>WFKH01011801.1:692856-703201 GCA_016163765.1 Magallana hongkongensis
TCATTTGTATCATGTGTATCACTCTACACGAGATTATAATATGTGATTTTGCGACTGCACATGAAGAGTGTACCACATAACATAACGATTGAACAACAATACACTATGAGTTTATCTCTGTATAAAATGATTTTATCATATAAAGATTTATTCATAGCATATAATGAATAAACCACTGCACATAATGATCATACGACATAACGTAATGATATTACCACTTCATATAAAGATTTTACTCCTAAATATAATGATGTAATCACTGTATATAATGATGTTAGGAGTGTTTATAATGATGTTACCACTGCATATAATGATGTTACCACTGCATATAATGATAATACTATTGCATATAAAAGATATACCAATTCATATACTATGAAATTGACCTTAAGGCAGCTATGGCGTTCCATATAATCACAGTTTTAATATACTGAGTGGGTGCAAGAACAAAAACCACAATACGCTATATATTGTTAATTTTGTATTAAAGGATGACCGCACTTAAGGACATGCGATATTTGCGAGAAAATAAACTTTTAAAAGAAGAATTTTTCTTTCAATTGCAGAAATGGTCAACATATAAACTGCAACTTTACGTAATTGCGTTAAATAAAAGTATGTTGTTACCAAGTACGAATTTGTTTTCATAGGCGGGGGTCATCACGATTTCTTGAATCTCCATTAGATAATGAGGACGCCCACTTTTATACTTACTTCATACATATTCAGCGCATGTTTGTCTATTGTTCTCCGTTTAACAGTAGTTGTATATTTGCATTATCAAAGTTATGTCAAAGGGAGTTTAATAGACAAACATGCGCTCATGGTTTAATTGAGAAAAAACTGCTTCTTCTTACTTTCGCTTTCCCTGTTGTAACCAAAGGTTGGTGCATGTTAAATATTATAATTCACCACGTGATTTCTCACCTCAGGTAACTTTGGGAACACAAAATTCTATCACGTGACGTGTAAGGTAGCATGTTATGTGCTAACTAGGACAATGTTTTCGAACACGTTAAGTTGTCAAGCATTGATTTAAAGTCTTCTGTACTTACATGGGCCTGGTCTAATTGTTGAAACCATAGTAAATAGTATACTCGTACCATATAGAATAGATAGGGTTATGGTGAAAGAGTGATCACATAAATGTTTACACATGGCATTGTTATTCATGCTAGTCTAATTTTAGTACCATTCTGATAATGTCAGCTCCACCTCTCATGCATATTAATATCAATCTTATGTTTGATCAAGGGTAGATAAGCGAAAATTCTTCTTTTTTCGAAAGTTGTAAGGAGAAAAACATAGAATGAGCTTATTGTGTCACAGTCTAAAATCTTAATAATTGTTGGAAATTGACTAGACTCTTTAAAAAATTTAACAAAAGTGATATTAGGTTAAGAAATAAACGCAACAGAAGAGACCGAAAAGGCCGAAAACCCGGCGCTAAGTGCAGTCATCCTTTGCAATGAACAATATCACAATTTCAATTTACTGGGTGAGAGTAAAACCAGATGTAAACAAAAAAATGTATTGCATTTTTTTTTTATTTTGTACACCCAGCTATCCAGCATATAATAAAACCGGTTTCACTGAATTGAATAGTTTATCGTGTAACCATGTATACCAATATTCTTTTTAAAGACATAATTTTTGAAATATAGATATTACACAAAACAACAACTATATGTTAAAAGTTCACTATGAATAAAATAGTTAATTCATATTTGAAGGGATAATATGGTAATTCTAAAAATAATCATCGAAATGTTTCATTTTTTCGTCTGACTGTTAAAACATGTTAGCATGTAACCTAAAGAATAAACATGAAAAAAACTGGTTAAAGTAATCCAAGTTATACATATTATTTTAATAATTTGTGCTTATTCGCAGTTGAATTTTGAACCGGTTTCATGATCAAAATTCCACGATGCGGGTCAATTTTCAACGGACCAGGGTCTTTATTCAACACCTTTGGTCTCAATATTCAACGTTGAAAAATGACCTCACGGGTCAATTTTCAACCCAGGTCAAAATTCTTCGTTACACCGGCAGAGCGACCCAGCCAGCTCTAATGCGGTCGTACTGCGTTGGAGTTTCGGCGGCAAGTCTTTGATGCTGGTGAAGTTAAAGGCGTCTGGATTTAGCGAGCTGCTGACGAAAACAAGACTGTCACCAAGTGGGAAAATCGACGGTATTTTCAAACGAGCTCTATATCATACGAACAAATTTTCATTTAATTATTTTGTACATAATGTCCATCAAAATTTGAATTAAAGTATATCAAATCAATATTTTAGCAATATTATAATGTATATTGTGTACGTTAAATCTAAACTGTGCACGCACAGTTTGATCAAGTTAGATGAATAGAATTTGAAAAAGGAGATAATTAAAGTTTTACCATAACAATGCCCTTTCTACCACCTTTTTCTCTTTAAAAGATTTTTCTGGTTGGATGGTTTTCACGCCCGGTCTAATATCTTTTCATATGGTTTAAAATAGTAATTTTTGTTTAAAATAGAAAGTTTTGTTCTTATGTGGATTTTTTCTTTCTATCGCGTTTCGTCACAGTTCAAGACACAACTAAAAGGTGATCCAAACACTTTTCTTGTGACTAAATTGCTATATAGTATTTTTGAAAAAGAACGCGTTGTGTAGAAAAGAATGTTCTGAATGTTTATTTGAATATTTGTTTCAAATTGAATTTCAAAAAATGGTATGACTTTAACTAAAACCAACCCCAAACACTTCCACGAATCCAAAGCTTATGCGTGCATTTAACGAAATTGCTGATGCACTGTCCAAGCTTTAGGTGAATTGTTCGATATGTAATGTCTATTGTACGGTATCTTGAACATTACACCCCATTAAAGTACTCTTCGTGGTTTAAAGTACATGTACATAATTTCATCTCTGAATCAATCTCTGAACTGCGTCACGGTACGCTGATTTAGGTAGACCTCTGAGGCACTGACTGATGGCTGAGCCAAGTGTTACAACGATTGGATAAGAACTTTTTAACTTTAAAAAAAAGAGAAAAAATCGCATGGGGCTAGATCTAGAGATTATGGGGGTGTGGCAAGACAGTAGCCTTTTCCGACTTCAAAGCTCAGATGTATGTGATGGAGCATTATCATAAAGTAAACGAATATGCCTAAATCCTGACACATGGCGTCGTTTATGAAAATATTTTTTGATTTTGTATAGTATATCATCTCGGTAATACCAACATGTTTGTTCTTCGACACCGGAATTCGCACGGCTATGCTATAACATGAGAAGAACCTTTTTTGTGCTGATGGCTCTTTTGGCAACTACATGCATTCTACCGGGTCTAGTTAGCCGTATTTTGTTTCAAATTTTTCTTACTGGTTCGACAGTAGTTAACCCATATTTCGTCACCAGTAACAATATTTGCAAATTGTCTTTGAATTTAAGAAACATTTTTAGTCATTGTTAAGCGGTTTGTACTTGTAACCGTTTTTGGTCATCTGTCAATATATTCTTTTTTTCTTGGCAGAACCGTTTTTTATGGAATCCGGATAGGGCCAGGTAGTTCACTATCCCATCATCGCACCATCGACGTTTAAGTCGATAGTGCGATGACGCGATAATGCGCAAACGATGAAGCGATGATGCGATGACGATGAAACAATGGTGCGATAGCGCAATGACGATGATGCAATGGTGCGACAATGCGATGACGATGGTGCGATAGTATGACGAAGCGATAGCGCGATGACACGATGGTGCGATAGCGATAACGCGTTGGTGTGATAGCGATGATGCGATGGTGCGATAGCGATGATGCGATGCTTTATTAGGTCATTGTTAGGTCTTAAACGCGCAATCGTCATCATTTCATCGCAACATCGCGCTATCGACTGTATTGCGCATGCGCAATTTGAAAGAAAAATGGCGACAGGCAGTGAATGAATGAACGGATTATATATCAGAAATCCACTTTACTCTGTTGATAAACTTGACTCTCTAATAAAAATTAGGCATTACAAATTAACCATGCCCTTCTTGCCAGACATATAAATATGTAGAAGAGCTAAATTATAGTTTAATATATAAAGATAACAAAACAATAAAAGAAAATCACATGATCAAGGCATAGTTTTTACACGGGGAGGGCGATAATTCACATCTTCATATACGTATATGAGCAAGTAAGAGATTATTCCCGTAAAATTGTGAGCTATATTAGATTTAAAAAATAATGTGTCCACAGTGGTTGCAATCCCCCCCCCCCCTCCTGTTTTGAAAGTGCAGTGAGAGAGAGAGAGAAAGAGAGAGAGAGAGGAGAGGGGGATGTACATGTATAAGTATCTAATTTTTCTGTTACAATGTGACTGTAATACCGTATGTGATTCGTGTTTACTTACATTATCAATTTATGAAGTGCCTGGTAAAAATAAAAACAAACAATTTTTAAAGTCAGCTCGCTTAAGAAACTCATTTTATTTAGTTAAATGAAAAAAAAAAACCAGTTGGTTGACAACCTCCTGTACATGTTTTCGTTATGTATTCGTTTAAAACTGGACTGATATTTTATAGCAAATAAATGAAAAAATGTAAAGTTTTTTTCAAGATATTTATTTTATTGACCGTTCATATATCAGAATAAACATAACGCGTAAGTATTTAATTACAGTTCATATATATACATTTAACAGTATTCATTTTACTTACATTAGATTTTTTAGATATAATCTACAATAACTCCTTAAAGCATATGTTGTAGTTTTACAAAAATAATAATGGTGATATACATGATTTTATGACGGAGGGAAAAATAAGTTGGCAGAAGTAGACAGGAAATGACATTAAGGAGAGACAACAGATGGTGATTAATGTTCAAAACATCAAAATATTGTATTCCATGAAGAATCATATGGATAATGATTGGATTTCTCAGCATCGTGTCATCGCTATCGTACCATCGCGTCATCGCAATATCGCTTCGCCGTGTCATCGCATCAACGTAATTGCAATGTCTCGCCCTCGCATCATCGTCATCCCGCTATCTTATCATTGCTTCATCGTCATAGCATCATCGATGCAAACATCGATGATACGATAGTGAACTAGATGGCTCTATCCGGATTCCATACATATAAAATTCATTGAAAGTGTGCCCTACCATTATTTGCATTACTATGATATGGAGTGTCTCCTTTCAGAGTTTCGGTGCATACCAAACTTACCGAGGATCCTTGTAAGAGCTGCTGTTCAGAAGGTGATATGAACGAATCATGCAAGGTGAAGCTAAGCTATCCAACGGACAGCTTACGGTGAGCGCACATTAACAAAATTGTTCATTAAAACCGTTTCGTATAATCTAAATCTTGTGGCTTGGTGATCCGATTTTTCAGTTTATACAATTATATTTACATTTACAAATATGCTTCCTTACATGAACCTTTACAATAGCGAAAACGTTCATTTCTGTGTGAACTTTTCATGACGTCACAATGATAATCGCACGCGCTTCTTCTTTGACGGCTGCATCATTATAAACGAAAAAAACACCGTTGAATTTATGATTTTGAAAAAAAATTGCCTTTCTCAAACGTAAATATATGTAATAAACAGCAATGTTAAAAAGTTCACCGGAATATGAATTTGGTTGTTACGTTATCAAATCTCCTGAGAAGCCCTTCGGGCTTTACAGGATTTTATTACGTGACCAAGCAAGTTCATATCCCGGTGAACTTTATAACTTGCTGTTTGTTTCTTTTAACATTTTTACTTATTTGTTCTTCGTTTGCAAATTATTCAAAGCTGCTTGGTTCTATTTTACATTAAATTTTGTGTACGCTAAACGATAGTTTTGCTGAATATGTGTATACTGATAGATATTGCAGTAGTTTTCCTGGTCAGATAAACCATATTTCATTTAAAAAATCATATACAGAATTTCTTTACAAAACAAACTATACATACAACGGCACATTTATTACAAATGAAGAAAATAAGATGTCAAAAATGTTTTGGCAAAACAAGATAGTCCTATGTAATTTTTTTATGATCTTTCTGAAGTTCGTTTTGTTTACAATCGATGCATAATGTGCGGGTTGAATAAACCCAATCAATCGATACAGGAAACCAAATGGTTTTCTTTCATAAACATACCCATGATGCATTTCGGTTTGTTTGTTGTTTTTTTTTTGGGGGGGGGGGGGGGGGGTTTGGTTTTTTTTTTTTTTTTTTTTATTTTTTTTTTTTATCCCATAAAGAAATTATTTCTTTTTACTCTGAATATTTCTAACTTTGAAAGAAAATCGATTCTGCTAGTGTAAAAAAGTGAAGTGAAAGTCTATAACTTTCTAAGATAATTGGCTTGTATGAAAAATTATTTGATAAGACCGCGGAACATTAACTGGCAAGATTGGAAATATACAGCTTACGTCAATTTTACCTGTTAAAGTCAAAACCTATGAAATGGGCGGGAACAAATTGACGCGGACGTCTGAGAAAACACTGGATTGAAATTGTAGCTATAGGAAGTGTATCAGTGACGACTGATTCTCTGAAGTCATCGGACAATGCTTTGCCTTGCGTATAATCTCTCTCGAACTGGGATCTCGTATTTGCTGATTATATACTTATTGATGAAATAAAATGTTTTTCAATCGCTTTGCTGATACTAAATAAAATGTGTTTCGATCGCAAAACTTATATAGCAAGTTAGAAACGCTGAGGTGGATTGAAAATACATTTCTTATAACAGTTTCAATCCAACGTTTTCTCAGACGTCCGTGTCAATTTGTTCCCGCCCATATCAAATGCTTTGACTGTAACAGGTGAAATTGACGTAATCTGTATATTTCCAATCTTGCCAGTTAATGTTCCGCGGTCATACTGTAATGACCGAAAAATCCGACAAGCAGCTTTAACAATCGGTTTATGTTTTCGTTTGGAATATGATATGTTGGTATTAAATAATTTGAAATAGGATTTATTACATAGGATTTTTCCTGGTTAAAATCTTTTCAAAACCTGCTTATGAAATGCTTTACCTAACAATGAATACTCTTATTTCATTTTAAAATTTTCCGTTGCACGTACGAGAGACAATCAATATAAAAACCCACAAAAATTACACAGTATCTTTATTTTGGAATTCAGACATCAAATGAAAAACTGCCCCCTAAACAAACTCGTCAAACAATTGTATTCAAGAACGTGCTAATTTTTAATGCCTATTCTAAATTGTTTATTACATAAATTGCGTGCATTGGCCAAACAGGGACATCAACGACAGAAATTCATCTACCCGCAATACTCCAAGTATCTATTACAGGTTGCGTTTATATCTACTTTAAAACGTTCAATTGTTTAAAACGTTCTAAACAGAAATTTTCCAGTGGTGTGGACGCCTGAATAAAACGGCATAATGCAAATTAAGCTGACCATCGTTAGCGTTACAAATTGATAAATAGGTGTACTAAACTGTCCCCGATTCAAATGAATATTCATGGGCGCAAACTTGCAGTGAAAAGTTTTGTCGCCACCTAAACGGCCTAATTTGGAATAACAGGTTCATCATAAAATTATGGAATCCGGAGAGGAACATGAAGTTCACTATCGCATCATTGCACCATGGACATATGCGTCGATAGTGCGATGGTGCAATAACGATGAATCGAAGCGTAAGTGCAATGACGATGAAGCGATGGTACGATAGCGCGAAAATGATGATAATAAGATGGCGCGACAATGCTATGACGATGGTGCGATGGCACAATGAAGCGATAGTGCGATAATGCGATGGTACAATAGCGATGACGCGATGGTGCGAGAACGATGATGTGATGCTCTATCGTTTCATCGTTAGTTTTATATAGTGCTATCGTCATCATGTCATCGCGCCATCGTTATATCGACTTTCTTTACAAGGATTCATTCCCAGCAGTCATTGCACATCATACCGTTTGATGACGAAGAGATGCTAGAGTATATAATCCTATCATTCCATAGGATTATATAAATAAAATCCCTTTCCAAAACGCTTTTTCTTCTGAAGTAGATGAGAAACTGATTAAATATTTCAATTTTTTTAATATTTAATAGTTCAAAATATAATTCTAATTGACCTCAGAATGTTTCTGTAAATTTCTTTTATTGCCAAATAGCACAAAACCCATAACAAATAAGTAGACAAAGACAGATATCACCAAATATCAGAACTTTGGAAAATAATCTAGTGTATTATTATATATAATGATTATTATCCAGAAAAAATAAGATTCTTTTACTTGAAAGATAAATTCAGTTACAAATTGATAAATAATTCACTTTATTACAGGTATGTTAAATTCTGAATACCCGTTTAAATGATGCATTGAGGCAAACAATTTTGCCGCAAAGATCCTATCTGATTTAAAACAAAGTTGTATAGTTCCCATACAATAAAGGAAAGAAACATAACAATTGTCCTGCTACCGCGTCCAACTTTTTTATTATTCCTCTTAAGTAGAAAAAAATCTACATTATACAATTTTCTTCTTTCTCTCAATCCAAAAAAAAAAGAGATTTCAGTCACAATTTTTAAAAAAAGAAGACTAATGTCATCATACAACCTTTTCCCGTTTAAAAAGAAAATAAGTATTAGATGAAAGATGTGTCATTTCATTTACCTACGTACAAGCATTAAAAGAAAAGAATGAAACTATAGTGTGTTTCAAAAAATGAAAAGTCTTATGACTACAACATCCATTTCAATATATAGAACCACTTTTGAGAATTATAGACAGTACTGCATGATAATAAGAGAGTATTACACTTTAGCACATAAATTATTTAACAATAAACACCTATATGAAACAATTTAGTGCCAAAGTAACGGCAATGACATGTTTTGCTTCCAGACAATCATCGGGATCGATATCCACCCTAGATGCCACGCTGTTTATAGTTGTCGGGTTCGGTGGACTCTCCATCATCGTAGCATTGATCCACAATGCCATCCACCGATACGTCTTCAAGGACCAGCACCGACTGGACACGGTGTTTGACGCGGGGGGACGGGTTACCACGAGCCTTACCGCCGTCACGGTCACCTCACAGGTTCTCTGGCCGGTGGACCTCGTGCAGACATCCGTAATCGCAACTATTGTAATGCTTGACTTTTTTTTTATCTGAGATATAAACTAATTTTCGATAATACGTAAAATAATCCATTACGATATTCGTATGAAACTGTAAATTCCAATTTATCATCTTACTGCAGAAGTTTAACGATCTTCCTTGTTCTGTAGTCTGGGGCTGGTACTATCTACTACTACGTAATCGGCCTAGCAATGATAATAGCAGTGTTCCCGTGTCTGACGCTAAGTTTCAAGACTAAAGCTCCTGGAGCCAAAACATACCCTCAGGTAATGCAATTTTTTTTTCATAATTTGGTTGATTTAAAAGAAAAACAAAACAACGAGACAGTTCTTATTACCATTTACTTGTTATTTCTAGGCAATTTTTGCACGCTTTGGGAAATCTGCTCACATTGTCTACTGCTGTATAGCTATAGCCACCAACATCATCACTTTGACCGCAATGATAATGACCGGATATTACGTACTAGAGGGCGCAGTTCCAGGAATTTCTAAAGAGTTGTCGGTCATAATTCTGATCTCCTTGTTTGGGTCATATTGTTATATAGGCGGACTGGGAGCAGCTTTCTACATCTCCTACTTCAACACTTGTCTACTGTTTATCGCACTTATCGTATTTTTGTGGCATTTTCTTTTCCCAGCAGAAGATCTCTCGGATTCGGTTAAAAATTTCACAAACATCAATATATTATATAAAAATGTAAAATGTGTGCAGGGACCCTTAACAAACGCTGCTAGCTCCCTTCTGACATTTCGAACAGTCTCTGGCGTGATTTATGGTATTGTGGCATTCTTCATGGTCCTTGCTTTGAACTGTTGTGACCAAGCAATGTGGCAGAGTAGAATAGCGGCTAAACCTGAGCAGGGTGTCATCGGGTTCTTCATAGCCTCGTTTTTATATTTCTCAGTCCCAAATGCTTTGGCCCTACCATCCTTTCTTTCATACCTCTCAATGAGTTATCAAAATGGTTCATATCTTTTAACGGAATTAGATATGAATAACGGTAAGACTATGAACCAGCTGCGGTTCTTTGCTAAAAATAATCTGAATGTGGCAGACGTAAAAAACATGTATAAAATAAATTCGCATTTAAAATCGTGTTTGTCAATGACATTTTTAACATGAAACAATGCAAGCATTCTCTGTCAATTTCCCTTTTTTCAATGTTTTTCAATCAATCTAAAACACATCAAACTCTTCCAGGGTTTATTACAACTATTGT
>WFKH01011801.1:721234-734498 GCA_016163765.1 Magallana hongkongensis
CACACACACACACACACCACTTTCCCACCACAACACATACATACACCGGTGCATGCAAATTTTCGAGGCGGACCCGTCATCGGTGTCAAATGAAATCAAGTTAGTTCAAAGGCTATTGGAATGTGTGAAGGCGGGGTTCGATGCTATTAATCTTCAGGTGGATCTAATTAATGATATGTGAACAAGTCCAAATTAGAAGAGTTATAAGAACTGATATGATATTTTCATATGATATTTTTAATATATCTTGTTAATAATGTAGACTCTACTGACCTTTGAATCTTGTTCTTATTTACAATTACACCGAATTGAGCACCGACTCTTTGTTTACGTTTTGGAGAAAGTGGGGCCCATGAGGGGACTCTCTCTAAACAGGTCTCAGAGGGCTTTTTGTAAATCACTATTCCTTAGTTGGTGTATTTTCTCAGGTTTTTTTTCAATTCTTATTATTATTAATTTTTTTTTTGAAAGGTTGTAAACGTACTCTTCTAAACCGCGACTTATGCTAAATAACATTACCCAGTACATCATTAACAATAATAAACAAAAAATTACATATATCGTTGTTTCACATGAAACTCCCCTAGAAGATATTTTAGCAATCTATAAATAGTAAAATTTTAATAATAAAGAAAAGATATCCATCCAATGTCCTTTATACTCCAAAAAACTCGATCAATGATATAGGGGGTAATCGTAACCTTGAAAGTGAAAGTAGAGTGTCAACATGAGCACGTCGGAATCGGAGAAGAATAACAACACAGAGAAAACAGAAGAGAATGTACGCAGGGTTAAAACTGTGCTACCACATCATATGGCAGGGGGTCCTAAAGGACTAGGTATTACTCAAATTTTACGTAGCCAAACAAGTTGAAATTCAATAAATAGGTTTGCATAACAAAGTTAAAACTAAAAGTGGTGTGTCGATGTGCATCCACACGGTAAAAGATGTATATTGTTACCTACCATTGATTGTTTCAGGTGACCCTGAAGACAGAACTTTACGAATTGTGGAAGAAGACACACTAGTTGGAAATGTCATGAGGGAGCGAGGTCGCATCATCTGCGAGAAAGAGCTGTTAGGTATAAAAGTCAAATGAAAAATGCAACGAGCTGTAAACCATGGTAATTTGATACAAATATAGGCCTAATGTCAGATCATAGACTTATTTTTCTATAGTGTGATGGTCAGAGTGGTTCGCTATTGTTTTACACCAGATACATGAAGTTTAGTTGATGAAGCACCTGATTAGAGATTCAGGGGGCCTGGGTTCAAATCCAGGTCTGATCCCATATAATTCTCCCATCCGTTACATTTGGTGCAGTGACCAACTCCTGGAACTGAAAGGTTAACTCTTGCCAGGGGAAAGATCATTTAAAAATAGGGGAGGAATATGACCATGATGAGGGGTAGACCAGTTTAATTGCCAGTCCAGATACCGGTATCTCAGTTGGTAGAGCACCTGACTAGAGATAAAGGGGGCTTGGTTTAGTCTGGTCATTATTTCTTCTATTCTGTAATGTCACAGGGATACAATTGATTATAATTTTGTAAATCATTTATATAATTATTTAATCATTCATCCATACATTTCATTATTAACTCATTCATGGTTTACTCATTTGACTGGTGTTCATGTTCTGTCATGTGATTGTGTATTGTGGTTTACCATATATGATGATAATTATATTATGTCTATATTTGAAAGTGGTCAAACAGGTTTTTATGGGTGTGGATGGTCAGTGCGCAAGTGTGAGTGATACACTTTATTTATGATGTTTTGCACCACAATTTTAAAATATAACTTGTTTGCCATCAAACAGCTACAGCTACAAGACTTGTCTGTTTATTTAAGTCTGAAATCATCAACAGTTTCTGATTATAACTATTTAGTTCATTTGAAGGCAAAATTTCCTTAATTGTTTTTTATGGAATCCGGATAGGGCCATGAATACAATACAATGATGATGGTGCGATGGCACAATGAAGTGACAGTGCAATGGTACGATAGCGACAGTGCGATAGCAATGACGCGATGGTGCGATAGCGATGATGCGATGGTGTATCGTGTCATCGTTAGTTTTTTATTGCACCATCATCCTCGTGTCATTTCACCATCGCTCTATCAACTGTTTTGCACATACACCATTAATAAGAGAAATTGCGTCAGGCAGTGAATGAATGAAATGATTTCATATCAGAAATTGACCTTACTCGGTTGATAAACTTGACTCTCTAATAATAATTAGGTATTGCAAATTAACCATGTCCTTCTTGCTATATGAATATAAAGAAGAGGTAATTTTTAGTTTATTATACAAAGAAAACAATACAATAAAAGAAAACCGCATGATCGAGGCATGGTTTTCAAATGGGAAGGGTAATAATTCACATTCAAAAAAATTAAAAACAAACACATATGCTTCATATATTGAGCAAAGTAAGAACTTATTCCAGTATAATAGTGAGCCATTAGATTTGATAAATAATGTGTCTGTAATATTTTAAAGCAGTATTGAAGTATGTATTCTATATATTCATTGTAATTGTCAGAGTTACCTCCCTTTGAATCTTTAAAAGATTTATGTACATAAGATGAATTATGATATTGTTAAAGTATTATACTTTAATTCAAATTTAGATGGAAATTATGTACAAGATAATAACATTGTATCTATTTTTCTTATGATATATTTGCAGGGTTCATATGTATACATCCAAAAACACGAACATCTGCATGTCACTTTTCCCGTAATAAATTTATTTTATCCTAAATCTTATCCATTAAAGAAATATTCCAGCATCTCTTTGTCATCAAACACCATGTTGTGCAATGGCTTCTGGGAATGTAATCCTTTTTAAAGAAAGTTGATAGAGCGATGGTGTGATGACATGATGACGATAGCGCGATAGAAGAACTATCGATGACACCATAGAGCATCGCTTCATCGCTATTGCACCATTGTGTAATCGCTTTTGTACATCGCCTCATTATACAATTGCTTCGTTGTGCCATCGCACCATCATCATTGCACCGTCATGCCATCGCATCATCATCATCGTCATCGCACCATCGCGTCATCGCATTATCGCACTATTGACGCAAATGTCAATGGTGCGATGATGCGATAGTGAACTACATGGCCCTATCCAGATTCCATAGTTTTTATCTTATACATATATTTAAATGTCTAAATACTATAAAAATGTATGAGTCAATTGTATGAATGTTTTTATTTCAGGTCACCTTCTCATTATCATACACTGTAATAAACGTTTGAAAACTGAACCATCCTTTTATTTATTTTGTACAAGGAGTAACGACCCCTTGACAATTGCTACAATAATTATAGTATAATTTTGTGTGTGCCTTTATTGTAGAAAAATGTGTATACAGTTTGACAGTAAGTTTGAATGTACTTCTGTACACTTGAAACAATTGTCATAATTTTATTGCCAAGTACATGTATTTCCTTCCACTCCATACACATTGTATATAATAGTACTGTCACATTCCTTCTAGCACTAGCTAGTGGGTTAACCCTTTATCTCGGTTGGTAGATTGTGTTTTTTAAACTGAAGGGTATTGAGTTCGAGCCTAGTTGTAATCATTCCCCGATCTGTTACACTTGCATGCAAATGTAGAAAAGTATCTTATGAACACAGGCACTCGACGCTTTATATTTTTCTCATAGCAAAAATATATACCCTCTACCTAATAATGGTAGAGGGTATATATTTTTATTATGAGAAAAATATATAACGTCAGGTGCCCGTACTTATGAACTATATAAAGGTATGTACCTTCATTCAGAATCAACCCTAAAATAGCTCTCTCAAAATTATAATGAAAGACGGTTATTCTAATACATATAAAATGTTGAATTCTGATGCAATTAATTTTTTCTATCACAGATTTTATGGTATGTTCAGATGAACATTATGTATTGTTTCCATGGAAATGTAAGACGGAGAGCAGGATATACAACAAATGTCTGACTGACTTGTAAGTACCCATTATATAAAAGACTTTTATGTCACATAATAATGCACAGGAAAGGAGCCAGTCACATTCTCGAAACATTTACCTATTTATATCCAATAAAAAGTCTAAAGTTGCCCATTCTACTAAATTCAATTTACACCATCAGTAAAATTGCTATCATTTCATAATGATGAGGTTTTGGTACTAAAAGTACTCACAAATGTGGAATATTGAACTGAACATGAATAAATTAAATCTGACAATTTTGTGTTTTATAATTGCAACTTATAAATTAACAAATTAACCATCAGATTCACCTATTTTAGCCTGTCTTCTTCTTCTGGAAGTTTAAATATTTAGTGGGGAAAATGGCTTTGCATGACCATTCAACCTTTTTAAAAACATTTCAAAACAAAAATATTGTGATCAGTTTAATTTTGTATGTGTGTGCACCAGAGAGTTTTTTTCCTAATAAATTCCATATCAATATTTTTGAAGGAACAGTGATCCAAAATTTCAAGAGGAATGTAAAGAAATCTACCTTCAAAGAAGAAAGCACTACAGATTAACGGGGAGATACGATACATACCACGAGAAGAACGAAGCAATGGCAAAGAAACTGGCCGAGAGGAAGAAAATGAAAGAGGAACAAAGACAACAGAAGCTACAGGAAGCTCAGTTACACACAGACACTAGTTTATTGGGACGATTCAGGAATTTGTTCAAGTCTTGAATAAATTGTACTGTTTATACTAGCGGCTTTTTCATTCGATGCAGTTATTTTGGAAAACCATATTTAAAAAGGATATTTTAAGTTTGATAAATTCTTCCTTCAGGGGTGTTTGTAAAGATACAAAACTGTGGGGTCAAAGGTACAGTGTGTTCTAAATGGAACTCATTCGATGTGACAAGTTATTGTGAAGGGATATCTTGATTTTGGCTCAAGTCTTATGCTCACTGAACAGCGAGAATTCCTCATCAAGACAGCTCCATCTTTGATGAGGAACCTTGGTTGTTAAAGCTGAACACCGCTCGTAAATAGGCACTGTCCGCCATATTTCTCTTTGAGCACCGCTCTCCCTACACCCCTATATAAGCCACAGACTTCTTAACAGTTCAAAGTATATCGCTGTAGAGGTCTCACCTGTGTGGACGTACATCTTGCCTCGCCGGGTTACTCGGTCGCGATGAAATTATCAAGTTTTACGCACTTTTTTCAAACCAGGAGAGTACTAACATCAAATGAATTGGTCAGTGCATTATTTACAAACATAATATGCACATAAATAAGAATTAAATGCATAAAAATCCAAAGACAACGAAAGTAACACTACACGTCGGCCACGAGTTTCAGATGTGCAATCGGGTGTAACGAAATCGAAGGGTTTATTTACCAGGTACCTGTGTGACGGTGCCTATTTACGAGCGGTGTTCAGCTTTAAGTCTCTTCTGAAGGAGGAGTGATTCTAATGTTAAAAGCCACACAAAGTGACAAATGTTACCGTCTTTATTACCTTTGCCTCCACATACAAGGCAAGTGTTACATGTACAACATCTGTGCAATGTGGTGGTTTAAAGTTTGGTAAATTTTCTGCAAGTCACCAAATTTTTGAAATTGTCAATAAGCTACCTTATTGACAAAACCCATAATCAAAATTATTTTTTTTTTAAATTCATTGTGGTAACCATGACAAATTAAATCATGCTATCAATGATTCTACCACTGACACTATCTGTGAAAATCAAAGGACACTGCTATGGATTATCGTGCCATTCTGTGTTACCCCCCTCATAAAAAAACAGGTGTTCTGTTATCCCTCATGTATGATAAATCTTAACTCAAGACCTTTGTTGCTGTTGACCACAAAATATTATCCAGTAATTCCAACCAAATGTACCTGTAAAACGGCATCGATTTTAAACCATTATTCACTTAATGTTTTTTTTTTGTAAGTGTTTATGTACGTGTACATGCAAGACCTCTCATAATTAAAACATCTGAATCTCAATTTCAAAAACTTTATTATACTGAAAGGTAACTTCCTTTGACTTTGACTTGGTAGCTTCTGTTGGCAAAATCAGAACAGAAAAATTACCAGCATTGCAACCAGTTACAATCAATGGAACATATATTCACATCTGTTTAAATAGACTGATATAACTTGTATGGTATAAAAAGAATTCTTTCTGTGTACAGTACATATATAATATATAAAGTACATGCCTGGTAATATTTGTTCACATACAACAGAGGTTGTCGGTGCCATTTCAGTGCTTTCAATAGAGATTCACACATTTATGCCTTGGGACTTAAATACAAATACATGTAATTAACATTATGCTGATCCACACTAAACATCAAAAGCATGCTAGCACTAATTATTACATTCAGAGCTATTGTGTTTAAATTTTAGAGTGAAGCACACACTTGACATCATATACCTGACGTGAAAATATACTTGGTACGCATGTTACCATTTACTTTTGTAAATGCAAAGAAAAACAGAACAGACTCGGAATCCACCTACAGATTCAGCATACATGAAAGTCTGACAAAAGTTACAACCATAAATCAGCAGACCTCTGAACACATAACCAACATTTAAACAAGGAACAAATTCTAAACGTGCTTTACATTAAAAATCATAAAGTCGTACCCTGAGTGTAGTTTCTGTAACAACGTTAAACACAGATTTGTACACTGCCAAAATCAATAATATTATCTGCTTCTCTTCTTTTCCTATGCAACTCATTTACTGGATTATTTAACAGAGTATCTGATGTTAGCAATCCTTTTTTTTAAAGCATTAATGTCATTTATTAATGATGAAAAATAATACATGTATGAGTGATAATAAAAATTTTGATAATTCAAATAATCTTATGAAAATTCTTGTGACATAAATAACTATTTCAAACATAAAAAATAACCCAACAAATTATATTTTGGCGTAGTCACACCAAGCTCTCGATCAGATATATTCCAGTACAGAGTTTGAAGAGAGCAGGAATGCTGGGGATGGTCTTTGAGGTCCCCCCCCCTCCATCACTGTGTGACCCTCAGGGGCTGACTACTGCTGCTTTCTACACTTGGCTGTTCCCGTAGTAACACGGTCTGCTGTTTCTGGCTCTCTATAACTCCGAGTTCCTTCGCTCGGTTTGTGGCGGTCTCTACTGCAGTAATTAACGATGATCGGAAGCCGGTCTCCTCCAGTTTGTGTATGGCAGCGATGGTGGTGCCCCCTGGCGAGCACACTTCGTCCTTGAGTTGTCCCGGGTGTTTCCCTGATTCAAGCACCATTTTTGCAGCACCCTGTACAAACAAATGATGAGGATTTAATAAATGATTTCTATCGACGAAACATCTTAAAGTTAAAACATCTCTGTCGCTGTATATTATTAACTTTTCAAATGTTTAAGAAGCATCTCTGTCGCTGTATATTATTAACTTTTCAAATGTTTAAGAAGCATGTACATGTACGTTGCTTTGTAAAATGTCAACAAAGTTATTATATCCAATGTCACAAAGTTATTAATTAATTGGGTAACTCTAGAAAGTTTCTTACGACATCATTGTTTTCTGATATCTTATGGTTGTAAATTGGGTAAAGTACTAAGTGCTTCCTCTCTTACAACATCACTGTTTTCTGGTATTGTGTAGATACTATGGGTAAAATACTTCTATGCTTTTTACAACATAATCTTTTCTGTTTGTATAGATATTTTGGGGATAATTCTTGTAGGACAATCTAGTTTTGTAAACGATTCCCGAAGTGAAAACTCACCAGTAATGTCTGAGCGGCCAGCTTTTGGGCGAGGTCACGTGGTAGTCCCATCTTAACACCGCCATCAGCCAGAGATTCAATCGCCAGGAAACCCTACATAAACAACGGGTATGATTAGAACATTGATATGTAATGTAACGACCAACAGCAGCAGATAGAGATATGCTGTAGATTCCTAATTAAAAGCCAGGAATTCATATCCGCGTAAAATCGCGAAAAACACCTCTTGCAGATTTTAAACCCCCCCTTTTATTTTTTGACAGATGTAACTAAATGTAACTATGATAAAAAATTTGGCATTCACAATTTTATATCCTCACGATTTGATGCAAAACGGTTGATTCGCGAAATTAAATACTCTTGTAATATAAGGAATCTACAGTATCATCTTGTTTATCCCCCTTTCTATGTCTGTTTTGTTTTCAAATATGCAAATCTTTCTCTCTTATATACATGTATTTGAGTACAATCATTTCAATGACCTTAGTATCTTGCTGCCTGTTGAGAGCTCTTAAATGGTAAATAAATGAATTGTTTAGAGTCTCACTTATTTACCAGCTGCAAGAACATGCAGTGTGTAAATATTCATTCAGACTTATTTACAGAGTGTCTGGTCCCTATAAAGGTAAAGATTAAGTAACAAAGCACCACAATAATCCTAGACAAATAGAAGGAAACTGTTCAGACATTGTTTTGGCAAATTCTTGTAACCAACTGTATTAAAGAATTTTTATTTAGAACCGTTTTAACAAGAGCTTGGACTTTCGGTGGGATGTTACTATCTAGTTTGCTCATCAAAACAAGCTTTCAAATAATTGACCTCCTTTCTTCTAATTCGCTAAGAGAAGCTCATTAATATTCATAGACTGTCGAAACCGGAAAGTTGTTTGCCAAGATCTGCTCTGCTGTGTGAAATTGACGTTGTTTCAGCGAAATATACAACCCTGAATGAAGTCGGACGAGTGTCATTGCGTTCAATGTATTCATATCTATTAGCCAATGACTGGACAGTTAACCATGAGTAGACCCCGCCTTCATCAAATCGGAGTTTGTCACGTACTACCCAAAGTCCAAGCTCTTGTTAAAACGGTTCTACATAGCAGATCTGATTTGATGTTAGCCTTGTTCAGGGAACTGGATTTCAAAAAATGAAAGAACGACAACATTCTGCAAAACATCAAACTGTAATTATTGTAACTAGTGAGTAAATTTGTTAAATTCAACTTATTTAAATTTGTTTATGTTATATAATCAAGCATATTACCAGTGGTCCTACATTCACATTAGATACATGTAGTAAAATAGAGTTTCATTCAATGCCTTTAGCTAGGGTCACTAAGCTTTTTAGCGCTACTTTTAATTTATGATAAACGTTTAATGTATACTGTACTAAAGTTCCCTCCAATGACCCCTAGCTTCAGCCAAAAGCCAGGATCATTGAACTTTTTTATCCTCTTTTACATGACATAGTAAACTAAAGTTATACTCAGTGGTTACCGGTACTAGCCCTACTGTCTCAAGTTATAATTATAGCACACTTAAGTTATAGTTATAGCCCTACTGTCCTATGATATATATAGTTATAGTACATTGAATCTTCCAGTAGCTACTAGGTATGGTTGGGATGACTTAACTAATTACCGTACTACTTTCAAATGATAAAGTTCACTAAAGTTTCATCAAATGACTGCTATATTTAGTGCGACTGGTCACTCACATAGGCGGGCCCGCTCCCACTCAGCCCGGTGACCGCATCCAGCTGTTCCTCTGTCCCAACCTCACAGATACCAATGGTCCGGAACAGCCCCTGGATGAGCTCCCTGTCCCCCTGGAGCACTGATGACCCTGGGGCGATGACAGTGGCCCCTGTCTGTACCAGGGCGGGGGTGTTTGGCATGGCACGGATCACTCGTGTTTGTGATGGTAGATTCTAAATAAAAAACAACAAGGTCAGAATGAAACTACAAGTAGGCGTGTTAGGCAGGCACGTGTGTGACGGCAGATTCCGTATAATGAAACAAGTTTGATTCAAACATTAACATACAGTGATCCTACTTATAGCTATATACACCGTATTAAATGAATATTTGAAAAAAAAAGAAGAAATGTTTGGGTTTTTTTCTTTACCTGGTAATATTAGGTCAAAATGAAACTAGCTGCAGGTCTGTAGCTCCCAGTCTGAAAAAATTTGGATGGACGACCTGGGAGCTACAGTACCATCCATTGAAAAAACTGTGTATTTATTGCGCACAAAAATGTGCGCTAGTTTTGGACTGATTAACCTTATTTATACACAAATTCTGTGGAAAAAATTAGTACCATTAAATTTTTCATGCAATTTACTACTGATATCGTCTCTTTACACAATAACACAAAATAACTTCTCTTTAAACATTCATCAAGTCTTGAAAACAATAGCAAAACCATTTAACTGCATGGGGAGTTTTCTACATAAGAGCACGAGTCTTAATCCAATTTGCTCAATGCATATAAACAATGTAGTGAAGAAGAGCACTGTGCTACTGTCTTGTAACAGATTGTGACTACATGTACTAATGGAATGTGACTACTAACGGATAGTGACCACTAACAGATTGTGACTACAGATATCAGCGGGGAGACAGCTTACTTTTTCCAGTGTTTCCAGCGTGACTCCTGCTGCTATGGACAGAAAAAGTTTCTCACGCGTCACTTTACTGGACACTTCCTGTAGAATTGGGGACACCACGTGAGGTTTGACGGCTATGATAATTAGGTCACTGTTCTCCACTATCTCAAGGTTACTTCTGGAGATTCTAACACCTTGTTCCTAGAAAACAATCAGGAATAAGTACATTGTACCAGACCACAGTAAATCATAATATTTGTTATGTCTATCTTAATCGCTTAACTTTATATTTGTAAGCTGGTAGATGAACATACCGGCAAGTCATACTTCAGATTATGAACATCTTGATTTATTTTCAATGATGACAAATATCTTTCATCATTCATGATCATCATTCATGTTCATGATAAAAATAAAATTTGGAAACTTTTACTAATTTGAAAATCTCAAATTTAATATGACATTTGAGGCTGGTAAACTGAATTTATTTTTAGTAAGGTCATTGAGTGAAAATTCAACCATAAATATACAGTGCACAAATAACTGAAGCAGTTTAATTTTCTACATGATCGATTCCATGTACATGACTGTGTTATAAATTGGTAAAGTTTTCCCTTCATGCAATAAAATTTCTTTATGCTATAATCAAACTAATATAAAATTTAATAATTCTTTTCTCCAGATTGCACCCTTACTTTGATGCAGTCCAACATCTGTGGGACAGTATCACTGGCCATTATCTTGTGTGGTTTGACAACTCCTGAAAAGGGAAAATATTCAGATATTTGTTAATTTAGAAAATCTTTATAAAATGATTACAATATTAGTAAACTCATAGTAAACTACAAGACTATAATGATTAGTAAGCAATATTGAAATAACTTGTTGTAACCTTGTACAAGCTGTAATCAAATCGCGAATCCTTTTGTTGATAAAGAAATACTATTTTGTGCAATTTTTAATTTTTTGTTTTGTTTCCGCATTTTTTTAAAATTTTTTTTTTTGGGGGGGGGAGGGGGTATTTATTGTATATATATATATATGTGTACTCTAGTCTAAGAATTGTAGCAGATCACTGCGGAAGATGCCTATATACCCTCTCTCTCTCTCTCTAATGATGCAATACAATGTTTACAAGCTAACTTACATACATAAATACTGAAAAGCTATCAATGAATGAAAATCTATATTAAACATGAGATGGAAGCATGGGCTTTTGTGTGACCTTGGCATTTAAATGACATGCTTCTCCTTAATGCAACGTACAGAAATCAATCACTCAGGCAGGCAGTCCAAATTGCATCATCCTAAATTCTTTAGTTAAAAGAGACATGGGGGAAGGGGTTACTTTCATTGAAAGCTGTATTTCAATTATTTAAAAATTAAATTTGGTACATGTAATTTCTTGAACGTGGATTGCATAAAATTGATAAAATGATAACAAATTAATTTTTAAGAAGAAAATGTGTACTCAATTTACTTCTTGTTTTCTTAGGTGGTTTTTTTTTCCAGCAATGGGCTTTTGATTTCCACATAAACATGAAATTTTTTTTTAAAATGCTGAATATCCTATTTGACAAACACAAGCTTTATTCTAAACTCTGATATACTCATCTATGGCGTGTATTTTAATGAAAAATATGGTAGACTAATCATATAATTTCAATTGATTAACAATTTCTTAATTAGACCGTCGGCAAATATCAGACTTGCTATATTTAAGGAAGAGTACAGTGTTAATGAATCAATTATATAAATAATAATAGTCAGAAAATAAATTGTTTTTTGCACAAGTGGCATTTTCTGATGATGATGCAAGCTGTGCATAAAGTTTTATTAGAGTGATTTCCCTTAACCGCTGATAAACTGGGTTGACCTTAAAATAAAATGTTCCCACCTTTAGAGATAAAGCCTCGACTCATGGCTTGCGCCATTCGGCCAGCTCCAATAAATCCTATGGTCATACTTTCACTGACCGTGAACCTCTGATCTTCTGTTCTAGCCATTATTGTTTTTTTTGCTATTTATACGACTACAAAGTACGTACGACGGTACGCAGCTGCGCGGCTGTAACGACCTTGCACCGGAAATGGGATAAAATGAAAGTAACGTGGAGGGGCGTGGCTTACCTCCCGAACCATAACCGTTTAATTATTGTGGCATATTTCGTACGATTATTATTAAAATGAATTGCAATTTAATCATTCTAAATGCAGGTAAACTAATAGGTCCGTTCAGAGTTCACTAGATTGTTCGGTAATATTAGTTTTTTCAAAGGCCATATAAGCCTAAAAATATTTTTTATTACAATAATAATGTTGTTGAACTATTGTGAATGAAATCAAATATTTGGTTACTGTATTTTCCAGAAGTGGATCTTTTTATAAAGCCAAAAAGCACTTAGTCTAGCAAACACAGAAATATATTGTTTGTTTAGAACAGAACAGATCATTTATTTCTAATTCAGAGTCCAGAACAGACAAGTACATGACATATTATTATAATTACAAGAGAAAGACAAGCCAATGATAGTGTAAAAATTATTAAAGTATAACAATTATAGCAAAAGACAATGTTAATTCCAACAATATTTCACTTAAAAAGGAGTACTATAGCATGTTATCATTTATAAATTTGCCCACAAGATTAAGGATTTCCTTGTCTTCAATATAAGCCTTTTCGCGATAAATCTTGCACATGCGCACAAACGCTTCCGGACGGCAACTATTTATATCCGCATTCCATAGCTGTTGTTTACATTAGTAACGCAGCTCAGTATGGCAAAGCGGGAGAGTTTGAAGAAACTGAAAATAAGTTCGTTGAGAAATTTAGCCACAGAGCACGGAATCGACATATGTAAGAAGAAAAAAGAAGATCTCATACAA
>WFKH01011801.1:745857-763098 GCA_016163765.1 Magallana hongkongensis
CCGGATCAGATGTTTGAAACGTTACACTATAAAATAGACACCGGTTATGAATTTATTTATCTTTTTATGTTAATGTAAATTAGATTTTTTTATTAGTTTTTAATATACTAACATTCTAAATAACATTAACTCGAAAACGAAGTGATAAGGAGAGGAGTCTCGGGGTGATATGTTATCAGATTTTATTTGAAACTGGGCCACGCAGAGTGTGCAGATTCGATCAATTTGCTAATTAATTATTGTATATACCTTCATGATGTCCAGTATGGATTCCGAGTGGTCACTTGCCATCATCTTCTGGGGCTTAACAATACCTGAAACAGAAAGGGCGCCGAGATATAGTGAGATATAAATTGAGATACCGGTATATAGTGAGATATATACTGAGATACCGGTATATAGTGAGATACATACTGAGATACCGGTATATAGTGAGATACATACTGAGATACCGGTATATTTAAACAATAAAATGATTTCCTTGGTGATTCATATGGGATATGAAGCTAAGTAGCGACATTGCGGAAAAAAATACGTAACTAAATATATAAATATGGTAGTATATATTGAGATACCGGTGTGTGTGTATATAGAGAGAGGGGGGAGGAGGAGGAGAGAGAGAGAGAGAGAGAGAAAAAGAGAGAGAGAGAGAGATTATACAAGGCCTTCGTAATATGTTGTCAAGAAATTGATGAATGACTAATTTGAGTAATCATTCAGAACACTCTCTCCCTTTTCTCGCACATGTGACAAGTATTTCAACTTGAGACACCCGTGGTTTATAAATTATACATAAAGTACTGTTAATTAGGTATTATTTTAAGAGTTTTGGCCCATATGTACATTTCATCGTCTCGTGTGACGTCCTTGAGGTACTTCTACTGTCCGTAAAAAAAAGAAAAGGTTTAGATAACATACATGTAGTTAAGCTGACATATTATCATTGGCAGTGCCCTATAAGTCGGTCCGCATTGACCCAATATTGCACGTGATGCCTGGCGGGACAGTCTGTCACCTCATTCCACAGACGTCAATGACCTCCAAGACTTCCAGTACAGGTGCGTATATCGAACATCCAAATGGAATCGTCCGCTTTCGATTGACCCCCCCCCCCCCCCTTCCCCAATTTGTAATTTTCCAGTAATACGATATCACTTTTAAAGGTATATGTGGCGTATTTGGAGTAAAATTTTTGACATGAGTTTGAGTAAAAATATACATCATACTTCTTATAATTAGACGTTTCACAAACTCTAGGCCCATAAAACATGTTTTGTCTTTAGTTATTTGTCTCTAAACTTTGCTACACGTCTGATGAATATTAATGTAATCCGCCATTTATAACGCCACTGCGCACGAGTGCGGGAAAACCTAGCATTGAAAACACGATGGAAGAAGAGTTTGTTTACAAATTAGAATCACGTTTTCCATTTCTTAAATTAAATAATTCTTATATCAGATGATACTCGAAGCATTATTATTCCGATATTCATTAATGTAGAACGATATAAATTGTTAATTATGTGTAATAAAGACGAAACACGATTTTAGCATCATCGACACGGTAAACGGAGTAAATACCCTTCTCCATGAGGGATGCATGTACTGAGAGTGTTTATTTATTCTTTATTCAAAACTTCCTGTAAACGAAAATCCACTTGTGGTTTAAAACTTATAAAGTAAAGACACGGGACACATGAAGCACGAACCTGACTAGCAAAACCCCTACAACTTCATCATGGAAACTTAAGTTTAATTCGGCTTTAATTCCTGTTCCATCAATCTACATGGTCTCCGATGACAATCTTCCCTTTGTTCCTATCCTTGTCAGTCTGTCTCTTTTTTCTTTCATTGCCAAATCTGTCAAACTTAATGGTATACCTATCATTCTCGTCGTCGCCATTCTTGTTGATAGACCAAGATGGATGTCACGTGACCCATTTAAGGCGGGGTTATTCAAATCTTTTGTATTTTTTACCGTGCCGGTAAAAAATAAAAAATATTTTTTTGATTTCTTGTATCTTTGTTATGCGATTGACTTATAAAGCGTAATTTGTGTGAAAGTCCTATCTTTAAGTAAAGAAATGAAGCAAATAATCAGATCTTATTATTGTTATTCACTAAAAATACGCCACATATACCTTTAAATAGCTTAAATTAAGTTGTTTTTTTAATGCACTATATATGCCATATTACGTCAGAGTAAGAAGTAAGGCTTCCATTGTTCGATTATTACAGTGCCATTAGCCAAAATATTAACACTAAGGCAATCTAACACGTTCAAATCTAGGGAGACGAAATCTCAGTTGCCGCACTCCTTCTTACATGTGTAGAGCTCTGTCAGTATCGGGAAGCTTCTAGTTATCGCCTATCTTCTCCAAAATTAACCGACACCTTTCAGTGAATAATTGAAGGAAAAGTTGTACGATAAAGAAACAAGTGATGGGATTTTTTTCTATTTAATTGGCTTGAATTGGTAATTTATGCAATATAATGGTATTTTCTGCCGGAAAGGGGGTCGAAAATCAGTCTGCATGATGTCTCCTGAAGAAAATCAAAATCTAATCAAGTTTGAGAGAAACTTCCGCCCGCCCCATCCAGGGGCCATTAACTTAGTAATCAAAATAATCTGTGTATAATGTTGCAGTCAGACCCCTAGTCCGAATATCTGTCGTTTTCTTGATTTTTTTTTTTAACGATTTTGATATTTTACTTGCCAGACGGAAACGGCGAATTTCCAGTTTTCGTAATGGCGGCGGTTCTAACGTTTTCCTGGCAAGTAAAATATCAAAATCGTTAAAAAAGCCAGGAAAACGTCAGATATTACGGACTATAGTATAGTCAGACCCCAAGTGTCCTGGTGGCCAAGAAGTGAAGCGAAAAAAAATTGTCCGTCTGTCAGTCAGTGAATATATGTATCTGCCACCGATTTATATTTAGTATACGTGATCCACGAGAAATAATTAAGTAACTCTGATGACGGCCCATTAATTAACACCCAATTTAGATGTAAATCTCATTAAAGAAAATGAGTATATTCTATATTTGAGAACATCCTTCTTCTATTTAAAAGTACATTTCTTTCATAATTCATTAGGCCCATATAAATTATCAATTAATAGCTAAAACATGCAAGAGTTTTCTTTTTTACAGAAAATTGCTGAAATAGTGGAGCTCTAGACATAGCCCGTGAGATCGAGACGTGTTCTAACGCTGTGCGAGCCTCGATCAGCTGATCCAACCTGTGAGAGAACCCGGTGAATTATTATACGTACGTACAGAAATTTTGACTTACCTTTAGAAATAAAACCTCGGCTCAAAGCCTGGGCCATTCGCCCTGCCCCGATAAATCCAACCGACATTTTCAGAAATTTATTTTCTTCTGCTTTTTACATTGGAAGTTAAAGTTCCTGTGAGCTTTGTTTACATCTGTTAAAGGGGGAAGTCACGTGGTCGAAGGATGGATCGAGCCTGCCCAAGCCGGTGCATTAAAATCGATGAAGGATATCACGCGTCTCGTGAATGTACGGCGTTCTTTACTATAGTAACCAAACGATCGGGGAAACTTCCCAGCAGTGCGCGCGCAGAGCGGCATAATTTATTTTGTCGGGGAAAAGTTATATTACGTTTTATACAAAATTTTTGAGCATTTTTCCCTGCGTAATAATTTCCTGTAAGAGAACAAAGTTCAGTTCAAATGAATTATTGGAAAAGTTCGACAATGTTAGGAAACGATGTAAGAAATGTTTAACTTGCAATAGACAATGCAGAATTTTACTGTAATCAGTTTATCGGTTAATACATTCGCAGATGGTTGGAATCTTAATCAACCGCCCTTGTTGTTTGGATATTCGACATTATAAAGATAATTTTAGAATATGTGTGATACTGCTACCAATTCTCAGTAAGATGCTCTAATATATGAATAAATATCATATTAAAATTTTATATTTGTATTTTTTTCATTTTTATTTGGTATTTTTTTTTAAAATTATCATTTTAAATTTTTTCAAAAATTTATTTGTTTATCTATTTACGTTCAGTGATCTATACAGAGCTTTGTGCACGATTACCCGGATTTGGTTTACTCCGGATTTGACCAGAAAAAGTCGGTGTAAACTTCACTCATTAGTGCATAGAAAACCGTGAATAAAGGAAGTGCAAAGAAGTACTTAGAGGATGCTGTTTTCAAATATACCATTGGCAGTCTATGAATGTATCAACACAAAACACGATACAAATTCATTTTTTGTTTTATGTTTGGGTTTTTTTTCTTAATTTTTTTTTTTTTTTTTTTTTTTTTTTTTGGCCATTGGAATTTTGTTATTGTTGGTTTTCTCTTGACAGTATATTTGTATATTTTTTTATAAGCTAAAATAATATGTAGATCCATACAAATTTAAAGGGACCTAGATACGATGAGAGATAAAAATTTTATTTGTTATTTGTTACGATTGAAATAGCTTAATTACTTGTGCATTTTGAATGATTGACCAAATTTGAATGTTAGAAGTCAATTGCAAGTTACAAGCGAGATACAGAGGTAAGAAATCATTGTTATGTAAACAAAGCTCGAGTCTTTCATTTGTTTACAAATAATGTAAAATAAAGAAATAGCCATTTTTTTGACAATATGACTAACAAGATTAACTGGTTCACTGCGTTCATAAATGATATTATCAACAAAAGAAAGCAACATTTGATTGAAACTAATACCATTACATTACATATGTAAACAACATCAAGACTCGAGCTTTTTTTACAAAACAAAGAATTGCAAACTCTGTATCTTGCTTATAACTCAATATTTGACTTTCAAATTTTGAACAAGGCATTAAAAATACCCATATTAATCATTCTAGATATTAAAAATAAGAAAATAAAATTTGCCTGAAAATTTTGAGCTCAAAAGGTTCCTTTAAAAAAGTATAGCGTTGGCATCTTCGCCAGCCAAGGGTTTTCGGGAGCGGAGTGGACCGAAAACCATTGGCTGGCATCGGTCCACTCCGCTCCCAATAACTTATGAGGAGCGGAGTGGACCGAGAACCCTTGGCTGGCGAAGATGACCGTTGGAGAGGATCGGACATATGGTTCGCAACGATGGCTCGTCATTTGCTTGAATCTAACTTCAGGCAAAGATTAAGGAATGGTATGAAATGATTGGGAGTTGGAATATGGGGTAACTACAGCATCGTATATGCAAATACATGAGTAAAATGTTTGAGATCTTATCCATAACAATGACTCGATCTCATTTTCCTTAACACAAATGATTTTCTATAAATCTTAAAAAATGTTTTAATTATATCGGGTTTTTTAAAAGAGACGCAAAAAGATAGTTGCAGGTAGCAAACATACGGCATAATGATACATTCTATATAACAATACAAATTCAAAACAATTATTAAATGAAAAAAAAAACTATTTCAGGTGCAAAAAAGTCTCAAGTTCCTTAGACATATAGTCTTTTACAATGCTTATCTCTAAGTCGTCCGAGCGGAGTTGAGTAAATAGGCTTTTTGTTCATTGTATGAAGTTAAAAATCATTGAAAGCAGCTCAAATAGGATAAACATTAAATTTTACAAAATTTAAAATCAATATATTTAGAACCATTTTAACAAGACCTTGGACTTTCAGTAGGGCATAACTATCTATTTCTTGCGTCAAAACAAATTAAAAATGACGCGGTTTCAAGCGAAATATGCACCGATTGCGTAGTCTTAGCTCAAAAGCCAGACAAATCTTGTTAATTTCAAAGAGCCATGGCTGAGTGGCTAGCAATGAAATAGACAGGCTTACGTCACATTGCTGTTTGACACAACTACCCAAAGTCCAAGCTCTTGTTAAAATGGTTCTACCACTATTTTGAACTACAAAGGTTTTGAATTAAATATTTGCTAATAATCATTGAGATATGGGTTTTCGCTTTTGATAAGTACATTCTTTCATCATGAGAGTGTTAAATTCCCATATAATAAGAATCTATGGGAATACTTTTTTTATCACAGTGCAACCATGCAAATAAGAAACTTTCGCATTTTCTAAAAATACATCCAAACTTATGCATCAAGCTTTTAATTATAAAACCCAAAAATAACAAAGAACACAAATGAATGGGAAGCGATTTCAAAGTTTATTAACTTGTTCAATGATTTACAATGATTTGTTTTGTAAAAAGCTGTGTCCTCAGATGTCGATACATTTACAGACGTTGTCAAAGCAGTGCCACGAGGCGTCTCCCTGACAGGCGGGGAGTCCGTAACAGTCCCGTAGTCCCCGGCAACCTGTACAGGAACCGGAAGATAATGGATGAGACAGATGGACAGACAGTTAGACAGACGGACAGACAGGTGGACAAACATTACTCGTTATGAAAAGAAACTTTTATAGATGAGGGGTATTTTTTCATTCATTAAGGGGGATAGATAACGTCAAGTGGCAGTGAGAGGGACAGATACAATAGAAAAAGTCTTTAAAATTAAATGTAGTTCATTCAATCAAATATGGTAATATAACGTACTGCAGCAAACTGACACTTAAGATACATTATATATTTACATTTCTGTAGATTTTATTTGCTTTTGAAATATCAAATAATCAAATTCAATCGGGGTATGAATTAAACGTAGAAAAGGGGAGGATGAAGCACGTTCTATGGTATATTCAGTGAATTTGGAATGATTGGTGCCGTCCAAATATAAGTTGAAGACATTTATGCACTATACTTTGGACTTTGCCCCTTTTTATGTTTTATACACCCGATGTTACTGAAATGATAAAACGTGTACAGTGCATGTACTTTGAACCCTGACTAAGTCGGTGAGGGTCGGGGTACTTACGTCTCTCCCTCACGCACGTGCACTGTCCCTGAACACAGGCAATGTAGGAGCCGTCTGCGCATGTCTCCAGACTGCAGTCACCACTTCCAGTACATGTCTCGCCAGCAACAACGGCTTACAATAAATCAATGATTATGTTTTAATATTATACACTAATGTGTAGTTCTATCTGATCCAATTTTCGTTGAATAATTTTAGATAGTTGCATATTTTAATATGGGTTGGAATATTTTTTTTAAATATTATCTATTGGTAGAACGCTTTTTTGCAATATTTGACTTTTTTTATAAAGTATTCATACAATTTGATGCTTTTATAATATGGTGTAGTATTTAGCTTTCAGGTGTATTAAATGATTATTTTACTTAATTAAAAAAATGCTCAAATAATTTTTATTATACATGTATTCAATAAGCGATTTAAAATTTTTATTCTTTTCATTAATAAGAAATATTGACCTAACTTAAACAATAATATTTGCATAAATTAAAGGGTTCTATTTGAATTACTTCTACGGTCAAAAGACAAAGAATATTGCTAACAAACTGCCATGTCAGTTGTAACTGATATAAACTACGGTTTTAATGCTGAATGGTGTACCTGCAATAACACTACACACAGCGACGAGTAGGAGGGCCCTCATGTCTTATTAAGTCCGGAGTCTATCGGAATGAGAACGGTCCGCTGGTCAGTCACTACTTATAGGGATTAGCGGGGCAGGGTGTGAGGAGAGAGCCCGACAGGGGATGATCGTGTTCTGGGCAGCGTGTAGTGGCTCATACTGGGACCGAGGGGTGACGTAATAAAGGATTAGGCTCAGAGAAGGGGAGAGAAATGTGGTCGTGATGTATTAGATAGCGATACAAGGAAACCGTCGTGTCAAAACATTTACATTGTCAGTAATCAAAATGTCCTCTCTCTTTTCTTCAAATTTATACTAAATATTTATGAAATAAAAAAATTCAGCAAATCTCGACAACATAAAAAGTATTATAACTTCATGGAAACAATTCGGGATTATCTCTAGCATTCTATTATAATAACAATTTACATGGACAAAAGCCAACTTTTTTGTCATCAGCTTACAGTTTGATTTCTATGATGATGGTCCCGGTGCTTTACTCTGAGATCTATTTATAGATACGTGACCTTGCCACATGACCAGCTGATTAGGGAACATCGTGACCCTTAAAATTACAGCCTCGTTTTGAGGATATATAATGAGCTTAAATTCATCGATCGACTTGCTGACCACCGTTGAACACTGAAACAGAACAGATATGAAGTTTCTTCTGTCTTTATTAGTGGCCGCATTCGCAGTCAGTAAGTTTTTTTTTTAATATTACTTATACACTACTGTGAACTAGACAGTCTGGTAATATCAAGGGGTGTTTCCCAAAATCATTTTCAGGCGCGAACTTTTTGTTTTGTTATGAAGATTAAAAGATAAGTAACCACTCCTTCCCCCACCCTACCCCTTCTCCCGAATTTATTTTTCATCGAAACTAATGAAATACTTTAACGCTGATAGAAAATGTTTGTTTAATAAGCATGGTAGAAACGATACCACACTCTCAGGAAAATCAAGTTTGGCAAAATAAGTCTCACTTACCTGGGGGTTTTATTTCTAACCCCCCCCCCCCCCCCAAACTCATCCACTGAGAACAACGAAGTCCACCACGCGTCTGAACTGTAACATGTAAGTTTTGTATGACCGGAACTGAAATTTTCTGTTATGTCTCATAATCTTTTACAGAAAACTTTGTCATATTATTTTTTAACACGCTACTGGTATACTAATGTTTCATTTAATTGATTCTTTATCAGTGTAGACTACGAAACACAGAAGAATAACCATTCTTATATATTAATGGTTATCTCGTTGATTGTTACCATAGCACTTCATGTTTTATTTATTTTAGGAGGCAGGGTGGACAATAAATGAGCCATTGGGTCTACCTTGAGATTTTAGAATGATTTCTTTGGCCGTAAACTATCATTTACAGTATTGAAAATATCCAAATATTTTGGGCTTAAAAATTGAATTTTTCTATATTTTTATACTGAACTCTTCTCCTCAATGAGATTAATATAGTCTAAAAATGGACACGACCATCCATTCCTCCTAAGGAATTAAAATTTCAGTACTAACCCTGCCAGTTAGGGTTACTGTCTATTGGCACACATCCAACGATTGTAATCACCCAAACGTCTATATACATGTATTACATACATCATATTTATATTTTGTGTGTACATGTAATTCGCAGAAATTGGCTAAATCCCCGAGCTGTGTTTGACAGTTACAAGACCCTGCCTCATTGTCACTCTCCTCTCGTGTAATTAGGAACGAAATAATATATGTGTGTTTCTGACATGCTGTGGATGTTCATGAACCTTTTGAGTTCAACGGTATATCCTTTACTGGGTTCAGTTTGACTTTATACAGGGGCGTACAAAGTGCGATAAATCGTATCTATTAGAATTCATTATAGTCAGAAAATGGATTTTTTTTTGGTTAATTTAAAAAAAAAAATTTAATCATTAATAAAAATTCATAATCTTTGGGGACTTAACGTTTTAAAAGGTATTGCCATCACTTCAATTCTACATCCGAGTTGTGACTTGATAATCCAAACTTAATTAGATTTTTATTAGTTTAAACGCCTCTGACTTCTAGTTAGATTTTGTTGCATACGTTTGGCTTTTAATTTGGGTGTAAACTATCATAATTTGATAAATTAATAGTGATTTTTTTCCCGACAGTCCTGGTCTGCTCTGAGCGCTGCTTTAACTCCGGAGACTGCGCTCTAGAAACATGCGCCAACTCCACCCTCACGTGCGTCCACGGAATCTGCACGTGTGTCGCCTCACAAAGTAAGTATTTCGGAATCAAACAGAGCTAAATTAATATTTCCTACGGTCTATTTTAACAAGTTAGTACAATTTTAGATATTGTATATATTCCGATAAATATATTTTGTATTTGCATTTATTCCTCTCTCTCTCTCTCTCTCTTTCTCTCTCTCTCTCTGACTGACCGTTTGACCTATTTTTATCCTACAGAGTGTTCGATGATGAGTGACTGTACTGGTCTTCCTCCCTGTGAGAAGCATGGCGAGACTTGGCATTGCTATGACAACATGTGCAAATGTATCAGATTTCATTGAGTGATCTAAACCTTATTAATCATTTATTTGTTTTGTACTTACGTGGAATAAATACTCACAATTTTCAACTTGAGGCTTTTATTTTATTTTCTCCGAAATAAAAACTTAATTTTTCAGCAGGTTTGAAAATTTTATTATACTTTTCTAATAGTTAATTAGGTGAAACTAAAATAAGACTTTTAACACTTGAAGTCTTCATCCAATGACTTCCACCGATACAATCAAAACTGGCCGTAGCTGCATCGTAAAGTGACGGCAACCAATTTTATTTTCAAAATATTTCAAGCGCATATGAATTAAAATTAAATAGCTACCAAATAAAAAAAAACAATTAAAACGAAAACGAGGTGAACTTTTCAAATTTTTACATTTCGAGTGTCTTTGTCTGTGGGACAATACAAATCGATTTTGTAACGTGTAGTCCAATACATTCTATAATTTGAATTTGAATTAATTCATTTATGATTTTTTTTTTTTTTGGATATTGAATGGTACAGTTGCTGAAATGTAGGAATAAATGACTTTGTATAAATGTAGGAATAAATGACTTTGTATAAATATATTAGGTAATAGGAAATTGTTCTTTAAATACTATGAGGTGGCCACATATGGTCGAGCATGATCAAATCTAACATAAATTAAAGATAAAAATAAAATTCTTTGGATTTGATCACACCAGGCAGTATTTGATCACCTTATAATACTAAAAGAACGATTCCTTAATTATTCCTTAAATCTATGGAAAGTTATCATTTATAGCAAGCATCGTCTTACAGGATAATTAAATAATTTAAACAACAAAAATGTTTCGTGCATTCGATCTTTGGGATAAACTTTATTTTAATACTGTTATTATAAAAGCATTTAGACGAGTAATTCTATTAAATTTTGTAAATAGATATAAATGCTATTTCTTGGGCAATGTGAAGGTTACTGAACGTCAAATAAATCACATGTAATTATATTGCTGGACATTGCTGGACATAATATCGCTAGTTCAACTAAGACAGAGATAATAACTAATGGAATATTTCATAGAAATGTAATTATTTCATTTCATTGGTGAAGTTTATGTCGAATAAACTTACGAACGATTTCTTTTTTCAACATAAACCTGATTACCCCTGTCTCACCTGAATAAATGGAATCTCCCACTAACAATGTGTCGTAAATAGTATACATATTTTTAACTTGACTGTAAACATGAAGCGAGTGAAATGGCTACTCTTATTTTCTCTTATCTTAAATGTGATCGGACTAGTATTCTTTGTTATCGGGTTCTCCACACACTTTTGGTTGGAATCGGATAAAAATTACCGGACATCGTCGGGATTTGAAAGCGTAAGTACCAGGGTACCTGTAAAACTGTGTCACAATGTCGGCCCCAGGTGTTTTGTGAACAAGTTTAGATTTAGGATAACACCGATCCATATTGTATTATTGATCAACTGATCGTTAATTACAATTATGAACTTAAAAACTTTTTCTCAATTCGAGAAATATAATATTGTCATAGTCATAGGATTTTTATGATGAGTAATTCGGTTTACCTGCGATCGGGGAGTTGTCATTATGTCGGAATGTTGATACATGTACTTTCACTTTATCCCGAAATACAACAACATTTATAATATCCAATTATAGCAATTATGATAAAACCGTTTTTCTTGAAACAAATATTACAGAAAGCCAATACATGTATTTATTTATTTATTTATTTATTTATTTAAAGTATAATATTAACGGTGATGAGAGATTTTGTCTCGTGAGGTTACATTTAGCAGTCTATCTTACTTACAAAGTTTATCCGCTTATTATCTTTTTAAGGCTAAATGATAATCAATTAATTTGGGTGAATTCACCTCAGATTCCACAGTGTTAAGAAACCAATTGAACTTTGAATTCAATTTGTTGGTTTTTGCGTCAAAATATCCTTATCAAGATTGGGATCTTCCTCCGAAGAGTACGAAAATACGAGGCCTATTGTAACAGTTACTATTTGTGTAATAGGTCAACACTATGGCCATTCTCTGGAACAGTGACTTACTGGTAGTGAAACATTCTCGAGAGAATTTGAAATAACTAAAAAAAAAAAACCCCAAAAATAAGCCAGATAACTAAAATCTTTCTTGCATTTATTACGTGTATATCAAAAGATATCACAATTTATGTAATTCCTCCAATTACTTGTGCTTAAAGATTGATGTAAATTCATTGTGTTTATAATTTTATTCTGCATGTTTCAGCTCGGTCTATGGGAGGCCTGCTTCAAAGACTTCTCCCACAAAACAAGTTACAACGGAAAACTGTACAATGGCTGCTGGTGGATGTTTTCATATGAATATGAACCAATCAGAGAGTGGCTCAATCCCCGTAAGTTATTGCACGATGACTTGATAATGGATTATTGATACCAAGCTATGTGATTTTGAATACAGTAAATTCACATGGTCAAGCCTTGCTTATATTAAAGAGCAAAACTCATAGGAGATTTAATATGCACATACACATGAATCTTTTTGTTGCTTTGAGAATCATTCATCCGCTCACTCTGTGCGACTCTCTCCTTCATGGGAATAAATAAATTGCAGATGTGCACACACATCTGAGCTATAGTATTTTAAACTAGATTGTTACTAGATTGTTACTTTGAGCCATTGTTTTGATCACTGTATCGTTCACCCCTGACTCTCTGTACGACTCTCACGTTACCACTAGACTGTTACTTTGGGATACTTCAGCCATTGTTTCTATCCCTGTATCATTCACCCCTGACTCTCTCTGGTTACAGCGTGGCTGGTGGCCATCCAGGTGATGATGACCGTTTCCCTGCTTCTACAGCTGGTGGGGTCGATTATCGGAGTGCTGGTGTTCCTGGGGGTGTGTCCGGGGGTGGCCAACTTCCTTGCGCTCCTCTCCATCTCCGTTATGATCCTCGTGGGAGGCAAGTACATGTATTAAATTAATATTAAATATTATTTTTTAAATTGTAAATATTCAATACCTAACTTCTTATATTTTCATTGAAATCTCATGTTTATGAAAATAATATAGGTTTTGTAAACACATTATTTTCATTTTGTAACGTTTGATAATCATGCAAATAACGACCTTTTCAGGTATTATTTCGGCAGTTTGTTTGATTTTGTTTGGTGTCAAATCTGATCAACCGGAAGTGGAAGCCAAGTGGATCTACTTTCCGGACAAAAACTTTTTATCCTGGTCGTATGCCTTAGTGGCAGTTTCCGGATTTCTGTCCCTGTTTGGTTCTATGTGTGGTTTTGTGGCGGCCATGACGGCACGCTTAGAAGACAAGTATGGGGAGCGTCCGAATTATGACGGGCACATGCTCCGGTCTCAACCCACAGCTTACTAGGACTACACAATCGAACGCACCCCATTACCAGTCGGAATTAAAGGACATTTATCATACATCCAAAGTAGCTCTCCGAATGCGCGAGATATTTTCTTATGTCAGATTGCAAATGATAAATTTTATATTGTCCTATGTCATTTTAAAATTAGAAATATAACGAAAAGAGGTCATTTTTTGTCACACATTTTGTCTATTATTTTTCCTTTTTAATTTGAAGAATTACAATGTACATGTATACTGATTTAACTCATTTAAGTCTGGAAATATATTCTACCATCTTGTGTTTCGGCACACGTATCTAGAGTTATAATACATGCTGTGTATGTATTAATGAGACAATTCTTTTGCAAAAAATGTTTTACATCTACATGCTTATCAATTTCCCATTAAAATTTGTTACATTATGTATAGACGCATAATTTTCACGTCAACGTTGCCATGTTCATCCCATTGTAATTATTTCAGATGAATTTTTAAATATTATGGGTTTTTTTGTACTGATGTACCTTGTTTTTTTCTATATAAAGATTTTAAAACAGCCGCATTGTTCTTTGTTGATTGAGTACAAAACACAGATACTTATACGGGGGTTATGTACCCAAAGAGATGGGCATCTGCGCATGCTCTGTTGAGTAAAGGTCCAACAAATGGATAGGAAACAGATAGAAGGTTAACTTACTGTTCTATTACACGCACCACTGCGCAACGTTAAGGAAAAATACATTTATGTATTTTTTACATTTTTGTAAAATAAAGATATATTTAGAGAGTAGTTATGCAAAAGTCACCGGTTGGTAGACTAAGACTAAATAAATCAAAACAGTTTGGCGATAGCACACTGAATGATGTATTTGATGCGCTTACTGTTTGGGTAATATTAAAACTGTCATGATATCGACATTCGAAACATGCATTGAATAAAGATTGAATTCCGGGGCAAATTTTTCGCTTATTTGACATATGTACAGTTTATTTATCATTATATCTTTCATAATCAAATAATTTACTGTTAATTTGAGTGACTTTTTTCAGGTATATTATTCCACCTTAATGAATATTCATGCAAAATTAATATCATGTGAGACTACTGGAATGTAGCATTAATAAACATTCAAAGAATTTTCCCAATAAAGCCAAACGTCAAAAGGACATTAAAACTCAATTAATTTCTAATTGAAAAGGTCTTATAAGTATTATGCATGTACTAATCCAACGTACGACTGTCCATTAACCACATTCCTTCATACAAGTCAGACTCCCCTCGCTCAGGTAAGCTTGGACTCGCCCTTCCTGTATTTACCTTCCGTTTCACCTGTCTAATTAAAGCGTCATGGCACACAAGGCCAGCAAGATCGTTATACTCTCTCTGGTCGTCTGCTCCGTCGGCTTCATTTTCTTCCTGCTGAGTTTTGGTACCGGGAATTGGCTGGAACCCAATGCGGACGACGACCAGGGATTCCTGAGCCTGGGACTATGGGAGGCCTGCTTCAGGAACTGGCGCTATTACAAGGACCCCACACAGAACCACTATGACGGATGTCGCTGGATGCTGTCCGCGGATTTTGACGCCATCCGGGAATGGATCTGGCCGTGTAAGTATCCGAGGACCGCGGTCCAATGGGATCAGCTGTTTGTGGTGGGGAGTTGTGATTAATTAGGGACAGTCTCTTATCTCGCCCGGGGATACAACTAAACAGAATCCTGGGGAGAAGTTATTGCAGCATATTAATTTTATGATGATTTTAATTACACTGTCCTCTCTCAGTATTTTGATGGGTCTTTAGTCTTGACATGACATACCATTTTTTTATTCACTCAATGCATGCAGTCATGATGTTCCCTATGTGTGTAACACACCAATATTATATAACAAGTTAATATTCAACTAGAAATATTCTAGACGATAATACTTTCAACAATACATTTTGAATGTGATAATAAGCTTTGATAGCATTAACAAGTGCGAGAAGGTTTTCCGAAATTAAATACCATACAAAGGGCTCGGTTGTCAGATAGAGTCTAGTTCTGTTTTATTTCTTACCGAAGACAAGATGAAATCAAAATTGATTAATTGTTTCAAAACAACCATTTGACACTGTAGTAGTCAGGGTGAATTGGAGGAAAAGATTTAGATGGACAGAAACAGTAACGGAGGTGAGGTTCCATATACTTATACAGAATGGCCAGTAGAGGATTAATTTATATAAAAATACAAAGTGCTTTTATACAGAAGTGTGAGTCCATCTAAAAATAGAGGTGGTTCTTCTTCAGCATAAACTTTGTATACATGAATTTAGGGGCCAAACACTCGGGTGTTGATGAGTTTGTTTCTATTTTTAGCCTGGATGCAGGGAGTGCAGGGTATCATGTGCGTGTCCCTGGTGCTCGAGATCTCTGTCGTCATCGTCTACGTCATCGTCATGTTCCACATGTTACGTCAGAAGTACGTGTACGTCACGCTGCTAGTCACTGCAGGAGCAAACTTCATCTCAGGTATGCCTTAAGTCAGAGCACGGTTATATCACACTGTCAATTCCAGAATCAAGAAATATAAAGTCTCTGACTTTATAATATGAAAATAAACAAGTGATATTCATTGACATGATCACATAAGCCTGCCTCAGTTAAAATTCGGAAACCTTCAGTGGAGTGTGCAAGTTGTTCAGTTTCTTATATATTCTATAACAAAAGAGTTAAATGGTTACATTAGATTGTGTGTTCTTACTGAATTTCATAGTACATAGACACAAATTTTATTCAAATTACACAACTCCTTCTAATTTTATATCTATTTCCTTTTATTTTCAGCGTTTTTCTGTGCAGTAAGTTTGATTGTTTTTCACACCAAAGCTCTGAACGACCTCCGATGGATCGAAAACAAAGAGAAACACAACCAGGGGTGGTCCTTCTTCATCCTGATTCCCGCCATCGTTTGTTTTATCATTTCCGGTGTGACAACTATCATGGCCGCCAGGAGGTTCAGAAGAGACGATAGTGGCGGACCAGTGGCGATCCCCTACCGCTCCTGAGCGAACAGAACGTGCGGGAAATTTCATACACAATATGGTGCTGTAACTTTTCATGTCTCAGACTGGGGACTCGCATATTCAATGTGCAACTGCGTCACCTAGCGCGCGGAACAGCAGCAAAGCAGTGATGATAGGTTGTGTTGTAGTATACCAGTACATTGTACATATGCACTTGTTGATCAGAATCTCCAGGCTATGTCTGGCCGGGTCTTTAAAGGTTCAGCAAATACAAGACTAGTGTTTGTCATCTCCCCAGTTGTGCATGACATTTCTTAGAAAGAATAATCTTACCGTGACCAGGCTACGCTAAGGTCACAGTAAGAAATCGTCCCATATACTCGCAATGTAGCATCTGCTTCCATCGATTTAATCTCAGTCTGTTAAAAATAATCTGCAGGGGAAGAACGCATAAATAAACATTACAAACCTTTTGAACATAAACATTACAAACCTTTTTTGAACATGTTTATGTAGTTAAGTCCACAAAATATCCATTCCATGGACATACCAAGACAAGTCCTAACGTCCAGTACTAAAGAAGTAGTTTGCTAGCTATGAGAATTTTTTTTTCAAAACTGAATTTATTCGTTGTAGGAATAATTTGAATTACATTACAGAAGAGCTGAAAAACCCATACGTGTGAGTGAAATTGCTGCATAGCTTATCGCCCATAAAGTAATGAAATGTAATCGAATAGAGTTTATGTCTCAGGCATGAATCTGATATTGGGAAAGCATTTTATCACTAACATGGCGACCGTAAACAGCGAATTTTCAAACGTGATGTTAAACGTGGGAGTGATTTCGTTGCCAAAATAATGAATGTG
>WFKH01011801.1:783043-793579 GCA_016163765.1 Magallana hongkongensis
TTCCAACTTTAAAGTTGGAAAAATCAACTTTAAAGTTGGAAATTCCAAGATTAAAGTTGGAAATTCCAACTTTAAAGTTGGAAATTCCAACTTTAATCTTGGAATTTTAAAGAAAAAAAAAATTATAGAGTGGCACTAATACGCTTCCGTAGTAACAGACAGGCCAGACCTTTTTTTTGTACAATTCATGTAACTGTAGGAACAATCTGTTTTGTGCTGAGCCATGGACCTTTGTCAGAAACATGTTGTTTTTAGGGATGAAAAAGTTAAGACAGATCCCTTCATACACCCATTTAAGGAGGAGTTTAAGGCCAGAAACCCGCCAGGAAGTTTTGTGGACACCAGTGAGGTAGTGTGTTTTGTTGAATCGCCCAGAAAATTGTTGTTTTAATGTGATAGGAACACAACAGTTTATCAGTTTCTTCTAATTGTTGATTGATAACTACAGTTTCGACAATCCATAAGTCAAAAACTGACTGTGGGTCATTGATGACACAAGTTTATATTCTGCTCGAGAAAACGAAATTCTCCATTCTTCATGGGGTCCTAATGGGTGTCCTATTGCTACAAAGTGACATCCACTTCTGACAATATCAACAACTTCCGGATCAGGCCATGAGTGGCATCTGTCTATCCTTGAGGAGGCAGATGGAGGCCAAAAGTCACAAACAAAACAGAAGGCAGTGTCATATTCCATTCTTCCTACTACACCACTACCACAGGGTCCATGTGCAGTAGAATTTAGCATTGCTGCAGATTAAGTTATCTCTCGGTATATAGAACTAGAGATATAGAGTCTGCCATTCATTATGACTAATGCTGACTGGACGTATCTGGTTGTTCGTGGTGTCGGTAACTGTAAAGTGAAGTGAATCCTGGTGGACTCTCAGAACTGTCAGAGAGAATCAAGGTTGTTTTGGCTGTGTTGTAATACTCAGACTGAGATTTGTCCATGATCACTCGGTGGTTGTTTGGCCATAACATTACATCCTTCTCTGTAACTTTCACTCACCATCTTAATGACCCCTTCAATAGACTATATTTCAATGAGAAATTGTTATACAAAATTTCTTTACAAAACAAACTATTCATACAAGAGTACTGGGGCATTTCGCCTCTTATAAGAAGGGAATAAGATATTTTTTTTTTTTTTTTTTTTTTTTTTTTTTGCAAATATGTACAATTTAAATGATCTTTCTGAAGTTTGTTTCGTTCACAGTCTATGCTTAATATGCAGGTTGAATAAACCCAATCAATCGGAACACGAAACCAAAGGGTTCCCTTTCCTAAACATGCCCATGATGCATTTGGGTTTGTTTTTAAAGAAATTATTTTTATTTTATACTTTGAATATTTCTAACTTTGAAAGAAGACCGATTCTGTTGGTGTAAATAGGTGAAAGTCTATAACTTTTTAAGATAATTGGTTTGTATAGAAAATAATTTTATACTGTAATAACCAAAAAAATCGGACCACGCAGCTTTAAGAAAGATTTCAATATGATAAACCAATTTTGTAGAGGATGGCAATAATGTAATTTTGCTTCAATCGGGACCTCCAATTAGCTTTTCCCTACTAAAATACGACTGACAAAAGTGTATAAACCAATTTTTGTCATTTTAGTAAATTATAATTTCAAAAAAAAATCCGACATCAAAATTGCAGCTCATGATGCAGAGTGTTAGTAGAACTAAAGAAAATCAGTTTTTGTTGTTATTAAATGATCTTGTGTCAAGTATAGCTAGAATTTATAGCTTTAAAATGTGTTTTTAAAAACACGAAATCCTAAAAACTTTGCTCTTGACTCATTTAAGGCCTCAAAGCGGCCCCCTGACCCCCGGCCTCCCCCATCAACAAATCCTGGATCCGCCACTGGCTAAAGATTCGATAAGATTGAATTTTTCATGTACTTACACTCGAGAAGACCCGTTCAGGGTAGACAAAGCCATTCCGTGGTCGGAAAATAAACGTTTAGGTTGCTATAACCATTGAATAATAAATGAAATTTGATTTTGTTTTGTTTCTTTCCTTGTATGTCAAGATTTTCCTGTGGGGACAATTGTTTCCCTGAAATTGTTCCTACCACTTAATATATCACTTCCACCACAGATATATGTAGAAATTTATATAGTTGATGAGAAAATATGTTAAAACCAAATTTGACAAAACTAATGTCATTTATTAACATTTATTTTATATATTAGGGTTTTACATGTAGTTTGAACTGTAATAATGTGTATATAAAGGCTAAGTACTGCCACGCTCCTACTAGCACTAGCTCATGTAGAAGAAGTTAAAACCCACCCTCAAATTGAATATTTCTAATATAAACTGATAAAGCTACACATTCACTTCATTCATTTTAAAACATTTGAGAAAAATGGGCAATATAACAACATTTGTAATCATGGATTCAGTCGGTAAATAAATCTCATCTTCCACACAATTTATGTCTCACGTTTCTTTCAAGTTTGGGTATTCTGTTACATCGCATTACTGTTTGTAATTTTTTTCTATCATATCTACAATATTCAATTCTGAAACTTTGTGTCTTTCATTGATCTCAATTAACTTGCATGTATATTTTTCTTTGTTCACTTTGTTTTAAATATCAAGGTTTGGGGTTTTTTTTCAATTTCAAAACATTTTTTTCAAATTGTAACAACCATTAAGCACAAGAGTTACCTCCCTGAAAATGCAGAAAGCGCACGTATAATAATTTTAAAAAGATACATACATTTGTTAATTTAAAATGAAAACCCATTTCATATGAAAACGATCTTTTTGAAAAATGAAGACCGGGACATACATATGTATGTCGATTTTTCTTCATTACTAGATATATTTAATGCAGGTTGAAAGATATAGCAAGGTTTTATCGAACACGTGTTTGTCTATTTATAGTTTGTTTATCAGGGGTAGTTAGGCCTAGTAATACTGGTTAGACCGGTTATGTAGAGCATGACTGGTATGATATGTGGTTTTAAGTCATTCGAGCTAAAGACTGTGCGCTGTTTGCACATTTCACACCCACCCGCCCACCCACTGATGCATATATACATGCACGTGTTATGGGTTGATTTTATTAAGTAGTAATATGCATTACATGATGTTTTTTGTTGCAGATTTTAAGTTCTGTTTTAAGAGAATGGGACAGAGAATACGCGATATTTATGTATCTTATAAATGCGCTAGTCTTGGAGCATTTACCCATAATCAGTGTTGTTATGATTGAATAAGGTAGTAAATATTTTATGTTCGTTTGAGATTGTTCGAATTAGAACAACAATTTTTATTTTTTATAAAATAGCACACCTGTAATGTTGTTCACCCCTACGATTCAAATTTGGACTCGTCCAAAGGTGTTGACATTCCAGGTAGATGATCTAATGGAGGCGATTTGAAAACAAGATGGCGAAGTCGGTGATCGCCTTGGGTTTTTCGATAGTAGCTTTCACCTTTATGGTGGTATCTTTCGCCAGTCCTTACTGGGTGGAGTCATTCACTAAAGCTGACAGTCGCTTCGTGAAGGCGGGACTTTGGGAATTCTGTTTCAATGATTACACATTTTGGAAGGACTACAATGGAAAACGCTACAAGGGTTGTTGGTACATCTTCTCCGATCAGTACCGTGTGATTTGGGAATGGCTCTCACCACGTAAGATTTTACACTTATTTAATGTTAACAAAGTGATATATCTACGAGAATTACAAGCGAAACGCTCTTAATGTTTTAAAAATGATTTGTCTTCCGGTATTTTACTCGAATTTCCTCAGATTATGCTACTGAGGTAACTAATGCATGTAATCTTGTCGTTTACAACGTACGGTCTGTTTTAGTGCCGAGTTTTATAAAACGTTCACAGACATAAAATAAGGATGAATTGTAAAAACAGACCCCGTAGAATTCTACCAATAGTCATGTCACAGGAACTGCTCTATAGAAATGAAGTGCACACAATTGTTCCCTCATGTGAAAAGGTTAATTAACATGATTAAGCCAAACTCGGCAATCTGTATGGTATACACATAGACATTCACAATGAAGCATTTTGTATGATTATTTTGCTCACAGTCGCTATGTTGTATTTGATTTTCTACTGCAATTTGATCTTTTCTGCATTCTTTCAATGTGGTATTCATATGTTGTGTAATTTTGTATGGTATTCATGTGTTGTGTAATTTTGTATGGTATTCATGTGTTGTGTAATTTTGTAGCTGTTTATTTGATTCTTGTTGTTCCCTTGGATCCTTACAGCTTGATTTATAATATTTCTTATTTTATCATGATCTCTCTGCTTCTTTACAGAAAGTACATTCATCATGTGCAATATAAATTGATTTGTGTGTTTATCTATTTTTTTTCTCCCTTTCAGCATGGTTCATCATGTGTTTTTGTATTATTTTATTTTTCTCCCTTTCAGCATGGTTCATCGTGTGTCAGGTGATCGCCAGCGTCTGTATCCTGTTCCAGTTCATCACCACGATTATCCTCATCCTTCTTGTTCTGAACTATTTCCCGGAATATCTCCACGAGGTCATACTGATGGGCGGCAGCTTTGTGTACTTCTTTATAGGTAAGCTCACAACATGGTAATTCTCCATAATTGAACTCAGTCAAAGGTTCTTGTTTTTTTTAACTTTTTTTTTTATATTTTGATATAAATACATTTGCATGGAGCACATTTCTCAGTGGTCATAGGCCAGTAACCCGAAGGTCGCTAGTTCAAGCCCTGCTTGCATCACTCGATGTTGTGTGTTGAGCCACAAGACAAGGCACTTGATCTTATTTCTCCCAGTCCAACTAGCTGAAAGTTGGAGTTAACCTGCATTCTGGGGGAGTCAATGACTCTCATCTGCCTAGTGCCAAAGACAGCGTTATAAGCAACTGCTAAAAACCCTTATGCACCTTCGTGGCTAAAAAAAAAGATTTTAAATTTAACTTGAATATATACATTTGGGTCAGAACTACATTCATTCCCTGAAATAAAAAATAGATTCCCAGATTTCCATTAACCTCCCCCTTCTATCATATCAGGTTAAACGACAGAGCTGTACAATTACCGTAATTGGTCTATGGGGGATTGCAATTGACAGGAAAATGCAGGATCATAATGTTGAAAAATTGGATGGGGTGTTTTGAGAACTTTTTTAAAGATAAAAAGATGATGATAAGATTTTTCAATTTTTCCCATTTGATAAAAAAAATGATTTTATTCATGTGAATTTTTATGGATGAAAATTAAGAGGTGACTTGTCACAGAGGAAATATTTGACTTTTTTCCTTACATTGACTTCAACTTTTTTTAACCTATAGATATGTGCATCTTTTAAGAAAAAATGATAAAAAGTGGTGGAAACACTAACCTTGGACATAGTACAGCATTATCTATTAGCAGAAGTCTGACAGGTCTAGATTTTGAAAAATTAAAATCTTATTTGGGGGTATATGATTATCTGAGTATGTACTAGAGTTGTGTACTTACCCAATTTAAGTACCAAATCATATTTTATCAGAACTCATTCACTAAGTCCATGTAGAAAACCCTTTTTAAAGGTTATTTAATATCTCTCATTCTCTTGTTTGCTGATCTTAGTTCTTAACCAAGAGTTATGATAATCTCCCTTTGTCTCTTTCAGTGGTCCTAATCCTTATCCAGGCGATTATCTTCGGAATTAAGAAGGAGGATCGTCAGTGGGTTCCGCGCCCCGACCAGAATTATCTGTCTTGGGCCTACGGATTCTTCATCATCTCCGCATTCTTCACGCTCTTCTCCGCCATAACTCTCGTCCTGGCGTCCCGAGAATTCAAGCGGAAGTTAAAACAGGATTACCCTGACCGGAGATACTGAGAGACACAGACAAAACAGACATTGTATGTAATCTCAACTATGCAAGAAGAGAGAACTATAAACAGTTTTGTGTGAGTGATATACCGATCCATATTTATCATATTTCTTAAATGTTTGGAAGATAAGTTATTATTCATGTAAAATTTTTGTACAACATGAATTCAAAAGAATTTTTTTTGGAGATTTACATAAGAAAATGAAGAAAAAAAAGACAGAAAGCAAAAATTATTAAGTTGCCTGAGCCACAGCTAAAGCCTGAATGAATGAAAGCATGTATGTATGTTTTTATGACTTCATCATTCATTGTAAATACATAAATATCACATGTATAAAACAGTGCCATTGTTTGTAAGAAACCAGTTTATCCCATTGTTAGTAAGAAACCAGTTTTTTATCCCATGCAACTTTTATATTGACTCAAATCCTGTACTTGATATCTGTATATATATATTTTGTATGCAATGACTTCTCTTTGTATAGACATATATAGTTTTATACCTCACATTCAATCCTCTATCATTGATTCATCTTGCTGTATGATCGCCCACTGGATTATCACATTATTTTTAATTCATGAATTATCTGCATTCTTTCATGGGTGGTCTACATTTTTAATTGTTTTTTCATAGAGGATATGTCATATTTTTTAATAAACTGGATAATAACGACAGATTTTCTGTTTAAAGATTTTTGCATCCATTCTCAGTGATTTTGACAATTGTTAATGAACGAATGATGGACATAGAGAGATCAGTAAATTAAGTTCTGTTGATATGTGTATTGTATGATCAATTCAGAGGAAACCTCTCTCTCTCTCCATCACCCATATTATTGATTTAATTGTAAAATGTTAATCAGTTGTCTGATATTTATATATACCAGTAGTATCCAGTTTTATGATACATTTCCCATGAGAGACAATAAAGCATTGATAAGTATGGCGACAGCCTGCTCTCTCTATCACACTCAGGGACGAGGGTTTAGTGGAAAGAGGCCCTAATAGTTCATTCCCCACCAAAGTGTCTTGCACTTCAGAAGTATGAAGGTATTGGGTGCAAGTTGTGCACACTTTGCACTTTTAAAGATCCATGAACAAACGTTTTTAGATATGAATTTAGTCATAAAATGGCTGTTTAAATGCTCTGGATCAAATTACTAGTATTTAGTACGAGATGCTTATGGTCGAGAAGTTTTGTTTCTCTATAGGTATCTAGATATGTTTCCGCACTACATGTATAATAATAATAACATGAAAAGACGCCAATGATCTAGGGGCCCAATGTACGCCGTTTATATCACAATACCGTTGAACAAATACTTGTAGCCCCGAAATTAAAATCTGGCAAGGCAATTAATTTTATATCATCATACAGTTCTACAACTCCACCCACCCCCTGAATGACAGAGAAAACAGCATGATACATACCGGACAAGAACTGATAAAGATTATTCTAGGTGCATGGCGATTCAATTATAAAATGTTATATATAGACTGTACAGGTTTAAAGAGATGTCATACGGAATGAATAGGCTATCACGTTCTTTTATAAAACTAGTGATTAAAAAGACAGTTCAGAGCTCAGTGTTTTATACCCAGAGAGAAGTTGTAAAGGGAGTACTATAATACTCGGTCCAAGGGAATACTATCTGAGGGTATTTCATTTAATCTTTAATAATTTAATTCTGGTTGTAACACGGCACTTGATTGGATAGAAAAACTTAGTTAAATTTGTATAACCTGGTTTGCACGTCACAAGACACGTCATCATGCAACAACGTACCAATCCGCTTGACGTTACGTTTGAATTTTGAACACTGTCAGATTAATATCATTTTAAAAAGTAAAACGCACTCAATTTGTACAGTAATTACAGAAAATTAAATTATAAGGAACGAACTCAATATCTTTCCAAGTTATACGAGTATAACGTGGGTTGAAGCAATTTACGCTTTTTTTTTAAAATCCGCTTCGCGGATTATAAAGCGTAAACTGCCCCAACCCAGGTTATACTCGTATATCTTGGGTAGATATTGAGTTCATTTCTTAAATATTAGTAAAGTAAATTTCATTTCCTTTCCCTGCTTATCCTAAAGGTCAGCTTGTCGGGAATTCGGCCCAACCCACCACGAGGAATGGGTGAGGTATCATGACGTACACGATGTTTCAGAGATTCTCAGTAAGAACCAGCACAAAAATAAATCAACTGATATACATGTAGCTTTAAAATAAAGTAAACTTAGGTGCCCACTCCACTCTATAAAACGACCATAAGAAAACTGAATATTTAATACACACGTATTTTATACAATTTATACAATCATATTGAGAGAATGCCAGTGGTGACAAAATGTCAAACAGTACTTTTTAACAGAAATATTATGGCTAGCTAAGTTGATAAGGCGCTGTATGACAGAGCTTTTCTTTATCTGCTTCTTGGAATGGTGGATAGCCAAAGCAGCACTTTCCACAAACGTTGTTAAAGACTAGATCGGTGCTTGTACACAAAATGAAGAAACATAGAGTCAACTAACGGCATAACCGAGGAGCTTCCGCTCGGAAATCCACAGAACACATCGTCATCGAAAGGAGAAAACTCACAGCTTATTCGTAGAACTCTATTAACCCAGCACAAAACCAGAAGATCCATTGTGTTTTCCATGCTTGTAGATTTTCGGAATTCAAAACCGAAATCACTAACTCCGAAAACAAGCATTACATACAATTCCATGACGTCATGAATCTGAATCACAGACCACAAAAACACATCAAGACGTTCACGATCATCAGTAGGCTTCCCGCCAAATCTTTCCCGTAGCTGTGAGTTTTCCCGCGAAATATTTTTTCTCTCCTTACAGTTTACGATCGGGCACTCAGGGGATAGGGTGTGGGGACATAGCGCGGTTCTTTGAGGGGTGCATCAAAATGAACCCTACACAGTCTCTCCACGATGTCCTCCACCTCGTCTGACGTACATTTCTGGGGCGGGACCATGCTCTGTCGCGGCACTCGGCGGACGATGGTGGGGATTCCCCGGGATTCCGCCGGACCTTTCAACGGATCATAGTCGGACAACCTGTCTACTATAGACTGTACTTCGTCCTCGCTGTACTTCTTCTTGTAGACGATGGGCGCGGGGAGTTTGACGAACTGTCCCCGAGACTCCGGAACCTTGGACGGATCGTACGTCGACAGCCTATCGACAATGCTTCTGACGTCATCGGCGGTATAGCGTGACCCGGGGGTCATGGGTGTGTTCGGTTTGGGGCGACCGACGGGAGGAAGATACAGGCTTCTGGACAGGTCCTCGTAGTTGGAAGACCCCAAACCCGTCTCGTCACTCAAGACGGTGAATCTTGACGACCCTTGGGAGGCGATCTGGCGGTACTTGTCGTGGGAGATCCTGAGCGACTTTTGGCGCTGTCGGTGGAGGATCCGTCTGGCCAGATCCACACTCTGGGTCTCCATGTTCTGGACCTCTTTGGGGAGGAACGACTTCTTGACGTTCTTGTGGAGGTTATAGTACATCCCTGTCTCCCTTTTTTTTGGCGTCACGGGCTTGAAGTGTAGATTCATTTTGGTGGATGACCACCCAATAGGAGCGAAAGGAGCGGTCATGTTGACTCTGACAAGTCCAGTATCTCTGATAAAGTACACTACACCAGTCTCTATCACGGAGTATTACCCACTGGACTGCTGAAGAAATTTGTCCGTGCTGTTAGTATTTCACAGACAGTGACACTGTCAGAAACCCAGTGTTGGTGATCTAGATTTCCTCAATAAGAAACAGTTATTCCACCAAAAGATTAGACTGAAAACACAACGAAAACGACACCGAGATACACTGGTGATTATGTTCCCCCGAGTAATCCAAAACATTGGGACACAATCTGCTTAAAAATCTTGATCAATTTTAATACATGTACACAAAACCAATACTCTGTATAATGGATTCGGGATTAATCCGTCGGTTTAAACTCCCAATCACACACGGTTTTTCTGAACAAGCATGCAGAATATTCACTAAATAACAATTAAATAATTTAGTCATTAACATTCTCTTCCAATACACCTTGTTGATCTACACTGTTTTTATAGCGCTGCAATGGAACGGGCTATCGGAAACTTAATTTTCAATTTATATTCAAAACCACCCATGATTTCCAATGACCATTTAAATCAACATGGACGGATAATAGTACATTTAATGTAAAATGGTCGCAGTTTTAAATAATAGTTCGACCTGTGCCTTTGGAATCAATGTACACTTCAAAATGCTTCAATGAAGAATGTCAGGTTAATTAAATGTTATATGTATATATTCATGTAATCAGTATTAATTAAAAAAAAAAACCCTAAACAGATCAAGTCCTGTCTTATTGCAAGAAATCTGTAATTTATTTTATTTTAAGGTAAATGTTTGCTTTTAGTAGCATTTCAAGCGTTGCAAAAATAAATAAATCGGAAACAAGTGTGTTTAATTAGTATTTTACCTGAGTATTCAGTTAAGAAACAAAACACAACTATTTAACCGCATCTTCCTAAATCAATTATAATCCACGTAAAATAACATAATAATATATATAAACATACAATTTTTTCTTGTAAAGATAATTAAACATTTTAATATATGCATTTTAGCTCTCTCTCTCTCTCTCTCTCTCTCTCTCTCTCTCTCTCTCTCTC
>WFKH01011801.1:795301-806366 GCA_016163765.1 Magallana hongkongensis
CCCCCCCTGGAAAAATTTTCTGGATCCGCGCATGCCAGGTATCATCCCTATCTTGTCAGTACATTACTAAACAATATCATGTTTCTATTATAGCGAGCGAAGCGAGCTCTAAGAACCAGTGCGCGCGGGAAAAAGAACGAGCTAAACCTACAGATTCATCAAGAAAAATTGTTTGTCTACGTCCCATAATGCTCTCTAGATAATGTTTTCTTCCGTAGTGCTATGCCAAAAATGGCTAGCATTTAACTCGTAATTTACGGTGCCTTGAGGCTTGAATACACGTTCTAAGTACCGCACAGGCTTTGTTGAGACCCAAGACATTTTTTACATGTTTCCATTCCTTCGTATTGAGTAAACAAATCTATACTTATAAATTAAGGCATTTTGCAAATAAACTACAAAATGCCTTCACCACAGTACTTGCTTACACCTTTGGTATTTCAACACATGCGTGGTGATGTCCGTAGGGTATAATTGAATTTTAACTGATAAAGTATTATTGTGAAATTAATCAAAAACCTACTTTCATTTTCGATAAACAAGCCCGAAATAGCAAAAATGAGAGTAAGGTGGTGGACACGTTTTGGCGGATCCAAGACAGGGATCGTTTGCATCAAAATATATGCTTGCAATGAAATAATATTGAATGATTACGTAAACAGTGAATATATTTATTAGGAACTTACCTGGATTACACATAGAAGTTAAGATTTGAAAAATGTTGAATAAATAAAACAAGGCAATTCGTTTCTTGAGTGAGCAATTTTAGTTTTGATAGATAGAAGCTAGCGAAGCGCGACCTCTAGCGAAAGAATGGAATAGAACTAACCAAGAACGCGGTTTGACTAATTAACGTCTTGGCGAAAAGTGTAGGACGGGTTCATCATGCATCGCGGGTAAATATTCATACCTTGAATGGGACATTTTTGGTTTATACAAAAAAAGTTAATAAATGAAAAGGAAAAATTTGATGCGATTTTAGTTTTGATCGAAAGAATTTTTTTTTTCCAGGAACGCGGTTTGACTAATTTACACTATGGCAGAAAGTGTTGAGCGAGATACTTTGAAAATGACAACTTTGGTTTAAAAAATGCAAATAAATATGCATACACTAGCGGGTTTTTTTCTAGTTTCATACATTTTAATACCACGACAGATTGGTAGTGAACTTTATACATTAATTGTGTTATTAAACGGGAAAGTTAAATTGGGTTTGGGGGGATTACCCTCCCCAATTTTTTTTCGAAACGTCTTTTATCTGAACTTCACATTTGGGACAGGGATAAAAATATTAGTGAAATTTAACCTAAAGAACAAAATTTAGACATATGACGTCCTAAATACCCACTCACTGGTTAAACAAAATCATTGTAATCATTTTCCACTCAGATTTAAGGCCATGATCATGTATATATCATCCAATTCAGTTTAAATTTTTCATATCTTTTCTAAATATCCAGCTATGCAGTTTTTTTATTTCAATTTTAAAGAATATGTTAAGAAAACTATATGAAGAAATAATTCGGACACAATATCTACCGAAAAAAATGATTCAACATTATTGCGTTATGTCATTTATTTGTTAAGTGTTAATTCCCGCGCTCGCGCGGGTTATCATCTAGTGATTCTAGATTTTAACGTATGACGTCACAGTCACGATATATTTAGAGGTGGATCAAACATCTGTAATGCGTGTACTAGCAATTTTTAAAGTATAGACTGCGATACCTGCCTCAGATGATGTTTTTAATTTTGTTTTTGTTTTTGTTTTTTTTTTTTTTGGTTTTGATAGAGAGATTATATATATACTAGCAAGAGCCATTCTTTACTGTCATATCGATCCAAAGTTAAGCTAAATTTGCATGCATGTACAGTAATTATAAGTAGGGAAGATTAAAAAAAAAAAGGTCATTTTGAACTGAATAAAAAAGAATAAAGAGAAAAAATAAACAGTTAAAAAATCTATACAAATATTGTATATTGTCAAACCATTAAATTAGAAAATGGGAAATTACACGCCTACAAACAGCTAGGGACCGGGGGCATGGATACAACGTTTGTAATTAAAATGCAAAAATAAACCAAAAAAAAATGATGAACCAGGAAACAAAATAAAATTCAGATAACCACAAGGTACAAAAAAAATAATAATAATATACAGTATTTATCGTTAACAATTTTGACCAAATTAAACAAAAAATACGTTTTACAGACTGATCAATTCTCTCCAAAAGTAAAGAACGGTTTTAGGTGGAAGCAAGTCTATGTATTTTGTAAGAATTTTAAAAATTTCAATCTCTCTCTCTCTCTCTCTCTCTCTCTCTCTCTCTCAAATTCTTTGATGTTAGTTGATAAATAAATGACACTAAGTTGACAATGATGCAATTTATATGTAATTCTTGCTGCGCTCGCCACAACGGTAGCACCGTAAAACATATTAAATTTAGCACTATTTTTGCTACCGAGATTCTAATTCTAATGAATCAGCTTTAGCGGGTTCGGAATTACATTTCAAATAAACGTTTAATTGATTAAAATACCGTATCGGTAAGACGCTTTGTGATATAATAACTTTTTCTGTATGTTGACATACATGTTGAGAAAGTAGACGTCTGGCGTCCACACCTCGCTACTGTTTACTGTGACGTATTTGATGATGTCTGAGTACCAGTATAGCCGACCGTCCGTCCATTGCTGAAAACATCAAGAAAATTATGGCTTAATTATTAATAGCTCAGAGGCTTGTTTATCATTATCCCTTGCAGATGTTATTATAACTCTTATGTCAGTGATCATATTTACACTTTTTATTTATTACCATATTTATTAATAAGTAGGAGAGGAATGGTTGGTCTCCCTTTGGTTGGTTCTACACTTACCTTCCGGATGTCTACTATTGACGTCATTCGGGAATCCTCGGTGTTCACGTCCAGAATCTTCACCACGTCCAACCGGACGTTGATAAGGAGCGGATCGGACGACTCGTTGTAGGGCCGGAAGTGCATGTTGTACTTCAGAAAGGCTGTGGTGAACACGTTGGCGGATTCAGCGATGTAACTCTTCTGTTGTCCTGCCGTGCCCGAGAACCTGTAGTTCAAAAATATCTTTAATTCCTATTGGTTGGTTTGAATTTTCAAACACGATAATGCAAATTACATGCTATAAATAGAAACTAAACTCGGAGCTAAATCAAAACAAAATTGATCTTTTTCATCTGTTGTTGTTTTACTTGTCGTTTATGATGCAGATAATAATGATTGTTGTTATGATAGTTGTTGTTGTTTTTGTTGCAAACACTCGCACTGCACAACCTATATACGTCACATATAACAAGACCTGAACATGTTGGGACGTGTTGTTCTATTAATCTACATTTCGGACCTACGCTTTTATCTAAAGAGCACAGTACAGGTTAGCCCGTTTGCTAGACATTTGTTCATGTTGATTGATACTCATATGAACAGAAAATCCCTGGGATGATTTAATTTAGAACATTTTCTTCATCCGAATCAATGGAACTGTAACATTTTTTTTTCTTTGAAAAATCATTTGTTTCATTCTATAAACGTCTTCAATAAGCACTCACACCAAATATTCACAGATACGCTAAAGTGGATTTTTGTTTGTTTTTTTTACATGCTGTATAAAGGGTTACTTTTGCTTTAATAGTTAAATGTAATATTTAAGACCGTTTAAAATTAGCCTTAAAACAGTTGTGATCAAATGCAGGTTTCAAGCGAAAATTACCCTTAATAGAGTACGAATTAAAGATAAGACAAGAATTCTTAACTTTTAACTTTTATTAAAAATGTACCTCTTGCATTGATAACGATTTACAACTAATTTCCCCAACTAGGTTTTAATCATGATTGGCAGTCATTTTATTTCATGAATCCACACCCCAAGAAAAATGAACCACAAGTTTGTATTATTAAGTATGGTATGATTGTCCGGATCCCAGTGTTTAAAAGTTTTACTAAAAGAATGCGTGCATCACTCTGAACTGATTGCAGACATGATACAATACATACACAGTGAATACATGGTAGTTCACAGAATCAGAGAGATATTATATATATATAGCTAATGTTTAAATCAAAATAGACCAGATTTACATTGGATCGTTACCCAATAAACAACAGCGGTGGTAAAGAAGTCATGAATGCATCATTGTTTATCCATATTGCTCATACAGGCCTAGTAGAATAGGGCAATGTTGTGTCTTTTAATAGATATGCAGTAAAATGCTGCATTTACAACAGACAAAGTTTGGTGTAGTTTGAGTAAAAACTTAGAAGCGGAACTGTGTAAGATACATTTAGACCGTACACTTTGATTCCTTGGTCTGTCCATTTGTGATATACTTATTAAAGGCCTTCTGTTTGCAAGCAATCTGAGAAATGATCATTCTTTCATTAAAAGACACTAAAAAATGCAACCTAGTTACAACCATTTCAATTTTATTATTTCTTAAAACCTTTGCCTCATTTAGTAATTACCGAGAATTATTTCAATGACCCGAAATGTTTCTATTACTTATACATTTCAAATTTCACTCTTGGGTGTACTTGGTATTAAATTGAAGTAAAGCAACTTTCCTTCGTCATCTCCTCAGAATTTCAAACAACAAGTAGACATACTAATTACAGTTATTGCCTCTAATTACTGCTAGAATTCCCAACCTTCATTCTTACGAAAATGAATACACCAGATTCTCAACGATACTTAAATTACCACGAATTATAACAATAATACTAATTCTGTTATTCTAAAAGTACATTATAAATGTTGTGTATCTTGGCTAAAGCATTTTGTATAAATTTGAGTGCAGACATAATTTTTTAAATATAAAACTTAGACTTTAACTAAGTTTAGACTCTAAATAACGCCACATCCAAAGTTCCTGGTCATGTACCTGCAAAACCTGTTTTTTCTTGTGTTTTTGATCGAAACATGACATTTTGAAACACAATGCGCATGAGAACGGGATGTATAAGCGTATATGTACATGTGTCTAGTATTTATTCTAACTTTAAAAAAATTGATTTACAGTTTTTTAATTTACAGAAGCGCGTTTGTCTTTAAATGTGTAATTAAGGGAAGTCATATCTTTACATGTTGATCTTGGTTTGATGTTCTTTTTATCATAAAGAGTAAATAAGAAATTGTTATTTTTTGCAGTGATTTGATTCTAGTTCAAAAACTCAAATTGCTTACAATATGCAAAAGTTTAAAGAGAATTCATTTATTCTTAGGATAAAAATTCCAGAAATCTCTCAGTCCGATAAGGATCCGTGAAAATTTTAATTCAATAAAAACTCGTAGGGGAAATTATGTTTAAAAGTTGATCGATACGAGCAATTAAGTAGTTGATATCCCGGGAGATTATTCTGCAGGCGTCCGGTTTTGGCTGTTAGGTGTTTACTAAGACATTGACTGATTAAGTTCCAAGATAATGCCTCGCTACTTACATCATGTACCAAATCGCAGAGATCAGAAGGAGTTCAAACGTTTTACCGGCAAAGACCTCACGATATTTTGATTTACATGTAATAAGCAATTGTTTTATCTATCAAAACATGCCCTGCAAGTTTGGTTACTTTTACGGCCGTCCGCCAAAAAACCCATTTCTTACCGAGTATAAAAGAGAATGGAGAGATGGTGTGGAGAGCTAATGACAAAACAAATAAAACCACATAATGAAAATGATTGCCTAGTCGTGCTCTTCTGATGGTTCACAGGTAAACATGTACTCACTGCTTGATATTTATACTTGTAGATTTCAAAAGGGGGAGGTGGGGTTAGTGCAAGAAGGTGGAAATGTAATGAACAGACCTCTCCCCTATCTCTGTCATTTGTAGTACGTGTTTAAGGAGAGTGAGCCGTGCTTCTCTAATTTGTTTAAGTGAACTGACAACATTAACATTATTCATCCCGGACTACATTCATTACGAGTTTGTACTGCTTAGTAAATCTATCTCATATCATAGTTTAACATGAATCTCAAGAGCATTCCGTCTGTCCTTACTTGGGTTTAAACAGAAATGTTGAGCGCTTCATTCTAAGCATATGTACGTTAACTTCCGATCAATATCAAATCCATATGGTAAACATATCTATTTTTACTGCATGTTTGACTGAAGCATGACACGTGCTTTCATTTATTCCCTTAATTAATCATATACAAATGCACACATGTATGTATACATAAACACAGTATGTAAATAAATACCGTTATCAAATTCAATTTTTTGTCAAATCATATTGCAATTGATCTTTCGCTAGATCAGAAAAAAATATATTAAGTATCATAAAGATTTATTTTTTATCAATCAAAAAATGTTCTCAATCTTCTGTCGAGTGGTTTTTACGCACAAAATAGCAAAACATCCGTACAATGATTACGATCAGCTCCAAACTGAGAAATGACAGAGATGCCATACGCCAACCACCAGCAGCTTTGTGTGAATTGGGGTCATCTGAGGCAACGGTGAAGAGAAGGGGTACCACAAACAGTGTAAACAAAGCGGGAAATGATAGCGACATCTGGTGTCTCCGTCTCGGGAAGTTGTTTGGGTTACACGGTCACTAGCCCTCACAAAAAATCCGAGACACAAACACTTCAACTGAGAAAGGTCCCGACTTGTTTAATGGTGCGGTTCTTAAGGTATCAAATTCGGATAAAGTAGCAGGTTGACATCAAGCACTTCCACACACAAGGCGAGAAATCCTAACAAGTTACAAGTGGTACATGTAAACGTTTCAAGGATTTTTCAGGGTTCGCTCAAGTTGTAAATAGTGAGAACAAGGCGGTGTACAAGAATTTAAGAGAACCATCATACATGATGTTACATATATGTTAAAATAACGAGATAACTTGTATTCTGATAATATAACTCTGCTAACATACATATCAGCCTTTTTACTTTATTGAAGGTGTTATGGTGGCTGCGTTTGAACTTTGGTGTTAAAACTCAAATCTCTAGCTTTAAAACTTTTAGCAGATAAAATCGTGCTTTTATTTCCTGTTATTATCAGGGGCCGGCTCATGAGACCACGACATAGGGCTCGCTATAGCACATGGGCGCTATATAATCGCCAGCCTCAGAGAGATGGCGCCTTGTCTCACTATCTCCGTATAATTGTCTGTTTTGGTGAGATGATGACACTTTATCTCACAACGTGAGACCCCCGTCACTAAAAAGTGCTGAAATGTTAACGGTACGCTCAAATAATGTTGCTGGCAACATGGTCTTCCACGCAGTTGGACCCATCAACTTTAATAGAAATTCCAATCGTCGTAAAATAGTCATAATTGTGTTACATTTAGATAAAGAGATAATATGTTTTGAAGATAAAGTCGATTATTGACTCACCTCTTCCTAAGAGCTTATTGAAAATTATTTGTATGTTTTTATAAATGTCTAGCCGAAGATCACCAATTGTTTGTTACTGATTAGGTTTACTTTGGTTAAGGGATTGTTTGGGATTTTTTAGCGTTTAAATCGCTGTCGATTGATTTAAGAAGTTTGAAGAGTAAAAATTTTTTGGTCTTATATGAAACAATGACACAAATATTGAAAACAATTATACTTAGCCCCCCTCTCTCTCTCTCTCTCTCTCTCTCTCTCTCTCTCTCTCTCTGAGAAACATTTGTTTGTTGAAAAAGTTTAGTTTGTATAGCACTCCAGAACAAATGTTTTGGAAGGAAATAATAGGAGATCTAATGGAATTGAATTTTATTAGGGTCGCCATCTGTACAAGAAAAATCATTGTCCAGAATCTACACAAACAATCCCCACTCAATTATATAGAATCACAGTGATTAAGGAAATCAACCTGATCGGTAATTTACTATATCACGAAGTCCAATATTATCCAAGCTTCTATCGGCTAGAGTCTTTGCAGGAATTGTCACGTGATGTTTGATCCGATGTCCAGGTTATTTGATCACTTTGACAATTTTGCTTTAACGTTGATCCTACAGACTCAGAGCTTCATGTAAGACGTTGCCAGAAACAAAGAATTAACTAGTATGTTTTTGTTAAATAAATTTCCTATAGCTTTTTCAAAACTTGTAGTTTGAATGGGAGACTTTATTTCATTTTTCATATCAATATTTAAAATTGCAAAAAAGTTACAACGATACTACCCAACCAGAGATCCTTGAATGTCTAAATCTCATCTAGGGATAGTAACTGCAGAATCAACAGGGACCCGTATGTTCAGATGTACTGGTACAGAGAGCATCACCCAGGAGGCGTGTATGGATTTAGAACGTATCACAACACGTGTCAACCTCCGTACTATATATATGATATCCACATGCTGGCTTATACACGGCAATGAAGTCATGTCAAGATTCTAAAAATCACGACAAAGTCACAAATCAGTCTCGTTATAATGTTTGAATTAATTTGCTGCCACCTAGTTGAATTAAAAAATACACAATATCATAAACAGTTCTAAAGCATACGAGGTCAAAGGGATGAAAGGTCAAGATATCTCAAGTACCTTAGCACATGTACATTGTTAACACAATAGTTAACACAATGTTAATATTATTAACATTTTAGCATGTTAATGGTTATCACTATGTTAATGATTAACATTAGGTTAATGACTATGTTGATAATATTAATGATTAACACAACAAAATGATGTTAAAGATTAACACAATGTTAAGACAATAAAAAGGCTGCTCGTTGCCCGATTTAATCCGTAGTGAAGTGAAGGTAATGGCGTAACCTGGCCTCCCCCGCATCAGGTGATGATTTTGGCACAAGCCGCCAGATCAGTGTTAACAACGAGTGCCAATTTTTTCTGCACGCGCGACAGGGGGTCTGCGGTTCGACGGTCCCTACCATCTCCCACCCGTACCGCCAGATCGTCGTAGATTTCATGTCTGGTAGCTATTTATGCAGTTTTATTACATGTCATGATTGTCCAATCTCGTTCTATTACAATCCGTGATATTTGTGAGCAAAACTGTAGATAGCATCAAATAGAACTAGGTAGAGTTCTTACGTAGGGCAATTTGCGAAGAACGCAATATTAAGAAGTAGTACTAAATTATGTGCTACAAATTACCAAATACTGTAGTACAATAAATAAAACATATACTATAAAGCATTACTCGGTACTTTATGACAAATCAGCGGCTTGTCAGTAACTCAGCGATACACTAGAATGGTGCTTGATGAACGATTAGTGTTATATTTCTAACTCCTCGGATCCTGCAGAGTTTAATGAGAGACAGAATGCAGCAATTAATAGAAAGAGTAAGACATTAACGCAGGGTCGTCCTAAAATATCCATAGACCCATTAGTATACATGCATTCTCAACTTCAAACAACCTCCCCTCAGCTACCGTAGCCCCTAGACATGGAAACATGTTGCGATTTTCTGTTTCGCCGGTGAAATAAGCTGAGTTCAGGTGTTTTTGCACTTGTACATGCATGTAGAAATTATCAGAAAGGCATGATCCTACTCCCAAAATATACATGTACTAAACCCTTCATAACACATTTTTACAAGTTTTAAAACATTTTTATGACTTTTGAAATAAAGGAGTAATTTTAGATCGCTTCAAGACGGGGCAGATCTTGGATGATTGCTGAAATTAAGAAATCCAATGAAACTCTACGAAGAAATAAAATATTAATTAAAACCTTGTGAATCTTACCTTGAGATCAATCCCAGGAAAAGAACTATGTACAATTCCATCTTGCTGTTTTTCCGTTCCTTTGCGCACGATGTAATGCTTACTCCCCGGACTCCAGAACCACTACATAATGAAAGACCACCGCGTGAATCGAGTGTTATATTTTGACAATGTTTTTTTTCCGCCGGACAGACTTATAAAGAGAGCTATGCCTAGTCAGCTACAACAGGAAAATAGAACAACAATCAGCGAGCGATTGCGCGGGTAACTCCTCGCTCTCGCTGCCCCGTTCCTCCCTCCCAAACGTCAGCGGCTCCCTAAAATGCTAGGAAAATAATCCGGCGTGCACCGATTAATCCGATAATTAAAACCCACTAATCCCAGACAGCCCCACTTTTATCTGTCTTGAACAGACAGACAGAAAGTTTGGGAATAAAATAAACGTTTTTAACTATTTTTTCTCAAACAGCATCAGCAGGTGTTTCCAGTAAACAGAAAATTCTTTTTTCTTAAGATATATTATTTTATCTTTAAGACAAACACCCTTTCATATAATGTACTAGTTAGTATGCGAGTGAAGTTTCCCCCTTCGATTCTGTTACTAGTGTGTTAATACCAAGTCCCCATGGATGGTCCTGACATCTTCTTTGTCCGGTCCCTGTTTCCCGCTTCTGATGGATGAGAGGATATTGGGAACCAATAACACCGATCAGTTCTTGGAAGTCGCCGACAATAATTAGACAATTACCGCCATCCCCAAAGTTCCAAAGTTCATTTCTGGAATCACACGTTCTCTGTAAATGACGGTCAGGGGAAACCCCGAGGTCGTGTACGCACATCAAAGCTTCTCAAGGAAATTGAAGCTTCAAATTATTACATTAATCCAAAAGTCGATGGAAGTCCATCAAATTCGCTAAATGTTTAAACAGGTCGAGAAAGTTATTCGTACATGGTGTTCTTTCCCGAAATGACGAGATGCAACGTTAAATTCATTGCTCAGAAGCAGTTACGAAAGAAATTTTTATCATGCAGATATTCAAGACAATTAGAAAGTGAGTGACCAAAAACAGACCAAGGGGATTTGTTCACACATGTTGGACTAATGTTCTATAGATTTGTTACCAGGCATTTTGGGTTTTGCTTAAATAGCCTTCCTTTGTTCTTCACATTGTCATAATATTATTAGCCATGGAATATCTATATTTGAAACGAGTTAAAAAATCTTAACATTTTTATCATGTATACTATATAGGTATTTGAATCAACATTGATTAGTAAATAAAACAAACTATATTAAATATTTACTGTTTAAAAATTGCAGGTATAGGGAATTTGAAGGACACTGGCAAGATATTTATGACAAATAACATGAACATGTATAATGTTTCTATGATAGAAAT
>WFKH01011801.1:806766-818621 GCA_016163765.1 Magallana hongkongensis
CATTCATATTTATAAGTTGTCATCGAGGGTCTTTCTATTAACAACTATGCGACTGAAGGAGTGGGGGGGGGGGGGGGGGGGGTGTTAACATTTTAGTTTTTCTGTAACGTCAAAACATAAGAATTTTCTAAAATTGCTATAAATGACGTGTTATCTGCGACCATCTGTCCTGTAATAGCGGTCGAAATCAATTTGTAAGTGTATTATATGTGTGTGCTTGTGAATGACATTCAGCAGCCGTAATTTTATTCCTAAATTGATTTCAGGGAGCGTGTCAGTTTATCGCCTTTATGGACTGTTAATAATTTCAAGCTCTTTTTGAGCAGAATTGATGACCGATGTTCCTTTCGCTGTCTGGCCCCCCCCCCCTCCCCTCGTTAGAGCCGTTGTTGATTGGACGCGTGTGAATTAAAAATCGACCAATCAACATGCTTTGTAATTATGGAGACAGTGTAGCTCTAATAAAATTTTAGAAAGTTTCAACAAGATGTGCCAGTTTTGTCTGCTGTATATAATTTTACCTGTAAACACTGTTCATGTTTTACTTATGTTATTAAAAAATATTCATACAAGTTTAGTTAATGATAATGAAGTTAGTTGGTTAATAACCCAATGATGAGAGTGGGTTTTCCTTTTTTTACCTAAAGACTCGACCACAGCACGCTAAATCAATATTGTGTAATACTAAAACCAAGGACGTTTTTTGCACATCATGAATCCTGACATACGAAAGTCTTTCCGAAAAACCACACATTTCCAAAATATTTTTCGCGGTTTCAGAAGTCATTTCTCTCACCCTTAGTCAGGAATTCATACTATGTCTATAATATTTTCCACTCGATCAACATATTATGCAAGAAATAATGAGCAACATTTGTTTACTTCAAATTAAACTGCTCTCTACGCCAGCTGTTTTCATTTGTCGGCGAGTGTCCCCGCCATTACAGAGTATTTCTGGTAATTTCTCCCGCTGCTTTTCTGACTTCTAAATGACGGTTGTTGACACCGCAATAAAATCTCTTATTGAGCGCTGATGATGATCTCAGAATATCTTGTTCAGAAGAGGTTGTCAGTTATGAGGCTACCCAGACTTCAAAAACATCTATAATCGTCAGGTTTAAGTCGACTTTTGACTTCTAACTTCTCCGACATGTGGCGATGCTCCTTATAAAAGTGTACGCCATCTGCGTTAACTAACAGCTAGATCTTCCAATTTTAGACACAATTTTGGCTTTCAAATTTTATATTGTCTCTCAAGATATTGTATTATCCTAGATTCTTTGTTGACTATTTCCGTTGATATTTTTATGTATGTGCGTTCCTTACGTTTTAATAAGCACAAAAATTACAATAAATTGCATATTTCACTGTATAACAAAAGGATATTCTGATATATATGTCATCCTCGCAGTGACCTGAGAGACCCTGTGTTTACCGTGTCTCGCCTACGATTACGTCCCTTGTGACACATCCTCGAGAGCTTGTACATCGTGGAAAGAACACGAGAGAGTACAAAAGGCAACGCATGCAAAAACGTCTAATAGGCAACGTCCACGAAAGCCTCAATCTGGTCAGGTCTACAATAAATAGAGTCCACCGGGTTCCGCTTACAATAGTATCAACCTTGCCACATCCGCCATAACTAATGTGTCAACATCACGATAGTCAATCATGTCACACCCATGTGAGTACAAAGTGTCTCACCCGAAAATGCGTCATCTCCCCGTGTCACACCCAAAAGTGAGTCCACCGTGTCACACCCAGAAGTGCATCCACCGTGTCACATACAGAAGTTCGTTCAACTTGTCACGCCCAGACGTGCGTCCACCGTGACACATGTAGAAATACGTCCACTATGTCACACCAAGAAGTGTCTCCATTGTGTCATATCTAGAATCGCGTCCACCGTGTCACACCAAAAAAGAAAGTCTTCCGTGTCACATCTAAAAGCACAATGTCAAATCTAAAAGTGCGTTCTCCGTGTCACATCTAGAAGCGCGTTTACAGTGTCAAATCTAGAAGCGCGTCCCCCGTGTCACATGTAGAAACGCGTCCACCGTGTCACATCTAGAAGTTCGTCCACCGTGTCATATGTAGAAGCGCGTCCACTGTGTCACATCTAGAAGTTCGTCCACCGTGTCATATGTAGAAGCGCGTCCACTGTGTCACATCTAGAAGTTCGTCCACCGTGTCACATCTAGAAGTTCGTCTACCGTGTCACATGTAGAAGCACGTCCACCGTGTCACATGTAGAAGCGTGTCCACAGTGTCACATGTTAAAGCGCGTCAACAGTGTCACATGTAGAAGTGCGTCCACCGTGTCTCATCTAGTAGTGTGTCCATTGTGCCACATAAAGAAGTGCGTTCATCGTGCCACATGAAGAAGTGCGTCCACCGTGTCACATTTAGAAAGTGCGTCCATCGTGTCAAATCTAGAAACGCGTCCACCGTGTCAAATCTAGAAGCGCGTCCACCGTGTCATACGTAGATGTGCGTCCACCGTGTCACACCCAGAAGTACGTACCCCGTGACACACCCAGAAGTGAGTCCAACGTGTTAAATCTAGAAGCACGTCCACCATGTCACACCAAGTAGTGCGTCCACCGTGTCACACCAAGTAGTGCGTCCACCGTGTCACAAGTAGAAGTGCGTCCACCGTGTCACATTTAGAAGTGTTTCCAGTTTTAATTTTATTATGCTAAAACCATGAAACGGTACGAAGTCTTACAGAATAAATATAACATGAGTCAGAGGTATATATATAGTAAGTAAACAGTAAATAATAGTATGTAAGCATAAATGTACATGTATAATATATACAAATAATCTATAGAGTCACACTCAAAAGTACATCCACAGTGCTTCACTTAGAAGTGTCTTCATCGTGTAACGCCAGTAAGAGAGCCCACCGTGTAACGTCATCGAGGGTCCACCGTGTCATACCACAAGGGCATCCATATGTCAATCCAACGAGGGGAGTCCATTGTGTCCTACCTACGAGGAAATTAATTCCAACGAGTATCCACTATGTCACGCCCGCGAGTTTGTCCACCATTTCACGATTGGATACAGGACCAATGACGTTGATTGGATGTGTAAGAGAATATAAATATCTTAAATAAATGTGCATTCATAAAAATAAAAGATTTTAAAGGAAATGTTGAAAAAAGTATTTTTCCACAAGAAAAATAAGAAATGACTACATGTTTTACGATGTGTGTATCATTTATCGCTGTATCAGCATTATTTTATTTAGTAAATTGGTGACTTTCGAGAAATCACACTGAACAAGCTTCCTTGAAGATGTTTTATTTGAAACATAGCAAACAAGTACTTCAATTCCTATTAGATTGAATTCGCTTAAGATTCAGGCAGAATACTCGGAATCATTAAAACAGTTCTAAGTTGAAGCTGCACTCTTCACTGATATTGCAAAGAATTGTCTTAAATAACTTCATATTAAAAGAAACATATTCGAGAATGGATGGATTATAAAGTTCTGAAAATCTCTCAGTTATACGATCCAAGAGAAAATCCTCTTTGATAATGGAACAGTTGCCAAAGCTTACCGCAAGAACGGATTTTATATAGCGAAGAATTCCCTCTTTTTTCTATCAACATTACCCAATTTACAGCGCCTAAGAATTGTCGGGGGTGTGTTCAAACAATTAAAAAAACAAATGGAAACTTTTTATTCCCCAGACATTACTCAGCAACAATCGCAGCAATCATCAACGCTCTACTCTGCTTCTCTGTCTACAAGGTACGGGTAAAAACTTCAATATTCCACGCCAGTTGTGACTGAACAGAGTTTGAACTTCCTGAATTTATCATTTTCAATTACATACAACGATGCCCATAGTAAGATATCCATATGACGTTCTTTGATTCTTCAGTTTTCAATTAAAACCCCTGATTTCTCGACAAATTTTCTATTCGATTTATCACAAGCTATAACACTTAAGATTTTACCTATAACTTACATACTGAGAAATGAAGAAACTTGATATTTTCCTGAATAAAGCCAGACTCAATCTCTGAACACGAAGTTTAAAGTTTTGAACCTAACGTCTCTGTATTACTGAAACACGAAGTATGAAGTATAAAGTTTTGAACCTAACGTCTCTGTAATACTGATTCATTAACTGAATTACCCGGTATATGAACATTAGTTCAGAATCATTAACCCTAACCCTGACCTTCTATTTTAAGAGCCCCCCCCCCTCCCCTTTTCTTCTCTTAGAACAAACAACTTTCTGTTAGAAAACATTTATTGTGATACAAGAAATAAAGTTTAAAATTTCACGATAAAAGCATTTAGTTTAACTGTTTCGTACTCTTTGATAGTTTAACTGTTTCGTACTGTTTAATAGTTTAACTGTGTCGTACTGTTTAATAGTTTAACTGTTTCGTACTGTTTAATAGTTTAACTGTGTCGTACTGTTTATTAGTCAAACTATTTCGTACTGTTTAATAGTTTAACTGTGTCGTACTGTTTATTAGTTTAACTGTTTCGTACTGTTTAATAGTTTAACTGTGTCGTACTGTTTATTAGTTTAACTGTGTCGTACTGTTTAATAGTTTAACTGTGTCGTACTGTTTATTAGTTTAACTGTTTCGTACTGTTTAATAGTTTAACTGTGTCGTACTATTAAATAGTTTAAATCATCTCCACAAATGGCACAATGCAATAAACCACGATAACTCACAGTTCTGCGCATGCGTGCGAGTGGGTGAGTTCTGTGATCTTAATTAAGCCGAATTTAATCTTTATCGTTTATAATTGTTAAAACAAGCGAAGCTCGTCTCCGCGCCACTTCGTTCAGATCAGACGAGGAAGGTATTATTACAAATCTGACAATCGGAGGTCTGTCTAAAAATAACCGGTGATGAAGTTCACACCTACAGGTTTCGTACGTGTGATTATCTCTTTGATGCAGAATTTATCCTTTTTACCTGATGCATCATTGCCATCAAAGAAACGGAAAACAACGGAAAAGCAGATGAATTCGTTTGATGCAGTCAATATTTATTCTGAGTTTTTCTCCGCACTGTCTTATCTCAGACAAATGTATAATTCAATCATGCTCGACATATTCTGTAAACTTAAATGACTTACGTAATGAAAACCACGTGAAATTATCTTTCTAACTGTTGCATCTTTGTACATCTTTTTTAAACCTAAATCTCGCACTAGAACTCTATATGTTTTTATGCTGTTAATTGTTCATCAACGTAGAATGTTCAGTTTTAATTCACGTATTCCATTACACTATTCTCCAAAGTCCATACTTGAGCAATCTTTTCAAAGATTTCTACATGTAAGTATGGTATTTCACAAAATGTTAAAACTATTACAATTCAAAGATATATAGATATTATTGTGGGTATATATAACATGCGCGGATCCAGAATTTTTTTTGTCGGGGTCGGGCGGGTTTTTTTTGGTTGTGGAACATTTTTTTTTTGGGGGGGGGGGGGCCAAGGCATATTTTCAGTAATTTTACTATGTGAATTTGATGAATTTGAAATTTCCAGGGGGGGGATCCCCCCCCCCCCATTTATTGCCAGTTATACAACCAAGAAGCGTAATTTTGTGGAGGGGGGTTTACATAAAGATTGGAAAATACTTTGAGTATTTTCAGTACTTGCATCAGCACTGATCTCATAACTTCGGATTTCCCAAACCTCAAAGTACATTCACTCCAAGCTTGGTGTTTACAGATAACATTTACACTATCTAAGAATAAAGGAGAAAATTAAAATCTCTAAACCTATTTTCCATAAGTTAACTCTAGTACCTGTTTACATTGTACTTTTTACATACAAGAATCATGACGTAGTATTCTTTCGGAAAATGCTCAGACTCTTTGGACAGCTGACATTACACAGATAGGTTATTATCCCGGACCTACATCATGTGTTTGTTTATCTTTTGAGTGATTCTTACATCAAACTGCAATTGCAGATATAAGATTGATAAACTCTGTTGAACAACACAAACTCACCCATCAAGGTTTAACAATCACGTACATACTACTATAGTCAATTTACTTCGTTATCAATGCAATTAATATTGATGAAATCTACCTCTATTCAATCAAATAATTTAATTCATGTTTTTAGGGTTATTTAAGGTTTCTCTATGATACTTTAATATATAATGGTCTCTCAATGATTCTAGGTTTCTCTATGATATTTTTAAAAAGGTTTTTCTATTATTTAGATTTTTAGATTTCTCTGTGATTCTTATTGAAGGTTGCTCAAGACATAAGGTTTCTCTATGATCTTATATAATATTTCTCTGAACTTATTCAATATTTCTCTACGATCTTATTCAATATTTCTCTGACCTTAATCAATATTTCTATGATCTTATTCAATAATATTTCTCTTATCTTATTCAATATTTCTCTACGATTTTATTCAATATTTCTCGATGATCTTATATAATATTTCTCTGTTCTTATTCAATATTTTTCTATGATCTTATTCAATATTTCTCTGATCTTATTCAATATTTCTCTATGAACTCATTTAATATTTCTCTATGAACTTATTCAATAATATTTCTCTGATCTTATTTAATATTTCTATATGATCTTATTCAGTATTTCTCTGAACTTATTCAATATTTCTCTATGATCTTATTCAATATTTCTCTACGATCTTAATTAATATTTCTCTATGATCTTAATCAATAGGTCTCTATGATCGTATTCAATATTTCTCTATGAACTTTTCAATATTTCTCTGATCTTTTTCAATATTTCTCTATGATCTTATATAATAATATTTCTCTTTGATCTTATTTAATAATTTTTCTCTGGGCAAATTCAATATTTCTCTATTGTCTTATTCAATTTTTCTCTTATTAAATACTTCTTTGTGATTTTATTCAATATTTCTCTACGATCTTATTCAATATTTCTCTGATCTTATTTATCATTTCTCTGTGATCTTATAGAATATTTCTATATGATCTTATTCAATATTTCTGTGAACTTATTCATTATTTTTTTATGATCTTCTTCATATTTCTCTATATTATTTAATATTTCTCTGATCTTATTCAATATTTCTCTGTTCTTATTCAATAATTCTCTGATCTTATTTAATATTTCTCTGTGATCTGATTTAATATTTCTCTGATCTTATTCAATATTTCACTAGGATCTTATTCAGTATTTTACTAGAATCTTATTCAATATTTCTCTGATCTTATTCAATATTTCTCTATGATATTATTCAAAATTTCTCCAATATCTTTTTCAAAGTTTCTCTTATCTTATTGTCATCAGGTTTTCTATAACATTTATTGAAGGTATTTTTATTATTTAATTCAAGGTTTCTCTATGATGCTTGTATCAACACCAGTTCTCTTTGGAAACTTTTTCTCCTTGCATGGAAGGCTTTCTCGACCAAAAGTGGTTGTCACAATCGAAGTTTGAACCCCAACCAGTGCCCTGCCCAACAAGTTATTTTGTGAGTTCTTTATTGTATTCCCTAAAGAACATCACAAGAAGTATAAAGAAAACGAAGGTTAAAATTCTTCAACACTTTTTACATGGGCGTTATCCCACTGTTCCAAGGAACATTTGATAACTGATCGAAAAGTCCATTGTCATAAAGACAAATAAAACAACACACACAGAAACATCCTAGGTTTATTTATTACTTTTGACATGTCATATCTTCTACATGGAATGCTGGTCTTTCTTTTTACCCAGAGAACCTTTCTCTTGTCAATCATTTAGAATTTGAATATCAGTCACAAAAATGCCTTCATACAAAACTGATATTTTTAAACCCTCAATAATTCACTTTTCGTGCTAGTGTGGGTCTATGTGTTTATATTCAAGAAAAATGAAAAAAAAATATTAAGTAAAAGTCAACAAGAGACTAATATAGTCCTCTCTGTAAAGTGAATATTTCTTTAATGTGAATGCAAGTAATCTGGGCTGTACTGTTTATACACGACATTGATTATACTGTGCACAAACTAATGCCGTGTGTATGCTTCACAATCCTACAATCAATAAAGATAAAATGTGTAAAAATTGCATTATATACACTCCTGGAGATCTCTACTGAATTAATATTGTCAATACTATTCGTGTTTTTCCAGAGTTATCTTTCCTACTGAAAACATTTATTGTAGCAAAGAAATATCTTATATAATATAAGTCTTTATGAACACAATTTCAGCATACAAAATTATTTATCAGGAATGTTCAACATGTTTAATTTTTATCACTAAATTCCCTGGACAAGTTAACTTTTTCCAGATTTAATTGTGACCCTTAAAGTGTTTATGACATAGCCCCTATCACCATGAGCAGGCCTATAACAGATATCACAAATACAAATATAAGAAATCATATACATACACAATACTTTATAAGTATTGGGAATATAACAAAGTCATATACAGATGCTCAACAACACACAAAGTATATACACATTTATCACAGAGTTGTATAAAGTGCTAACACTGTTACCATGGTAACAACAACCTGAACCTCCATGCTGTCCAGAGATTCTAGTTCTTAATTTAAACTCCTTAACTTTGTTTTTTACATTACCATATATTGCAAGAGAAAAAAATATGAATTTCTTCTTTGCACGAAAAAGGTTCTCTTCATCTTTAATGAAATGATTAGATTTATCTAGAGTCAGATAAGTCATTAGAACATTTAGAATCTTAGTATAATACAGTTTAACATAAGAGGTAAAGTAGCACTTTCATAGCAAGCCAACAAAATAAGTAATACCATTACAGATAAACAAGTAAAAGCCATGGGAAAAAAAAGGTTATATCACATAAATACTTTGCAAGTATAAGTTTAGTACCTAACTTTGATGTAAATGGGGTTGTCCTTGCTTACACTATACTACAACTACCCATCACAAGAAAGCCTAACTTTCTAATTCATCTGATCGTCTTAAGTAAAAAAATCATGCCCTGAAAGGGGGAGTTAACTCAAACAGGATGAGAGGTAAAATGCCTGCTCAGCTTTTAGGGGTGGGTGAGGGGGTTAGAAGTATGTTATATTAACAATGAATTACCCCCAGAGATTAAAATTTCTAGAAAAGTGAGCACAAGAAGTGGGAAGAGTACTGAGTTTTCTGGGAAGCCTGATGATATGACTAGATATAAACTACTCAAACAGAATCAGGTAGTATAATTAACTGAACACAAATGCAAAATAAAGTTTGACTTTATAATCCTAGTAAAGTGACCAATTTGTAAATACAGAGCACAAGTATTATAGACAAAAAGAGTACATCAAGTAATAATATTCAATTTGCTAATTCTTTTGTAGATCTAAATCTACCTACCTGTTCAGAAGAACAACTGTAGATCATGATGACCACCCAAGTCAAAAAATACAGTGATTTGAGCAACCCTCCTCGGTAAACTGGTTCTGTTTTTAATTAACATTGTACTGTCTTATGTTCCGATGGACCTCTCTTTCAGATAATTACCATACTAAATACTGTAAATCACTCTTAATATGCAAGAGATTTATATATGCAAGTCAATACTTCTGATAAATGATTTGCAAAAATTTAACAAATAATTTTGTAAATTAAAATCTGGCAAAATAAATGTGATCTTCAGTTGAACATCTACTAGGTAATGGTGATGTAAGGATAAATTTCCAAAATAGTTCCATCAAAACCTCCCATAAGCTCAGTTGTAAAAGGCTCAGAATTGATTCTCAAAGTATTTTTAAAAATGTTAATTCATAGCATCATTGGAAAATGGGGCCATGTAATGTCTCATAAAATTCTTCAACATGTGCTCAATATATCAGTTTTAACAATTTCTGAAAAAAATTGCACTATTGCACTTGGGAAACTTTTAAACCAAAGAATCTTGGAAATTTCTCTCTACAACCTTTCTATTAAACTTATTTCAGTTCCAAGGTATGAAAAAACAAATACTGCAGAATCCACCAGTATCCGAGTTCCCTGGTAACCTGGCACATACCACTACAGTTCTTTACTTCAGCAGTATGGATTATCAAGGTCAGTTCTGAGTCTGTTTATTGCTGACACTGCTGACATCCCAGGGTTCCTGTTGAGGGACTGAGTAAGCTAATCCTGTGTGAATATCCAGGCTTCCAGAACTTTGACGATGAAGTCTTCCGACGACGTCAGGATGTCATTGTCGTAGGTGTCGCACCGATGAGTCTGGCCGTGGTACAGGTCTCCGTCAAACCACAAACCAAACAGACCTCTGTAACGCCACAGAAACAGAATGTGTTATTAAAATGATTTTTTGCAGTTTAAAATTCTTGCATTTTGATTTCAAAACAAGTACATTTACAGTATTTTTTGTGATTGATGACCATGAAAACAATATACCGGTAAAACAAATAATTTGCAATAAGCATTGAACTTTCTGTGGTTGAGAGAAAATGTAAAAATTTTTTGAAAATAGCAGCTCAGAAAAATCCAGTTATAAAGTATTTCGTAGAGGAAAGAAATCAAAAACCCATATTGAACATTAATTATAATTAAAGAAATTCACCATGGGAGATTATAGCCCTGATACTTATCTAAGTTACGTTATCTATTAACACAGCAAACAGCAATTGTTTTAAAGGGAGTGTTTTTAATAAGGCAGGGAAATAATCAGGCTCTTAATATTGCTATTATAACACAAAATAAAACAATCTGTACCCTTCTACTTTAACACAGAATAATTGAATTTGTTTCCCAGTTTAACTCCATCATCAGCTATTTATGAAATGTAAATCTCAGATCTCCCCCATCTCCTCACAAAGTACACCCCTGAGGCTGGGGGTCAATAGTTATAAAACAAAATTAAAACAATTTGTATTCCTTTTTTGAAACACTTAGTAATGATTGTTTCACAGTATTACATTGCAATTATTAAATATGGAATATAATATCCTTGAGAAATCAACCAATGGAAAAAGAACGTCCCCTTCCCTCACCCCAGTACACCCCCACCTCTGATATCACCCCATCCCCCCAGTGCCTGCCCCCTCCCTCCCCGCACACTGGGGGTCAATACTCACTGCCCGGCCCCTATGGACAGACTCTCCTGATTGCCCTTGATAAAAAAGTTGTTGTCCCCTGTCCACTTAAAAACCTGAAAGGTAAAAAAAAAATGGTTGAAATATTGTGTTCATATGCATTATAAACCAAAATGTCTAAAACTCTTGTTAGTGTAATTTTATAATCTATTTGCTTGTATATGTTCTCTGAAGATCTTTTTGTTATTTACTGTTAATTACAATTGTGATATAGATATGTATTGATACATATATATCTTGTTACCTTGAATTCTGGGTAGAATGTAAACAGGAAGGACTCGCCAGTTCCATAGAAATGGTCACTTGGTTTCAGTTCACACGATGTCAGAGCACCAAAGATCTAAAGGACAAAAATACAACATTACTGAAGGAATAGGTGACTGTAACTGAATGTCTCAGTACATAAGACTTTGAGGACCACTTTCTCACATTGTTCTCGGTGTCCTCGATTGTCGTTGGTGACCTAGTTTGTGTGTATTCACGTTGTCGTTTGTGTCATTGACTTAGTTCGTGTGTACTCACAATGTTAATGTCCTTGACCTAGTTTGTGTGTACTCATTGTCATTGGTGTCTTTGACCTAGTTTACTCACATTGTGGTTGGTGTCCTAGACCTAGTTTGTGTGAACTCACATTGTCGTTTGTGCCCTTGACCTAGTTTGTGTGTACTCACATTATTATTAGTTTCCATGACCTAGTTTGTGTATACTTACATTGTCGTTGGTGTTCTTGACCTACTTTGTGTGTACTCACATTGTCGTTGGTGTCTTTGACCTAGTTTGTGT
>WFKH01011801.1:818631-828937 GCA_016163765.1 Magallana hongkongensis
GTTGGTGTCTTTGACCTAGTTTGTGTGTACTCACATTGTCGTTGGTGCCTTTGACCTTGTTTGTGTGTACTCACATTGTTGTTAGTGTCCTTGACCACCAGCATGACCGGACTGTCCACCCCCTGCATGTCTCGATACAGGGTCTTCAGAGAAAAGCCATGCTGCTCCGTGCTGTAGTTTAGCCTCCAAGGGTAACCAATGGTTCGTGCAGGCATGTACCGACTCAGCTGTAAAAAAATACAAAACAATGCTGTAAATACAGCCACCAGGGGTAACCAATGGTCCATGCTGGCATGTACAGACTCAGCAGCACAAAATCTCAAAAAAACAAAAAAATAAAACTCAGCTGTACATAAGAAAAATTGCTGTAAACACAAAATCACTACCAACTAGATACCTGTGAGCCAATGCTCACTAGTGATACCCTACCCCCGCTCTAATGTGAATATACAAAATAAGCAAAGTCGACATTTAACAGATAGTTGACATCAAATTTGATCAAAATGAATTCCATCATATGGCATGCCTAAACAAAAAGTGTTTAAAATTTCAGCCATCTGCGATGAATAGCTGCTGAGAAATCTTTTTTAAAATTTGTTGAAAAATTTAGGCTAAAAATAAACAGTCATCATTTAAATGGTACAAAAGGTTGACATCTGATTGGTATAAAAATGAATCCCACCATATGGCATACCTAAACAAAGAGTGTGTTAAAATTTCAAGCACCTGCAATTGACAGTTGCTGAGAAAAATGCAACAGAAATTTGATGCAGACAGACAGACACACGAGGGTAAAACATTACACCCCCTCTCCTTTGGAGCGGGGGTATAATAATAAAACAGTATAAAAACAAATATTATGCTCAACTGTAAATACAAAACTTTACATGAAGTAGGTAATCAGAGAGCTGTAAAGATTAATTAACATCTTAAATCAAAGCCTTATATATTAAAAGTTTGACACCAGGATGTTCTGAGACGTGCTATCAAACATGCTGCTATGACATCATAAGTAGTATTACGTACCATCTGTAGATGATAGTCCTGCATAATGGTGGAGGTCCCAATCAGTTCAGGTAAAATGAGCACTTCCTCCAAGTCGACCGATTTCCTCCTGATGGCCTCCTCGGCACTGATTATCTACAACAACAACAAAAATTCTAATAATTTGATGTAAACTATTTCATTTTTAAAAAATGAAATTTATACACTAACAGAGTTTAATATACAGGATGCATGTTGAATATTATTTAGATTTCTGTAGATGTGGACATTTCCATGTCTAGCAATCACATCATATCATTATGATAATAAAACATGCACCAAATAATTTTCACACTAAGATTTTTCTATAAGTATGTTAACAAACCAGTATTGATCTAAATTCTTTCGTAAATTATTTTTTAGTAAATTAGTTGTATTAAATGTGAGTTAGTATTTTGAAGTCAATCAAATAGGTTTACTATCAAATTCACTCACCCGATGCTGGGGTAACTGTGCATGTTTAATATTAAGTTAATCTGTGAGTTTATGAGAACAATAGTGTTGATATTGAACAGTATCCAGTACTGTTTATTCTGTATTCATTTTTTTACTATTTTTGTGACGATTTTTATGTCCCCAATATCAAAACATGCTGAAACTACCGGTATATATAAATTTTAAAAGCACTATTAAAAAACATGAAATCGCAAAAAATTTGTTCCGCAAAAAACAGTTTAAAATTTCACAGCATTTATTCAGCCATTTTGTACCTCCCAGTCTTTCTGTAAAGCTGTGACTCCGTTGTTGAAGTATTCCTCAAAAACCTCCATCTCCTCTGAGTCCTCCTTATCATCCTCGAGGACAACGAAGCCCCTCCTCTCCGCAGAAATTTCCTCCTCGTCTCCATAGAGCTCCGGTTTCCACTGGACAAAAAATGCGTACAACTGGTCAACCCTGAAAAATTCAAATCCTCAAAATAAAATCAACTATCTTTTGTAGGCTTTTCCATTTCAAAGATTTTAACTTCATTTCAATATTAATGCCTGAAAATCCATTGTGATGTTATTGATGTGTAATATTGAAAATTTTCACAAGAGTGATATCTTCAGCATACTGGTGCAAACATGTGATACAAGATGTTGATGACAGTGCATGTCCTTCAGTGACCTACTTTTCTCTGGGAATGGAGAACCAGTACTCGGGTTTCTTCTTCATTTTAGAGAACGCCTGGATAGGGGCCGTCCCAGAGACTGATTTATTGAGGGGCTTCCCCAGGTGTAGACACAGGTACAGAGGTGGATCCTCAGCCGCTACAGCAGGGCGGGGGATAAGTTCTATAAATAGAGGTAGAGAGGGAAAGTCTCAAAACTGTTTAAAAAATTTAATCACATACAAATAGAAAATGCTAGTAAGAGCAGAGATATTTTTTTTATAAAAATCCATGCAAATTACGAACTTGATTTTAATGATATTATATTATTCTTATATAGCCTATTAAAAATAATACTAATAAAACAGTGTACCATTATGATCTTTTATAAAAAGTTACTGATAAGACAAAAATCCATCCTTATTCTGATACAGAAGCTATATGCAATCTGATAATATATTATAGGTTTTTATTTGTACATATTTTTCTCAGATGCACTCTACTGAAAAAATTGTGGCATTTGCGAATAAATTTTCAAAGGCATGACCTATTCACATGCAGCACTGTATGGGAGACAGCAAGGATCACATGTAATACACTCTTTCAAATAAAATAATCAGAAATAAATAACAATTTTAAAAAGTTCTCTGGAATTGGAACTTGGTTGGTGCACGGTCAAAACTTATATGAAGCTTTTCAGAGTTCACGGAATTTGATCATATGACCAACCAAGTGCAAGTTTTTAACTCAACCAAATTTACTTCGGATCCCAAAAACTTCTTATGATTGTTATTAATTAGATTTCATTTCATTTTTTATTAATGAATATCACCGGCTTTTCAGTTTTTGTTGAATGAAGTTAAACAAGCAATGTGTAAAATTCTAGATGCTGCTGTATATTAAATACATGCTGTGGTTTCTGACAATTCTATTTAATGACATGCACTCTTCAACAACAACATAGCATCATAACAAGATTAAATCCTTTTTGCCTCAAGCATGCATGAAATCAAAAGAAAAAGCAATCTGTTTATAATATACAACAGAGAAAAGAACTACATAGTACATGTACATATATGTACATGTATTTTGAACATAGACATGCATGTAGCATGCATCTCATACAACTTTAAATGCTAAGAAATTCTAATTTGTTTTTCAGCAAAGGGTCTAGGACTAAGCAATCATTATTAATTCAAACAACAACAGACAACACAAGCCTTTGTCTGTCTGTCTGTCTGTCTGTCTGTTTTTGATGCAAGAAAGCCGGTATAATTTCTACACAGGCTACAGCAGTAGAATGATTGACTATGTCTGGCCTAAAACTTACTGTATCTCCACGATAGTCTATCATTTATGTTTTGTAACATTTCTGTGAAATACAGCATCCAAGAAAATCATATACATAATCTCTGTTAGAAATAAGCTTTCTTTTATAGACTTCTTAGATTTATGGATATGTACCCATGTAAGGACTTTGTCCTCATGCACACGCACACACATTGTGACTTTTCACACTACACGACCACACACCCACTTGAGCTTGTATCCACAGTATACATCATAGTCTTTCTCAGAAACAGTGCTCTGGTCGGAATGGAATCTTGGGCACATTGTGTTGCAGTGCGAGATTAATCCTGACACATGAATGTACAGGGTTTGTTGTAGTGTGAGATTCCTGAGTGACAATTCTCCCCTTACTTCTACAAGTTTATCCCCCCTATGTACTGATTCCCCTTGAAGGAAAATACCTGACATGCATGGCATATGAGGTGAAAAAGTTGATATTCTATAGAAGGCAGACCAGGAAAGATTTCATTTACAGCATACAAAATCTACTACTATTCATCAAAGTCCTTACCCTTACAATCATACAAGTATCTAGGTCTAGACGCCGATTAATCAAATTAAGAATTTATGAAGTAGAAAGTGCATAAGTTGGTAGTTTGTGCAGTAGTTTGGTTTTAGTGTGATAATAAGCTAAAAGGGATCTAAAAGCCAACTAATAAAAAAACCAATACTAAGTGACTACTGAGAGGTTAGGAGTAGACAGTTCACCGTGTTAGAGAAAGGAAAACAACAACTAAGACAGGCAAACAGAAAGGAAGCTTCACTCAGACACATCACTTACCTAAGCCTACAGTCAGTTAGTGTGAGACGAATTAGTACACATGGTTAATCAATGTAACTCTACAGGAAGGTCAAGGTTCAAACATCTCTCAACTATTACAACTCGATATCATTCTCACTCTGCAGCAATACACAATGTATGATGCTAAAACAGACAAACGTAATCTTACTATCGAAGGACTGGAACAACTCGGGTTTATCTGCCAGCTTCACCGCATTCTCCACCGCCACCTCCAGATCCACCCCTGATGGATCAGATTTCTCCTTGGAGCCAAGGGAGAACAACCTCTGTTTGATCATGTCACTTTTCCCCTTTAAGTCAAGAATGTCTGACTTTGACTTATTTTCTTTACTGGGATCATTATCTTCAATTACCTCCCCTATGTCTTTTACCTCAGAACCACCTTTGAATAATCCTGTTGCATAATTTACAAACGCATTCAAATGCGGAGCTACATTAAATGACCCAAAGGAAGCAGACCTACTTTCAGATCTACTTTCACTTTGTTGAACAACTGGAATATCCATGGGGGAAGTAGACTGAGATAGTGACTTTTGTTGTTCAAATTCCTCGACACTTAACTTTGATAGAGCAACCTTGGCCGACTCAATGTCTTTAGCAGTTACCTCCCCTTGAGAACTCTCTGATACAGGGAGGTACACTATGTTCCCTATTCTCATTTCTTTTGGCGATGACCCAGGAACAGGACTAGGATCATTAATTCTATCACTCTCATTTCCACTGAAAAACACAGGCTTTGACTCAGACTCAAACGACATCAGATCAGGCTCATTTTTTAAATAACCTGACCTTGAAACTTCAGATTGACCTGAATCTTTTTTGACTGACCCATTCTCAGGGGAGGAGTTAGTTTTCACTTTTTCAAACTCTTGTAAGTCAGACTCAGAGGAGACAAAGTCCCCAAACTCATGGTCAGACACGATCTGAAAATCCCCACAATTATCACCGAGTCCCTCCCTGCCTGTCATGTGACTGGCACCAGGAAGCTTGGACTGACCGTTGTCCTTGGCGACGGGGGAGCTGGTCGCTGACATGCCCCCCTCTCCCTGACTTGTGGCACATGAACACAGGCTTGCCGTGTCGGACTGTGGACTGGTGCCGTCTTTCACAGGATTGGTGGACGTACTCGGGGTGACCTCTTTCTTCTCTCCCTCAAAACCCGCCTCTGATGCAGCTCGAGCGACCTCAAAGTTTGGATGACCTTCACACCATGACTTGAAGAGAGGACAGCTCTTGTCATGGTACACCTCTGGCTTCTTCCCACCCTCCCTGCAAAACAAAACATTTACACACTGTTCAAAAAAGGTAGAAACATCAAATAAGTAAAATTCTGATAAATCTTAAGCATTCTCTGTTGCAATTGGGTGATTTTAATTTTCAATATAAAAACTTAATACAGTTGAACTTTGATATCTCGAACACTGATATCTCGAATACATTGGATATGTCGAAGTGATTTTTAAGTCCCAACCACTTATTTTTTAAGTATTTTACCCTCGATATCTCAAATACTCGGATATCTCAAAGTTTTTAAACGGTCCCAGCTAGTTTGAGATAATGAAGTTTGACTGTATGAACAAAAAGGAGAGGCAAAACAAACCAAACAACAGTACGTCAGCGGCCTCTAGTGACACTCTGTTTCATCTAACACTGACCTTTTGCCCTTGACCTTCATGGCGGCGATGTCGTGATACATGGCAGCACTGACCACCATGTCCATGGGGGCGATGACCCCATACCTCTCTGACCCCCGCTCCAGGACCAGTGGGTCAGACACATTGGGGTCAAACATGACGGCGTTTGGGGTCACCAGCAATACACCGCTAACCACTCCCTACAACAAATCAGTCAAAGAAAGGTCATCAAGGTCAAGTCAAAGCATTCAAACAAAGGTAGGATATTTGTTTCTAGTTTTCAAGTTTATTCAAGATTAAGATTAAAATATGACACAAAACCTTTCAGCACTTTTCGATTTGTAATTACAATATACAGGGGAATTTTTGCCCCGTTTTATTTTCATCCAATACAGTGACATGGACAGTGGGCAAAATTTAAAACAGAACTACCAGTAAGTGAAAAATGCAAGTGTTACAACGAATTCAAAACATGGCCAAATCTTCTACATCTATTACTGGATGAAAAAAAACATAGGGTGAAAATAACTCTGTATGCTGTATCATTAAGAAACCAATCATTATCTGTGTCTCCAAGCTTAAGTGTCCCAAAACCTTACACCTCATGGCTTCCAATTCTAGCCTCATGCAACAGAAAAATTCCAGTTGTTTGAATTTCTTGATATTCAATTTTGTCTGCCAATTAGTTTAAGAGGAGATAAGATTAGAGCACCAAGTGGAAAACTTTGACTTAAATAACCTAAAAATATCCACCAAATCAATGATAAAAAGCAATGTATGATACTGGACCAGTGAATCTAGATGTAAAACCCTGCCCAGAGTTACCTGCTCTTGGTCTGGTTCGGTTGTTGTATACACCTGTATAATTACACCAATCATGTTTCAAGTGCAAATATTTCAAATAAAACAAAAAAGAAAGAATTGTCTTCAGCATCTTTGAGCCCATGTTGAGGTGTCTGTTGTTTCTGCTGTGCCTTTGTGCTTGTTTCATGCTGTGATCAATAACTACAATAGTCAGGCCATTAATCTTCACCCCATAAAAGCTTTGAGCCATTATTGTCTTCAAGGTATTGCCATTTTTCAGCCATCTTCTCTTTTATGTACTGATAATGAAAATTCTTCTATCCACACATTACATTTAACCAAGCAGAAATTTTCTGACAGTTTGTTCAATTCAATGCAAGTGAAGATAAAACTAATTCTCACACTGAAACAATTTCAATTCTCCCACTACTTTTTCATGAATCTCCCTGACTGTATAATTCTTACATTAATGGAATTTTCTAAGTGCATGCAATAAAAACAGACACAGAATAAATGTCAATGGCTGTCTTTAACTCAGAACAAGTGCCCCAAAAGCATCAAGCTCTCACTCCTCCATGATAAACCACTTTGCAATTTTACCTAAAAGTCTATCAATCCCAAAATATCAAGTCATCTTCTTCTGCCAGGCATGCACAATTTTTCCATTGCTTTTATCCAGTGATAGGAGACATGCACTTTGCCCAATAAATATTATATACAGCAAAAGTACATGGATCATACTTTCTTTGCATTATCAACTCATGTCCAAGAATCAGTACAAATAATGACCTTGACCCACTGACCTGGCCATCGGTGATGTGTTTGGCGTTGACCTTGATGAAGCGTTCGTAACACTCCTGGTCCAGTTCTCGGGCCTGCTCCTCAGACAGTTTGTGGGGGACGTGGAACTCCTTGTTCTCTGTGGGTGAAGATATGGGGGTGGGGACCCGCTCGGCGTGACCAGGGATCCTTGAGGGGGGTTTGTCTGCCATCTTTATCAGTGGAACATCCTTAAAACATGTCATTAAAATATGTTAAGGAAAGAATTTGATACCATATGGAATTTATTAACAATTTTCTAATACAGAAAAAAAGAGGAATTGATTCTAAAATAAACAACAAAGGATATCTAAACATATTAACATCATGTGGCTCATTTGTCATGACATTTTTAGCAAGTCTTAGTAAGGTAGGCAGAAAATTTAATACAAATATAAATATCCTCGGCAAATCTAAAAGCATGTTACATACATTGATCATAAAAAATCAATATCATTGTGTTACATGTTATGTTTCCATTAATAGCAATACAGGGCATTTGAATACTATCTAATTTGTGTAAAAATCTGGATGAAATATTCAGCCAAACATTCATGTTCCAAAGCCAATGTGAATCTTTATTCAAGAAACTGGAAACAAAACATATAAAGTCATGAAGTCTCAATTTGACTACAGTGTAAATTTCTAACAGTCTTTGACATTCCTGGCTTTTAGCAAACTCTACACCCCCTCCCCCCATTCTTTAAAATCCCTAATGAACTGATTAATAGTTTAAATATTGAGGTTTAGAACAATGACAGAGTATATCTTAGGTACATGCTGGTAGTTGGCAGAGCTACTTGTCATGAAAAACATCCCGATATCTACATCTAGAACATTGATTTATCTGTAGACTATTGGCCTTTAAAGTGGGTAAATGTTTTAGTCACTAGATTGTTTGTTATCAAGAGTTATTGAAATGACTGAACACACATCAACATTTAAAGTTCGGATTTCTGGGGTTGACTGCTGTGTATATTACCATCGTCGGAACATCTTTCGATGGAGCACTGCTCACAGGACTCTCGGAATTTTTCAAGCTTTCTTGTGACTTTGACTTCTGCGTACCAGATGGCACATACAGGGTCTAAAAGAAAATAATAACACACATCTAATACACATCAAGATTTCCTCATTTTCTGGAGTCCATAAATATTGACCACTCTGTATCACAATACGGGATTCTGATGAAAGACAGCGGCACTCTAGATCTGTGAGGCAGACAATGCAAGCTTCTGCCTATAATACAGACCAATAACGATTAAAGTGAAACAACACCTCTTGGATGTATCGACAATGAGATTTAAAGCCAATCAATACACTGGAGAGAGAGGAGCTGAATCCAGTTTCCATACATAGTTTAATGGGATTCAGACTTGTATAGGCTTAATCCTTGACCTAAAATCATGTGGCACTAACTATATCTTCCATAGTCAGTACAAACACAATTGAAATTGCTGTGAAAATGATGACAAAACACTGTGTGATGCAGATAGGCAGAAATGAAGAGCTATATCATTATCTAAGTTTTTAAAAAGGTATCAAGGCTATCAAAACATATAAATGGCATGGAAATCAAAATCAATATTCCTTGTCATCTTAAAGGCAACTAACACTAATCTAAGATACAGGATAGGTTTTATTACTTGGAGGTTGTTTTGATTGAAAAATGTCTTAAAAATGTCTCTAACCCTAATCCTAACCCTAAGAGAAATGGTCAGTTTTCTGTAAGTTCAAATCCAATGACTCTTGTTTCTACAATACACTGCAATATGTGTGTAATGTTTCTGTCCATCTGTCCTGATTAGGATGTTTACTATTAACTATGTGGGTAGATGTTCACTAATGTATTATCTATATTGGAGGACATCATCAACAATCCCTAGCTCTCCTCCACTCATACAACAACTCAATCCCTGACTCTGCTCCTCTCATACAACAACTCAATCCCTATCTCTCCTCCTCTCTTACAACAACTCAATTCCTAGCTCTCCTCCTCTCATACAACAACTCAATCCCTGGCTCTCCTCCTCTCATACAACAACTCACTCTCCTCTTCTCATACAACAACTCAATCCCTAGCTCTCCTCCTCTTATACTCATTCCACCTCATTGATTGACTGCTTGTACACCCAGACCAAGAGCTTTTAAGTTTTATTCAGCACCATTAGGATAACTTCATTAATCAATCACAAGATCCAATCAAATTTATATCAGGTAAAGCCCTATAATTCTGGAGCAGAGTTCCTATTTGTTCAATGTAGATAGAAAACAATGATATCTTAAATCATATCACTGTCACAAATTTTTTATTCTTTTTTTTTAAATTGGTGGAATCTTTATACATTAACAAACAATCACCCACCTTTAACCACTCCCACCCCCACCCAGCCCTGAACGAGCCCACTTGCCTACCCCATTAAAACACACAGAGATGGGAAACAGCTACAGCAACATTAAATTTGCAAATACTGTAGAAAATCATTACCATGTCTAAAACAAATTTCTGAAGAGAGGTTTTGATAATGTGAAACGTGTCAATTCTGAATATAAATCGCTGCTTTATTCAGCGCCAATGCATTCACTAGCCATCAGTGACGTTTACACAAACATTCAGAGCAGAATTCAGGTAAAAATGTTGACACAAGGCTTGATCTGATCACTTATAGATAGAATTAAAACACCTGTCCATTAGGAGATTGCATGGAGCAGCATGGGTTAGATAGAGGTAGTTGGAGAAGGACAGAAAAAGCTAGTGGTAGT
>WFKH01011801.1:834795-845658 GCA_016163765.1 Magallana hongkongensis
TATATGGCCATATTGGCCCCACCCTAGAGCCTGAACCCCTGACCCAGGGGCCATGAATTTCACAATTTTGGTAGAGGGCTTCATGGACATCATAACCATGCAATCAGTTTTTTCCTCACATGTGTGGGAGTAGAGAAGAAGATTTTTGAAAATTTGACTGTTTTTTGCATATTGGCCCCACATGTGGCACCCTGGGGGTGGTAGAGCCACCAATTTCACAATTTACATTCCTCTTACCATAGAGATGCTTCACACCAAAAATGGAAACAATTGGCCTTGTAGTTTTTAAGAAGAAGTTTAAAATGTAAATTGTTAACGCACGACGACGGACGAAAACAGATAGCAATAGGTCACCTGAGTTTACTCAGGTGACCTAAAAACTCAGCTGTACATAAGAAAAATTCCTGTAAACACAAAATCACTACCAACTAGATACCTGTGAGCCAATGCTCACTAGTGATACCCTACCCCTGCTTTAATGTGAATATACAAAATTAGGAAAGTCGACATTTAACAGATAGTTGACATCAAATTTGATCAAAATGAACTCCATCATATGGCATGCCTAAACAAAGAGTGTTTAAAATTTCAGCCATCTGCGATGAATAGCTGCTGAGAAATCTTTTTTAAAATTTGTTGAAAAATTTAAGCTAAAAATAAACAGTCATCATTATGGTACAAAAGGTTGACATCTGATTGGTACAAAAATAAATCCCACCATTTGGCATACCTAAACAAAGAGTGTGTTAAAATTTCAAGCATCTGCAATTGATAGTTGCTAAGAAAAATGCAACAGAAATTTGTTACGGACAGACAGACACACGAGGGTAAAACATTACACCCCCTCTCCTTCGGAGCGGGGGTATAATAATAAAACAGTATAAAAACCAAATATTATGCTCAACTGTAAATACAAAACTTTACATGAAGTAGGTAATCAGAGAGCTGTAAAGATTAATTAACATCTTAAATCAAAGCCTTATGTATTAAAAGTTTGACACCAGGATGTTCTGAGATGTGCTATCAAACATGCTGCTATGACATCATAAGTAGTATTACGTACCATCTGTAGATGATAGTCCTGCATGATGGTGGAGGTCCCAATCAGTTCAGGTAAAATGAGCACTTCCTCCAAGTCGACCGATTTCCTCCTGATGGCCTCCTCGGCACTGATTATCTACAACAACAACAACAAAAATTCTAATGATTTTGACGTAAACTATAATCAATTTTTTTAAAATCAAATTTATACACTAACAGAGTTTAATACACAGGATGCGTGTTGAATATTCTTTAGATTTCTGTAGCTGTGGACATTTCCATGTCTAGCAATCACATAATATCATTATGATAATAAAACATGCACCAAATAATTTTCACACTAAGATTTTTCTATAAGTATGTTAACAAACCAGTATTGATCTAAATTCTTTGGTTAATTATTTTTTAGTAAACTAGTTGTATTAAATTTGTGTTAATATTTTGAAGTCAATCAAATAGGTTAACTATCAAATTCACTCACCCGATGCTGGAGTAACTGTGCATGTTTAATATTAAGTTAATCTGTGAGTTTTATGAGAAAAATCGTGTTGAAATTGAACTGTATCCAGCACTGTTTATTCTGTATTCATTTTTTTACTATTTTTGTGATGATTTTTATGTCCCAAATATCAAAACATGCAGAAACTACTGGTATATATAAATTTTAAAAGCACTATTAAAAAACATAAAATCGCAAAAAATTTGTTCCGCAAAAAACACAGTTTAAAATTTCACAGCATTTATTCAGCCGTTTTGTACCTCCCAGTCTTTCTGTAAAGCTGTGACTCCGTTGTTGAAGTATTCCTCAAAAACCTCCATCTCCTCTGATTCCTCCTTATCATCATCCTCGAGGACAACGAAGCCCCTCCTCTCCGCAGAAATTTCCTCCTCGTCTCCATAGAGCTCCGGTTTCCACTGGACAAAAAATGCGTACAACTGGTCAACCCTGAAAAATTCAAATCCTCCAAATAAAATCAACTATCTTTTGTAGGCTTTTCCATTTGAAAGATTTTAACTTCATTTCAATATTAATGCCTGAAAACCCATTGTGATGTTATTGATGTGTAATATTAAAAATTTTCACAAGAGTGATATCTTCAGCATACTGGTGCAAACATGTGATACAAGATGTTTATAACAGTAGGGGTCCTTCAGTGACCTACTTTTCTCTGGGAATGGAGAACCAGTACTCAGGTTTCTTCTTCATTTTAGAGAATGCCTGGATCGGGGCCGTCCCAGAGACTGATTTATTGAGGGGCTTCCCCAGGTGAAGACACAGGTACAGAGGTGGATCCTCAGCCGCTACAGCAGGGCGGGGGATCAGTTCTATAAATAGACGTAGAGAGGGAAAGTCTCAAAACTGTTTAAAAAATTCAATCACATACAAATAGATGTTAGTAAGAGCAGAGATATTTATTTTATAAAAATCCATGCAAATTACGAACTTGATTTTAATGATATTATATTATTCTTATATAGCCTGTTAAATATACTAGTAATACTAATAAAATAGTGTTCCATTATGATCTTTCATAAAAACTTACTGATATGACAAAAATTCATCCTTATTCTGATACAGAGGCTATATGCAATCTGATAATGCATTATGGGTTTTTATTTGTACATATTTTTCTCAGATGCACCTACTGAAAAAATTGTGGCATTTGCGAATAAATTTTCAAAGGCATGAACTATTCACATGCAGCACTGTATGGGAGACAGCAAGGATCACATGTAATACACTCTTTCAAATATAATAATCAGAAATAAATAACAATTTTAAAAAGTTCTCTGGAATTGGAACTTGGTTGGTGCATGGTCAAAACTTCTATGAAGCTTCACGGAATTTGATCATATGACCTACCAAGTGCAAGTTTTTAACTCAACCAAATTTACTTTGGATCCCAAAGACTTCTTATCATTGTTATTAGATTTCATTTCATTTTTTAGTAATGAACATCACCAGCCTTTCAGTTTTTGTTGAATGGAGTTAAACAAGCAATGTGTAAAATTCTAGATGCTGCTGTATATTATACACATGCTGTGGTTTCTGACAATTCTATTTAATGACATGCACTCTTCAAAAACAACATAGCATCGTAACAAGATTAAATGTCTTTTGCCTCGAGCATGCATGAAATAAAAAAAAAAAGCAATCTGTTTATAATATACAACAGAGAAAAGAACTACATAGTACATATATGTACAGGTATTTTGAACATAGACATGCATGTAGCATGCATCTCATACAACTTTAAATGCTAAGAAATTCTGAATTGTTTTTCAGCAAAGGGTCTAGGACTAAGCAATCATTATTAATTCAAACAACAATAGACAACACAAGCCTTTGTCTGTCTGTCTGTCTGTTTTTGATGCAAGAAAGCCGGTATAATTTCTACACAGGCTACGGCAGTAGAATGATTGACTATGTCTGGCCTAAAACTTACTGTATCTCCACGATAGTCTATCATTTATGTTTTGTAACATTTCTGTGAAATACAGCATCCAAGAAAATCATATACATAATCTCAGTTAGAAATAGACTTCTTAGATTTATGGATATGTACCCATGTAAGGACTTTGTCCTCATGCACACGCACACACATTGTGACTTTTCACACTACACGACCACACACCCACTTGAGCTTGTATCCACAGTATACATCATAGTCTTTCTCAGAAACAGTGCTCTGGTCGGAATGGAATCTTGGGCACATTGTGTTGCAGTGTGAGATTAATCCTGACACATAAATGTACAGGGTTTGTTGTAGTGTGAGATTCCTGAGTGACAATTCTCCCCTTACTTCTACAAGTTTATCCCCCCTATGTACTGATTCCCCTTGAAGGGTTTCCGTTTCTAGTACCTTTGATCCTGTATCATTTTCATAATTAACCTGCCAGAATATTTTTTTAAATTGAAAGATCTATTTCTAAATTTATCTGCAATATATATCAAGAGCACAATTCATGATGAGTAAAGAGAGAAAAACTTGACATTGTGCTTTTTACTAAAGGATTTCTCTCTCACACCTTGCATCTTTAAGGAGGCCGACTTTAGTTTGCATTGCGCATGTTTTTGTGCATTCTAATATAATACAGTTGATTTATGCTTCTAAGAATTTTTTTCGATATCATTTATAAAATTGAACACAATAAACAAAATACAGATAAAAATATTTAGATTTTTTAAGGAAATTTTTATTTTTAAAACGATTTTTACGTTGTGCGGTAGGGGAGCGTTGCCATTGCGCTTTTATGACGTTATGATAAAATGAAGCTTTGTAGGAGTACGTTATAAGAAATAACATAAAAGAAAAAGTAAAAATTGTACGCTGTTGAAATTTTATATACAGAATGATGCTATCCTCGAGGACATTTTCCTCATTTTTTGAATGAATCCATTATACCAATCATCATTCGTGATGATTCAAATATATAGCAAACTTTGGTGCATTTTAATATTTTGAGATGGCCCCCACTAAAAACCAGACGGTAGAATTTTGTGTTTTTTACATATAAGGTAGGAAATGATATTACTAATCATATATAACAATTTGAGAAAAAAAGCTATTGTAGTATTTTTTTAAACTGCTTTGATGTGCGGAAAATGACAGTTTCCTATATATTCCTATAGTAAATGTACCTCTATTTTGAGATGGTCCCTAAAAAGAACCAGACGGTCGATTTTCATGAACCTTCGCAAATAAACTAGAGTTGGTTTAAATTACATATGGTTAAAAAATAAAGAGTTTTGCTATTGTAGTTTTTCCACAAAAAAACCCAAATCGGCCTCCTTAAATTTCCCAAAATACTCAGCAATCCAAACGCACATTGAATGATATCCAATGTACTATCGTGGTTTCTATATATATAATGGACTGAAATATGGCGTGTGTACTTTGTTTTTGTACCAAGCTTCTACAGCCTACACATCTCACCTAAGGTTCTGTTTATCTGTTTCAGGTATGAAGCAGGTCAAATTCTGTGTATAACAAGAAAACCTTCACAGGGCAAGGTCAAATCATTGTCTAGATTCTCATCCAACCACACCCCCCCCCCCCCCCCCCCCCCCCCCCAAATTCAGGCATGAAGCAATGGGGGCATTGTCAACTCTCATTCATTTTTTTAAAAATGTATTTATAATGAACTGGCCCCTACAATTTTTTCAGACATTGTAAAAAAAATTGGATGAGAATCTACACTTACAATTTGGCAGTGGCCAAAAATACCTGACATGCATGGCATATGAGGTGAAAAAGTTGATATTCTATAGAAGGCAGACCAGGAAAGATTTCATTTACAGCAAACAAAATCTACTACTATCCATCAAAGTCCTTACCCTTACAATCATACAAGTATCTAGGTCTAGATGCCGATTAATCAAATTAAGAATTTATGAAGTAGAAAGTGCATAAGTTGGTAGTTTGTGCAGTAGTTTGGTTTTAGTGTGATAATAAGCTAAAAGGGATCTAAAAGCCAACTAATAAAAAACCCAATACTAAGTGACTACTGAGAGGTTAGGAGTAGACAGTTCACCGTGTTAGAGAAAGGAAAACAACAACTAAGACAGGCAAACAGAAAGGAAGCTTCACTCAGACACATCACTTACCTAAGCCTACAGTCAGTTAGTGTGAGACGAATTAGTACACATGGTTAATCAATGTAACTCTACAGGAAGGTCAAGGTTCGAACATCTCTCAACTATTACAACTCGATATCATTCTCACTCTGCAGCAATACACAATGTACGATGCTAAAACAGACAAACATAATCTTACTATCGAAGGACTGGAACAACTCGGGTTTATCGGCCAGCTTCACCGCATTCTCCACCGCCACCTCCAGATCCACCCCTGATGGATCGGATTTCTCCTTGGAGCCAAGGGAGAACAACCTCTGTTTGATCATGTCACTTTTCCCCTTTAAGTCTAGAATGTCTGACTTTGACTTATTTTCTTTACTGGGATCATTATCTTCAATTACCTCCCCTATGTCTTTTACCTCAGAACCACCTTTGAATAATCCTGTTGCATAATTTACAAACGCATTCAAATGCGGAGCTACATTAAATGACCCAAAGGAAGCAGACCTACTTTCAGATCTACTTTCGCTTTGTTGAACAACTGGAATATCCATGGGGGAAGTAGACTGAGATAGTGACTTTTGTTGTTCAAATTCCTCGACACTTAACTTTGATAAAGCAACCTTGGCCAACTCAATGTCTTTAGCAGTTACCTCCCCTTGAGAACTCTCTGATACAGGGAGGTACACTATGTTCCCTATTCTCATTTCTTTTGGCGATGATCCAGGAACAGGACTAGGATCATTAATTCTATCACTCTCATTTCCACTGAAAAACACAGGCTTTGACTCAGACTCAAACGACATCAGATCAGGCTCATTTTTTAAATAACCTGACCTTGAAACTTCAGATTGACCTGTATCTTTTTTGACTGACCCATTCTCAGGGGAGGAGTTAGTTTTCACTTTTTCAAACTCTTGTAAGTCAGACTCAGAGGAGACAAAGTCCCCAAACTCATGGTCAGACACGATCTGAAAATCCCCACAATTATCACCGAGTCCCTCCCTGCCTGTCATGTGACCGGCACCAGGAAGCTTGGACTGACCGTTGTCCTTGGCGACGGGGGAGCTGGTCGTTGACATGCCCCCCTCTCCCTGACTTGTGGCACATGAACACAGGCTTGCGGTGTCGGACTGTGGACTGGTGCCGTCTTTCACAGGATTGGTGGACGTACTCGGGGTGACCTCTTTCTTCTCTCCCTCAAAGCCCGCCTCTGATGCCGCTCGAGCGACCTCAAAGTTTGGATGACCTTCACACCATGACTTGAAGAGAGGACAGCTCTTGTCATGGTACACCTCTGGCTTCTTCCCACCCTCCCTGCAAAACAAAACATTTACACACTGTTCAAAAAAGGTAGAAACATCAAATAAGTAAAATTCTGATAAATCTTAAGCATTCTCTGTTGCAATTGGGTGATTTTAATTTTCAATATAAAAACTTAATACAGTTGAACTCTGATATCTCAGACACTGATATCTCAAATACAATGGATATGTCGAAGTGATTTTTAAGTCCCAACCACTTACTTTTTAAGTATTTTACCCTCGATATCTCAAATACTCGGATATCTAGTTCGAGATAATGAAGTTTGACTGTATGAACAAAAAGGAGAGGCAAAACAAATCAAACAACATTACGTCAGCGGCCTCTAGTGACACTTTGTTTCATCTAACACTGACCTTTTGCCCTTGACCTTCATGGCGGCGATGTCGTGATACATGGCAGCACTGACCACCATGTCCATTGGGGCGATGACCCCATACCTCTCTGACCCCCGCTCCAGGACCAGTGGGTCAGACACATTGGGGTCAAACATGACAGCGTTAGGGGTCACCAGCAACACACCGCTAACCACTCCCTACAACAAATCAGTCAAAGAAAGGTTATCACTCACCAAACCCTACAAGTCGAATCATTCACACAAAGGTAGGGTATTTGTTTCTAATTTTCAAGTTTATTCAAGATTAAGATTAAAATATGACACAAAACCTTTCAGCACTTTTCGATTTGTAATTACAATATACAGGGAAATTTTTGCCCCGTTTTATTTTCATCCAATATGTGCTCATTGACAGTGGGCAAAATTTAAAACAGACCTACCGATCAGTGAAAAATGCAAGTGTTACAACGAATTCAAAACCTGGCCAAATCTTCTACATCTATTACTGGATGAAAAAAAACATAGGGTGAAAATAACTCTGTATGCTGTATCATTAAGAAACCAATCATTATCTGTCTCCAAGCTTAAGTGTCCCAAAAGCTTACACCTCATGGCTTCCAATTCTAGCCTCATGCAACAGAATAATTCCAGTTTTTTGAATTTCTTGATATTCAATTTTGTCTGCCAATTAGTTTAAGAGGAGATAAGATTAGAGCACCAAGTGGAAAACTTTGACTTAAATAACCTAAAAATCTCCACCAAATCAAGGATAAAAAGCAATGTATGACACTGGACCAGTGAATCAAGATGTAAAACCCTGCCCAGAGTTACCTGCTCTTGGTCTGGTTGGGTTGTTGTATACACCTGTATAATTACACCAATCATGTTTCAAGTGCAAATATTTCAAATAAAATAAAAAAGAAAGAATTGTCTTCAGCGTCTTTGAGCCCATGTTGAGGTGTCTGTTGTTTCTGCTGTGCCTTTGTGCTTGTTTCATGCTGTGATCAATAACTACGATAGTCAGGCCATTAATCTTCACCCCCAAAAAGCTGTAAGCCATTATTGTCCTCAATGTATTGCTATTTTTCAGCCATCTTCTCTTTTATGTACTGATAATGAAAATTCTTCCATCCACACATTACATTTAACCAAGCAGAAATTTTCTGACAGTTTGTTTAATTCAATACAAGTGAAGATAAAACTAATTCTCACTGAAACAATTTCAATTCTCCCACAACTTTTTCATGAATCTCCCTGACTGTATAATTCTTACATTAATGGAATTTTCTAAGTGCATGCAATAAAAACAGACACAGAATAAATGTCAATGGCTGTCTTTACTCAGAACAAGTGCCCCAAAAGCATCAAGCTCTCACTACTCCATGATAAACAACTTTGCAATTTTACCTAAAAGTCTATCAATCCCAAAAATCAAGACATCTTCTTCTGCCAAGCATGCACAATTTTTGCATTGCTTTTATCCAGTAATAGGAGACATGCACTTTGTCCAATAAATATTATATACAGCAAAAGTACATGGATCATAATTTCTTTGCATTATCAAATCATGTCCAAGAATCGGTACAAACAATGACCTTGACCCACTGACCTGGCCATCGGTGATGTGTTTGGCGTTGACCTTGATGAAGCGTTCGTAACACTCCTGGTCCAGTTCTCGGGCCTGCTCCTCAGACAGTTTGTGGGGGATGTGGAACTCCTTGGTCTCTGTGGGTGAAGATATGGGGGTGGGGACCCGCTCGGCGTGACCAGGGATCCTTGAGGGGGGTTTGTCGGCCATCTTTATCAGTGGAACATCCTTAAAACATGTCATTAAAATATGTTAAGGAAAGAATTCGATACCATATGGAATTTATTAACAATTTTCTAATACAGAAAAAAAGAGGAATTTATTCTAAAATAAACAACAAAGGATATCTAAACATATTAACATCATGTGGCTCATTTGTCATGACATTTTTAGCAAGTCTTAATAAGGTAGGCAGAAAATTTAATACAAATATTAATATAAATAATATCCTCGGCAAATCTAAAAGCATGTTACATACATTGATCATAAAAAATTAATATCATTGTGTTACATGTTATGTTTCCATTAATAGCAATATAGGGCATTTGAATACTATCTAATTTGTGTAAAAATCTGGATGAAATATTCAGCTAAACATTCATGTTCCAAAGCCAATGTGAATCTTTATTCAAGAAACTGGAAACAAAACATATAAAGTCATGAAGTCTCAATTTGACTACAGTGTAAATTTCTAACAGTCTTTGACATTCCTGGCTTTTAGCAAACTCTACACCCCCTCCCCCCATTCTTTAAAATCCCTAATGAACTGATTAATAGTTTAAATATTGAGGTTTAGAACAATGACAGAGTATATCTTAGGTACATGCTGGTAGTTGGCAGAGCTACTTGTCATGAAAAACATCCCGATATCTACATCTAGAACATTGATTTATCTGTAGACTATTGGCCTTTAAAGTGGGTAAATGTTTTGGTCACTAAAATGTTTGTTATCAAGAGTTATTGAAATGACTGAACACACATCAACATTTAAAGTTCGGATTTCTGGGGTTGACTGCTGTGTATATTACCATCGTCGGAACATCTTTCGATGGAGCACTGCTCACAGGACTCTCGGAATTTTTCAAGCTTTCTTGTGACTTTGACTTCTGCGTACCAGATGGCACATACAGGGTCTACAAGAAAATAATAACACACATCTAATACACATCAAGATTTCCTCATTTTCTGGAGTCCATAAATATTGACCACCCCGTATCACAATACGGGATTCTGATGAAAGATAGCGGCACTCTAGATCTGTGAGGCAGACAATGCAAGCTTCTGCCTATAATACAGACCAATAATGATTAAAGTGAAACAACACCTCTTGGATGTATCGACAATGAGATTTAAAGCCAATCAATACACTGGAGAGAGAGGAGCTGAATCCAGTGTCCATACATAGTTTAATGGGATTCAGACTTGTATAGGCTTAATCGTTGACCTAAAATCATGTGGCACTAACTATATCTTCCATAGTCAGTACAAACACAATTGATATTGCTGTGAAAATGATGACAAAACACTGTGTGATGCAGATAGGCAGAAATGAAGAGCTACATCATTATCTAAGTTTTTAAAAAGGTATCAAGGCTATCAAAACATATAAATGGCATGGAAATCAAAATCAATATTCCTTGTCATCTTAAAGGCAACTAACACTAATCTAAGATACAGGATAGGTTTTATTACTTGGAGGTTGTTTTGATTGAAAAATGTCTTAAAAATGTCTCTAACCCTAATCCTAACCCTAAGAGAAATGGTCAGTTTTCTGTAAGTTCAAATCCAATGACTCTAGTCAATAATACACTGCAATATGTGTGTAATGTTTCTGTCCCTCTGTCCTGATTAGGATGTTTACTATTAACTATGTGGGTAGATGTTCACTAATGTATTATCTATATTGGAGGACATCATCAACAATCCCTAGCTCTCCTCCTCTCAAACAACAACTCAATCCCTGACTCTGCTCCTCTCATACAACAACTCAAT
>WFKH01011801.1:966374-998869 GCA_016163765.1 Magallana hongkongensis
CTATCCAATGGAGAAGTTACAACCAGTCAAATATTCTATCCAATGGAGAAGTTACAACCAGTCAAATATTCTGTCCAATGGAGAAGTTGAGACTAATCATACCAGAAAAAAAATGTCAAATTGTACCATTTAGTGGAGACTTTATACCAGCAAAAAAATTTCAAATTTCACATTGTAGCAGTAAGTGGAGACTAACCCTGTATTAGGAAGTTGAGACTTACCATACCATACTTAACAATTTTATATTTAAAAAGATTTCGGCTGTGGAAATGAATTCAAAACCACCAATATTTTTTTTTATTAGGAATTACTGTATGACAGTTTTGTCTACCGTTAGTTTTAATCTCTCATTTCAGATCTATAAATTCATCAGGAAAAACTGCCACTATATGTCTGAATGCATTAAGCCGTTGTTCTCCGAGTGTCGTACCTTTCATTATGACCATTAAGCTGTGGACGAAGCTGTACGTAGACTGGTTCCCTTCCAAGTTTGTCTTCACAGCCTTAGCTTTGTTCTATCTACAACGGTGCCAAATCATACCCCCAATTCAGAATATCAAGGTTACAAATAGTACGTATCCAATAACTCAACTGAGTCACTTTAATGTTTACTAATGCATTGTGGGATCCCAAACTTTCTGATGTGTGTCCTTGGTCACTCAGTTTCTGTTTGTCTGTTTCTTATTTTTTGTCTTCATATTTTACTTAGTATTTCGTGTTATTAATCTTGTTTTTCAGTTTATTTTTTAATTATGTTTATCTTTCTCTCTCATTAAATCAGTCTATCTCTCTTTTCCTTTGTTATTATCCATTCTACAACAGTTATTGCCGAGATCAAAGAAATGCCGCGGACATTATTCTCCAATATACCACGAACGTCATCAGTAAATTATCAGATCAGAAATACCTATTTGTCTCGCACTGATCATGAAAGTACAACTTTAAACCGTAAAAAGTTTTAAAACCATGTCAATTTCACGTGTTAGTTCCAGTCAAAACGATGTGTATTGCCTCAAATGTTTATTTTTAAGAGATCAATGCGGCTGTTCCTAGGACCTCCCTAGCACATTTTCACTGCGTGTTTTTACATAAAATATATAACGTGTAGTAGTAATAATCGTATTAAATTGCCCTTAAAATATTAGGAATATGATTCAAAGATATTTTATAAATAAGTGAAGAGTATTAAAAATCCAAAGAAAAATTCTGTCGTCTGCATGCGATTCCTTTGATCGATGCACATGTAAACATTACTAACAAAACCGTTGGGGTTACACGGAACAGCCGTCAAAATGACCTAGATCGTCTTTCTATAGGAGAAACGATCTGTAGAAATACTGGACTGTTAGTAGAATAGAAATAAAGTTCTTGTTATCGTGAATGTTGCAGGATAACCTCCTCGGTCTCGAAAGGTTGTTTGAAATATAAAAGCCTTGGCTAACGCCTCGGCTTTTATATTTCAAAACACATTTCTCGACCTCGGAGGTTATTCTGCAACATTCACGAAAACTCGTACTTTATTTCTTAATTATGTTGTACATATACATTATTTTGCAATAAGCAAGTCTGTTAGAGGACTGTGACTTGCAACCTTTTTCTAGACTTAAATAACCCTCTGTTGTGTTTATTACAGAATCTCCAGTGAATGTGGAGAAATGGAAGTGTGTAGAAAGAAAATCATTAGACCAACTTCTGTGTGGATTTTTCCTGTTTTATAAAGACTTTGATTTCAACGTTTATGATATTTGCTTGAAATCTGGTAAAATAATACCCAAGTTAGATCATCAATATACTATAATAATGAACCCATTCTGTGGTAATAAAAACAGTGAGGAATACATGGCCGCCCGGATTAGAGACTGGAATGTTGCGCGGATACAGGCAGCCATGGCGGAGTCGGTCCGGATATTATCCGAGTCACCAGCAGACTTCCTCCTACCAACTCAACAACACTGGAATACTCCAAAAAATGAACCATTTAAGTTTAATAAAAGGAGAAGATGAAAAAAAGATCGAATCTTTTATTTATTTTGTCTCGTATACAAGGCATGAGGAAGAATGACAAAAAGTTGTATAAGAGAATAAATAGATTACAAGATCTTTAGCCATATTGATTGGTATTACCGTCGGAATTTTCTCTGACTTACTGTTAAGCAGAGTGTATCTTTTACCCTGACCTCGTATGCCAGATTTCAGAAATACGGGATTGGAATGCGTCCTGCATTAACAAGCTTTGTTATAGATTAATACAGGGGTTGGCTACCCGAGAGTTTTGTGAGAGTGAAATGTATCAAAGGCTTTGTATAAAAAGAAGACATTTATCCTAATTCACCCAGATATGTCAACAATGAAACGCAGCACTCCTTTATGGTTTTTCTATGAATTCAGAAATGAAAAGAAATTTGAATACATGTTTACCATTTTATTGCATAATTTTTATTCTATCTAGATACATACAGTGTATATTATTCATATAAAAAGAACAGTTATGAGGATACAGACAGACAAAATAACAGTTGTACAGGCATGAAACATTTGTTTTGAATGGCGGGGGAGGGGGGGGGGGGGCGGATTTACCCCAACATCTTCGTAACAAACCCCCCCCCCCCCCAAAAAAAAAAAAAAAAAACTAACTTCACTGAAACTAGATATACTGATCCGATGGAGTGTACAAATGGTTGCATCTTATTATTTGAAAAATGTTTGCACTATCCAAGAAAGTGAAGAGGCTTGTTCGTTGAAAATTTATTTCTGTAAATATGATTGACGGAAAAAAGGGCGGCTAATTAAACAAATGTGGGTGCCCTGCTGCCCCTCCCTCCGTTCCTAATTGTCTGTTTTAGTTCTGGAGAAACACGCCCTGGATGGTCCGGAAACGAGACAAATGACCTCCATAGGTGGCGCTGCACTGGACACCCAATGAAAATATCAGAGTTGTGCGTTTATTATATACATATGTACATAATTACTATTGCCCAGATTTGTAGATGAAAATTTATCCAAGCCTAACTAAGCAGTGAAAAAAAAAATCAATCGAAAAGTGGGTATAGGTACGTCGCTTGACGACACAAATGGCAATATAAACATCTCGCATTACTTCTAAATTACACGGGGCTAGGAATGGATTCACTAAAAGCTTTTTTTATCCACTTCCAATTATTGTCTTGGCATCTGAGGTGTTCCTTTGTACGCCCAGAGGTACCGGAAGTGGAAGCCGATTTCTGCTATTAATAGTTCCGGTCTTGCCGCGTGACAAATATCCAGACTGGTACTGGAATGTTGAAGTTGGACCTTTGAACCTTGCTTCGTCCCTGTGAGTCTCCATTATTATAGAGTTATAGTTCGCAACCGAACCAATTACGGAAACAAAATAGTAAATAAGATTAAAAGAGATTGGTAATACTTTTGGACCAATGGCTTCGATATTTCTTTTTACCCAATCACAGTCTATAAGGAGATCTTAGAATTGAGTGCGCTGTTGGGCTACTAGAACTTTGAATCCTCCATTTCCCCGTTACAGGCGCCGTTATAATGCCCGCCTTCGGACGAGGCAGCTGTACTGTGAGCTCCCCTCGTTCGCGTCTTCTGTTTGGCGGGTTTGTTGACAGTGCACAAGATGCGGACCAGTGTCATGGAGACAAAGACCAGAAACAGACAGCAGAAGACCAGGCTGTACAACAGGATCTCCAGCTGAAACAACAAAGCTCAAGGTCAAAGCTCAAGGTCATACAGCAGAACGGGTTATATCCACGTAGTATTTTCTCCTCCATTTCTTAAGAAAACCGATTGTGATTCATAGCTGTATAGAAACTGACGGGGCTAAAATCTAATCGATCCAGTTCTAACCAGTTTATCGATAAGTCGAAACCTTCAGCGACCTAAGTAAGATCACGGTATGCACGATATAATCATGATGATGTCAGACTCAAACTCTCATATAAAAATAATTAGCTAATTCTTCTATCTTACTGATGTATATTTACAATAGCTTAGTTACTTTTACTTACTCGTAATTATTAATTCAATAATTTTTAATAAGAAAGATGTAAAACACAAACAAAAAACACGATAAAATGCTATCTTTGATGATTCATGCTGGCTAGATATACTTATGCTATGAAGATAGCGATCATTGCAAAAAAAAAAAAAAAAATAGCATAACCCACTAATGCGGGTAATGTATTTTTTCTGCAATGTCGCTACCTTCATATCCCGCATGAATCGCCAAAGAAAGCATTTTATTGTTTAAATTACGTCCTCCGAAAATGAAGACAAATATATTGATATGGTAACTTTTTAAGAAGTTACGATATCTTATCCATACAATTAAGTGAAACATACTTAATCGTAATAAATCGAACACATGTTTACACTTCATTTATCGATTGCGAAAAATATCGCAAGGAAAAACAGATGACTGTCGCCAATAAAATCCTTTAATACAATTAAACAACTAATTAAAGATAATTAATCTTCAACTTCAGACATTTACAGAAAAATCGCAGCACAATTTGCGTTAAATACAACTGTTTAAGTTCATTCAGTCAGGTCTGTGTAGGTGTAATGCTCTGAGCTTACCTGGGTCTCCGTCATTCCCCATTCTGTCCTTGCCGCTAAATAGAAAATGTCGTCGTCATTAAACATGCATAGGTATAGTTTACACTACAAGTAAATTGTTTCATACAATGAAATCTGATTATAATACAAAGTAACGAATTCAGCTACCTTACTGCCTACCAGTCAATTTTGCCACTTGAATTTTGTTGGCATTTTTTATAATGAACAGAAAGCCAAAACCCAGAGAACCAGTAGTTAAGTAGTAGTTAAGTAGTAGTTAAGAAGTCAAATTCCACTAATAATCATATGACATACTTATATGACCTATATAGTCGAATTTATCGTTGGAAACGTTCGCTCAGTGACCATGTATACAAGACTGTGAAATTCCGAAGATGCTATAAACTCTGCTTATCTCATAAAAATTTACTAATGCATTAATGATTTTTTTTTGTGTTTAATCTCGCGAAATCATTATTATTAGAAAATGGTATAACAAACAAAACCAAACTAAGAACATGTTGTGTTTTGTGTACGGAACAAGGGGATATAGCGAGCCCTTGCTATGCTTTACCATATCTCACCTGGACAAAAGATTTCATGGAGCCCTGCTTCTAATCCTCCATCCTTGAACGCTGGCGCCAAATCGTGCCAGAGCCTCTCCTGTTGGACCAGGGGCCACCGTCTCCTGTCCCCCGCCGATGTTTTGTACCCGTTGTAGATCACGTGACTCCTGCTATGGACGGTGTAAGGACGCCAGCGAAGATCGTCATTGGAACTCGGGTAGCTGCTCAAAACATACAGGTAATACTAAGATAATTAATTCGGGTAGCTGCTCAAAACATACAGGTAATACTAAGGTAATGAACTCGGGTAGCTGCTCAAAACATACAGGTAATACTAAGGTAATGAACTCGGATAACTGCTCAAAACACACAAGTAATACTATGGTATTGAACTCGGGTAACTGCTCAAAACATTCAGATGATGCTAGTAATGAATTTGCGGGTACGATTGGGTAAGTAGGTTAAATTTAAAAAAAAAAAGAAAGATTTTTTTTTGTTCTGTAACACTTTCTAACCTTCCTGTTTTACCATAAACTCCTTATAAGAGCTCTGGAACATTTTTTTTTTTTCAAAAAGTGAGGTATGTTGGAATTAAAGGGGGTGGGGTTTAATTGCTAGTCCGGGTACAGTCCATCTAGCAATACTATTCTATTCACTCATATGATTTGATTTTGGCTTTAATGTTCAGAATTATGCACCTTTGGTAAATTGGTCAGAAAAAAACAGTGTGACGGATATTCTACGTGTCTTTCTTATATCTTTCTTGAAAATAATTTTTCAAAGAGGTATAGTGCCTTTTCCCATTATTTCGCCTACACCCGTGTTTGAGCGGAAAGTACCTGTTACTAAAAATAGATACAGGTATCATTTTCGAAACCCAGGTACTGATTTTATAATGGTGTCTGTAGCCACTGGTTTGTCAAACATTCAGGAAACCTGCATAGAGAAATGAATATTAACATGTAGAACTCTGTGTATATAACTTCCAGCAAAATTCAAGGAATAAAAGTGTAAATAGAGACATGTATATTGTTATTGAAAAAGTCTCTGTTTATATTGGGTGTGCTCTTACTCAGAATTAAACAAGAAAATTTGAAAAAAGAAAAACCCAGCAGATTAGATACATGCAATTTAAACTTTCTATTCCTATCATGCTTTAAGTGAAAAGAAAAAAATATTTACTACTTGGTGGAATCGATCCAGTGACCGCAAAATCAAAAAGACCTCCGCGTTACCACTAAGCCACGCATATAACACTTTCATACGGTGTTTTTTTTAATCTATGTGGCTATATACATGATAGTGTTAGAAAAATCACTCATTGAAATATTTGTCTAATTTTGATTACGAAGACCACGTTAAACCAAAATTAATTTAATGTAAACACGTACTACAATACCTGTAGAACATAATTTTAGTCGGATTTTTTTGGTTTAAAGTGGTTCAAATAGTCAAATATCCAACTTTTCATTGCATACTAACTATTTTCCTATATATCCCTAACAAAACCTGAATATTTTAATGATGTCGTGTAAGACAATTAAGACTCGTTCAACATGGTAATTGTGTAATTTGCGTTCCTTTGAATCTACTTTAACAAAATAGATCTATTGTATAATATTGAAAATGCCTGATGTTTGCAAAAGCGATATATTTCAGGCGAAATCGTATACTAAGTGCGCTATACCTCTTTGCTTTCTTTTTATATTATTTAAACTTTCGTCTAAAAACACCGCTTTATAATTATTAAAACACGGAACCAACCCACTGACCTGTCCTTCAGGAAGCTTTGGACTGCTGTCAGGACGAGAGTAGCGGTGGCGTCAGAGTCACAGCCCTCGCCCCCTCCCCGGAACAGACACAGAGGGTCGCTGGTCCCGCCCTGTAGGACGTAATAGGGTTCCAGTAAGGCAAGGAACACGAGGGCGGATCTACTGGCGCGGTCAAGGTCAAACATGGACGAAATAGAGGCGTAATCGTACAGAAGCCTCAACACTTCATTACAGATGCTGTTAGCCGTGACGTCATCGGGAAAGTAAAACGTTTCCAGTAACGCACTGACGTTCGATGACGTCATGGCTGAGATCATGTGGATGACGTTTTTAAGAATGGTCGGAGTACACTGGTAATGTTTCCCCTGGATAACCACCGATGTCTTCCGATATATATACGACGGTGCTACGACATTTAGATGGACTTGTTCTGCGTTGTTGTGGATGTCTGAGCGCTTGTCCCATATTTCTCCATCATTTATCGGACCAAATATTGGTAAGGACCAAGGAGACTGATTCAGAGTTAAATTCAAGAGCTGTTCTGGGTTAATCCTGTGAAAGCATTCTCGTGAAATAGTTCCATTGCAAACTGACTCTAGAATTGATTCATCGGTATCAGATTTTGGATTCGTTGGAAACGAGTAAGGAATATCCAGTGGAAGAGAAACAATTTTCGAAAACGTTTTATTTAGTTTCGGTATATAGCGGAGAATCCGTGCATTGCCAGAGTCTGCTAAAATAGCGATATTATCCTCGTCTCCCCCAAAGGAGGCTATGTTTCTCCTGACCCACTTAATCGCCAGAATCTGGTCTTGTATCCCATAATTCCCGGAAAGAAGAGATGTAGAGTAAGCAAACCCGAAAACTCCCAGACGATAATTGAAGGTCACCACAATAGCCTGTGTCTCCATGGCAAGAAACGAACCGTTCACCATGGCAGCTGCCCCGCATTGAAACTGTCCAGGATGAATGAAAATCAGCACGGGAATGTTCTTGCCGTGGCCTTCCCGAGGAATAAAGATATTGAGATTCAGGCAATCCTCGCCGGTCCGGACGTTGTTTAGGTACTTCTGTACCGAGCTGTCTGTGGCCTGTAAACAGACGGGACCGTATTCCTCGGCCCTCAATGTCCCGTTCCACGGCGTCACAGCGACAGGGGGCGCCAAGCGCCGCGCCCTGACCGGACTCTGGGCGTAACGGATCCCCAGGAACGACGTCACCCATTGGTCTGATACTCCAAGAATCTTTCCATCCCGGGTTTCGATGAGATTTTGAGCTACACCTCTGAGAATTTGAATGGAGATTAGAAGTGCCAAAAACCCCTCATAACGCATTATTTTCGACGGCATTTGAGTGACAATAGGCGGCTCATCAAATACACCTGTTGTTTATGCGTTTTAATCAGCGCTCATGCATTTCCTTCCACCGAACAGAGCCATGTGCAGGCTCGATGTCACAGCTCCTAGGTATCTCCATGGTCTGGTGTTTTGAATAAACTTGAAAGTGATGTTGTTGACAGTTAATAGGAATTCCGCATGTTACACGTGACAGAGGGACATTTTGCGGGAAATGGGGGTCCTTGTTTAGTGTTGCTTGAACATGGTTAGACCGTGTTTTACACGTTACTTCCGTAAGCAGGGCTGGGGATTTAGACAATGGTGTGACGGTTGGGCTTGTTTTTCCCTTGGTCCCTGCCCTGTATCGTGTTATACTATGTGGGTTTCTATACGTGGGTCATGATAACCACACCCCTTACCTTAACACTTGAGCTCTAACCATTTTTTCCAAAACATGGTGTAAACGAACAAGACCCAGTTTTACGTAATAAAAATCCATCAAAAAACTCAAACAAACAAAACAAACAAAAAGCAGCACTGAAAGGATCCGTTTTATTTGATAATTTTTTTTACATGTAGCACAGTTACACGTGTAATAATAATCGGTGATAAATCATCCTTACGATGGATCATTAATCTCTAAATGTCAGTCACGTGATTTCAGAAGAAGGGAAACTATACAAACCAACAAGCTAATTTGTTTACATCACATTACTCGGTGATTTAATTGTAATTTTTGGAAAACATGTTTATTATGATTATTAATTCCAAAAAAATAAGGTGGACATTAATAGTTTAATACACTTAATTTTCCACAATATTATAAGACTTTTTTCTTACCGATAGGAAGAGACAATAAGATGGGATGACCTTTTTCTGTCGTGTCGATAAAAAAAATAAATCAATTTAACCTCTAATAATAGCAACATAAACGTTTCTTGCTGCACGTCCCCACATTTTCATTACTTTTACTACATATATATAGTTCCCATCCTCTAAAAAATTGAACACCGCCAAGAAGAACGACAGAATTAAAAATATAAGATAATGAATGGTGTTGTTGTTTTTTCCAAACATGATAATATCGTAATGACAGAAGGATGGGATGACCTATTTTATTTATACCAATTTCACTTGGCATAAACGTGTGTGTTATATATATATATATATATATATATCAGCTTTTAGTTCGCGACGTAACCTAGAGCACCCACCCACCCAAACCCCGCTAAAAAAAATTAAGCACCGTAACAAAACCTATAGAAATTTCTTGTTTACTTTTCCCCTAAGTTTAAACTTCCTCCTGTATACCTATGAGGTGCTCTTGCTACACGATCCCTTTCATTACAAGGTATCGCTGTCTGTCATCTCTCTGTATATTAACCAGAGCACGGCGGTTGTATTTACACCTATATACAGCTGACGCAGACATATAAGATCAAACATGGCTTCTGAGGTCGTCTTTTTCCTCCGCAGTTTGTGGGCCACCCGATCATGGATTATCGTCGTTCTATCTTTTGTTTTGCCGTTTAAGTTCATTGACATAGGATCGCCGGTAAGTAAAAAAATACGTTTTGTAATAGGCATCTTGATCAAATATTTACTTTCTTTAACCGCGTTCAACCCGACCCCCATACTCACTCAATTTATCCTTTCCCAAATTTATTTACTTTGACAAATACTTGTAAAATCCGGTATAAATACGCAATAATTTAGAACATCATCTCAAAAACGAATTTAACAAGTTTTGGTATTTATTGCGATGTTAACATACTTTTTTTCCAATTTCGCCGTAAAATGTGAAATGCCTAGAATATATTAATTAATCTTTTATAAATGATCTCTCGAACGAAAATCACCAAAAAAGTGAAGTCCGTGTACGACTATATATACCCCGTTTAGGCGGCACCATATTTATACATTAACACAAAATAATTAGTTTTGTTTGAGAAAGCTCATTATATATAACCCTATATATTGTATGCACTCGGCATAATGGCAGCAGACTTTTCTGCATGTAGCGATCAGAAAACCACTCGGAATAATTTCTTCTCAGAGCAGAAAAAGTAATAAGTGTGCAGATTTGAATTATTACGTTATTGCTACTTCTAAAGCTACTGGTAGTTCTTGAGACTACCGACGTTACGGTTGAACAAGAAAATTTTAAGTAAAAGGACAAATTCTTGACTTTTTTATTTAAATACACTCAAAGCATTTTTAAGTGGAGATTTAAAAAGGAGGCCGATTTGGCCGATTTGGGTTTTTTGCGGAAGAACTACAATAGTACTCTAGTTTATTGCGAAGTTTCAAGAAAATCGACCGTCTGGTTCTTTTTAGGGACCATCTCAAAATAGAGATACATTTACTATAGGAATATATAGGAAACTGTCATTTTCCGCACATCAAAGCAGATTAAAAAAATACTACAATAGCTTTTTTCTCAAATTGTTATATATGATTAGTAATATCATTTCCTACCTTATATGTAAACAAGAGGCCAATAGGCCTTAACGGTCACCTGAGTACCACAGCTCATACACAAACTTGTCGAGGTGTCTCATTCTGGAGTGGACAAATTATAATATTGTAATGATGACCACCTCCCTGCCTGAAATCTTTCAAAAAGGACTATAAAACCTATAATTTTAGCAAAAAACTTATAATAATAGAGTGCATGACCTGATATTAAAAGGTGCAATACTCTGATAGAAAATAATTTTCCCATATTTGTTAACTTTGAAGATAGATTTTAATGTGTATATGTTTTCATAGATAAACTAAAACAATGTGGCTAGTATATATGTTTTATTTAAAACAACCTCTCATCCCCCATCCCCATGGGCAGACAGAAACTCTCCTGTGGGCATTCAAACAAAAAAAACCCACAACTTCATAATTTTCTCATATCTCATGTTCCAGCTTTTGAATATTGCACCTTTTAATGAGCTATCACCATCTGGTATATATACCAAAATCATTTTACATGTACTGCTTATCAGAGATTTAAGTTAGCCAATTATTACTTTACCATTAACAAGTCTATAATTTGTTAATTTAGAAAGTTCAAAAACTGTTTTTGTTTTAAATGATAACATACTTGTATAGCTCTTCTGACCATACAACTTCTTAATTACATTATATTAAATGATGTAAATTACTAAATATGAACAAGCAAAGGAAGATAACTCCATAATGAAGAAGCAAGGGAAGATAACTCCATTAACTGCCTGAACTCTTTCAAATGCTTTCAAAATATCTCAGCTTTGATAGACAGCTTCATTCTTGTTCTTTTCTAAATATTTGAATTTACTCATTTCTTTCATTGAAATTCCTGAGCAGAATAAAATAATAGGACAAATATTTACCCCCCCCCATAACCCTTGCCTTACATGTAGGTTACATGAAATATTATCAAAGATGACAGCTTAATGTTTTTTTCTAAATATGCAGTCAGTTTTTATTCTGTGTCAGTAGATATTTTTTAAACATTATAATTATACATTAACACTAAATGATCATTTTGACTACACCATGCATTAAGAACCCCTACTCTATACACTATATGAGTGTTTTGGCCCCGCCCTAGATTCAAATCCCTACATTGGGAGACATGAATTTGAAATTTTGATAGATGGCTTTATTTCCTTTCTTTATATGCAGTCAGTTTTTATTCAGTATCAGCAGAAGCCAGGAAGACGGTTTTTTAAACATTAAATGCATTAATACTACATGACTATTTTGATCTAGATTCAGAACCCCTACCCCGGGGGACATGAAATTTATAATTTTGGTAGAGGGCTTCCTGGTCTACAAAATTATGAATTCGGTTTTCCTTACAAGTGTGTGGGAGTAGAGAAGATTATTTTTAAACATTAAAGGCATTTACACTTCGTATACATCCATTTTGGCCCTAGAGTCAAAACCCATTCTCCAGGGGACACAAAATTTACAATTTTTGTAGAGGTCTTCCTGGTTAACATAATTATGAAGTCAGTTTTTCTTATACTACGTCAAATGTGTGAGAGTAGAGAAAAAAGATTTGTTAACATAATATGCATTAACACTATATGGCCATATTGCCCCCCCCCCCTTTACGGTCTGAACCCCTGACCCAGGGGCATGAATTTCACAATTTAGGTAGAGGAGTTTGTAGACATCATAACCATGCATTCAGTTTTTTTCCGCCATGTGTGGGAGTAAAGAAGAAGATTTTCTAAGATTTAATACATTTTCACTATATGGTTATATTGGCCCCGCCCTAGGGCCTGAACCCTTGACCCAGGGGCCATGAATTTCATAATTTTGGTAGAGGGCTTCATGGACATTATAACCATGCATTTAGTTTTTAACAAATATATATGGGAGTAAAAAAGAAGATTTTCTAAGATTTAATACATTTTTACTATATGGTTATATTGGCACCACCCTAGAGCCTGAACCCCTTACCCAGGGGCCATGAATTTCACAATTTTGGTAGAGGGCTTCATGGACATCATAATTTCCATGCATTTAGTTTTTAACAAATATATAGGGGAGAAAAGAAGAAGACTTACAAAGATTAAATACATTTTTACTATATGGTTATATTGGCACCACCCTAGAGCCTGAACCCCTGACCCAGGAGCCATAAATTTCACAATTTTGGTAGAGGGCTTCATCGAAATCATAACCATGCATTAAGTTTTTTCCTCACATGTGTGGGAGTAGAGAAGTAGATTTTTGAAAATTTGGCTTTTTTTTCATATTTGGCTCCACCCGTGGCGCCCCGGGGGTGGTAGAGCCATGAATTTCACAATTTAGATTCCTCTTACCATAGAGATGCTTCACACCAAAAATGGTAACCACTGGCCTAGTAGTTTTCAAGAAGAAGTTAAAAATGTAAAATGTTAACGCGCGACGCACGACGACGGACGAAAACAGATAGCAATAGGTCACCTGAGTTTACTCAGGTGACCTAAAAATACTAAATTCTACCGTCTGGTTTTTAGTGGGGGCCATCTCAAAATATTAAAATGCACCAAATTTTACTATCTATTTGGATCATTAAGTTGTAAATAATTATAAAGTAAAGAAAAATTTCACATATTTTAGCCTTGAAATTAAAGTACCGGTATTTTCCTATATCTTTACAGAGAGCTCTTCAATAGAGTCTAAAAATGGCCGCGACCATCCAACCCTCTTCATCGAAGGCTACGTCCAATTTTAGCTTACTCTGTATATTTTTCATTTCCTATGCATTTTTGTAACATGATAACGCCCCACATTTAGTAACCTTCACGGTTTCTCTTCAGTTTTATTTGTTCTTAGCTCAGGTCTAAGATGATATTTAAACTTAAATAAAGAGATTTGCTAGCTTCAAATAGTTTCTTTATTAGAACTGGCTTTTGTGTATGCATGTTCAGATCCAATCTGAAAAGAAAAAATGTCAGCAATAAACACTTCGAGAATCGTTTGATGTAGATAGACAGTAAGAACTGAACCCTCCCAACTTTCTGTACAAATGGTGCACTAGGCGTAACGTTAAATATAGGACCAATCATTATTTGTCAATCATTTCTAAATAACTATACGTTATTTGAGAATACAATTGTCTTAAAAACTTGATATAAACGTTTCCATATTGCCCATTGTTCAGTCTTTAATGTGTACATTTCCATATATGATTTTTTTCATTTCGAGGAACAAGGCACATACGTTAGTGGTATTCAATTGACGCGGCGACGTCAAAAATAAATCATTCACCGCTATATTGTACCGTATTTATCCTGCAAACCCCGCCCTCTATCACGTTGTTTTCCCTCGCCCAAATATAGCTTATATTTCTAAACAGTTACCATTAATTTTGACATTACAGACTCCATTTCAATATCTTATTTATTCCGCGCCATTTTGTTTTCAGGAGGGGCGATGTGCTTACGCCATCACTGTAGTGGCCATCTTGTGGGTGACGGAAGCACTGCCAATCGCTGTCACGGCCCTGATTCCGATATTCCTTCTTCCTATGCTGGGGGTGCAAAAAGGTCAGGACGTCTCTAAGAACTACGTGAACGTAAGTGGACACAAACCACCAAACTACCACCACCATAGGTCTTTGTTAGGCGCTAACCACCACCATACGTCTTTGTTAGGCGCTAACTACCACCATACGTCTTTGTTAGGCGCTAACCACCAACCATGGGTCTTTGTTAGGCGCTAACAAAATGGTTTTACACCAGAATAGTCTAAAGAGTCCCAGGGCTTAATTCGGACTCCCTCTCTCAGTTTCCTGTGTATGTCACTTAGTTAAATTCAGAGTGAGTGATGTTGTGTACAAGTTGACGGTTAAAATCACATGAGATTTTGCAGTTGTGTAGATTAATCAGGTTTGTTTTAATTAGAACGGTTACATCATCATTTCGGTTGTTTTCTTTTTCAAATGATTCTGCTACCAAAGCATGCCGTCTTTGAAAAATATTCTTAGATAACATACATTTGTCATGGATCGAAAAGTTGTGAAATATCAAAAGCATTCTGAATATTAGTAACATAAGTTTCGGTTTACCATGGTACAAACGGTTCTGATTAAAGGTCAGATGCTACCTATCTTCCATTGTTTTCCTATCTCCGCAATGTGAAGATTTCCACTACCTAATTAAAAAATTAGTGAAGGAGAATATTAATGTGAATGTCATTATACTACTATGAATCCTATACATTTTGACACAGGATACCAGCACCCTCTTTCTCGGGGGACTGTTCATAGCTGTAGCCATGGAAGAAGTTAATCTTCACCGACGAATTGCTGTGGGCGTCATGCGCGTGCTGGGGTCAAGGGTCAACACGTGAGTGATTTCATTCATACAGTACTTCCAGTCGACCATTCAATTCATTCACACATACCGTTATAACGTGTTAATGTTGTACATTGGTTCATCGTATTTTTGGTCTAAATAGTGTGAACTCTCCAACTTCCATTCGTACCAATGCAACGATTCCTTTTTTCCTCTCAAATCGATAGAGATCTTGGCTTTGCATTAAGTTGAATTGATCAATGGCGGATTGTGCATTACAGGCTGATGCTGGGTCTGATGCTGCCCACGTGGTTCCTGTCCATGTGGATCAGCAACACCGCCGCCACCTCAATGATGCTGCCGATCCTCGTGGCTGTCACGGAGCAAATGGAGGAAATGGAGAAACTGGACCATGAGCATCACGGTAAAACATGATACCGGGGCACAGAACGACAGTAGATAGCTACACAATGTACTAAGGCGAAGGCAGAAGATATGCTTCACAAAGTACTTCATGTATAGTCAGTGGATCTCAAGCTTAGTAACCCACCGTTTACAAATCATTTAACTTTCCAAATTTTAAATTAACAACTCTTGATTAATATCATATCTTTTTGAAAGTTAAAGGCGCGTAAAAATGCCTTCGTCGTTACAAAATATTCCGTTATCTGATGCATTTTATTGTCTTCAAATCGAACGCTGAATCATATTCTGAGAGTCACACAAACGGTAAAACTCGTTATAGCGGAACGCTAACGATGCAGCAAATGGGACGTCGACGCAAACAAACTCTTACCCTGCAGATGGCATATTTACTCTACATTATATTGGCTGTCATCTAAACATCTTTGAAAACAAGTCATAAGGATAAATAAGCAATAAAAAAACGAGAAAACAGTTATAAAGGACTGTTTACCCTACTAACAGCCATTTTGCGTGTTAACAGTGCTTAAAAACGCGCACAATTTGATTGGTCGCGGTAAATAATGATTGGTCATGAGGAATAACTCAAATATCCAGGCCAATCAGAGCACTTAATTTCCCGATCAATGAGTAACAGACAAATCATCTTGTACTCTATGTTCTTATCTTACGAGATTTGGTAAAATTATATCCAATGTAGACAATTCAAAGCATGATTGATCAGGATTTTTTAGCTGACACATGTACAGGGGATTCTGAGGAAAGGAACAACGGGGTGGCCTGTGTGGAGGCTATTACCATGGAGATGGACGATAGCTCCACCCTCAGGTGGGTCGCTATTTTACTGTTAATTGAACCTGGCGATACACTACATGAGGCTTTAGTTTTGGTTCTAATATGTACTCCCCATTACAAAACGTTGTCATGGCAAGTGAATGTGCGGATACTGAATGTAAAACGGATGGCAGCCACCCCACACCCCCACCCCCCCCCCCCCCCCCCCCCCCCCCCGCATATTGTTGAAACACAAAATCAAACCCACTACAAGAACAGTATTTTTTTAAAACACGAACAGGATCCATGCGAAAAAGTTGATTTTACATTATCTCGTGTATTGAGTTAGTGTCCTAAGTCATAAATTCATGGTTTCCTATTCCACATATAAACTTTAAGGTGAAACTGATTGCATAGATTGTGGTACCCAGTATTAAACGGTTTCGTGCGACTTTATTTCAGAGAGAAGAGCCCGGAACTAAAGATGATGTCTAAGGGTTTCGCACTATGCGTGGCCTACGGGGCAAACATCGGTGGAATAGCCACTCTTACTGGCACCCCGCCGAACCTGGTGCTCCAGGGTCAGGCCGACATGTCAGTACATTGAATCTTGATTATCATTTTAACCATTAAAATTTAAAAAAAAGAATTTTAAATCAAACTTTACGTTACCATACTAGTATTCTAAACCAGAGGTAAATTTTGCATTGGTGATCGTTTGTTTTGCATTGTTGTCTGTTGATTTTGCAATAGAAGCTGTTGGTTTTGTTTTAAGCTGGTCTGTTTCGTATCGTATTTTAGTATGTTTTAGTATGTTTTTAAAAATTTTATGTTCGTTTTGCATAAACGTCTTTTTTTTACCCTTTCCGCCGCCCATACAGAGGATAACTCTTTGTACATGTACAGTTGATTAATTATAACTCACAAATATAGTCGTCGTGAATAAATTATTCTGAAAATTATTTACGATTTGCAAATGATGTATTAATGATTTCTTGCAAAATAAAAGATGACTGCAAATTACGTTGCTACCTCTTTTTGTTTGCGTAACAAGTGCATTCTTGAGATTGAAATTGATATTAGCGTATAACTTATCGTTTCAGTTTCTATGCCAAATACGGCAAGTCTTCGTCCGGCATTACGTACGTAAACTGGCTGGCCTTCGCTTTCCCGATGTCTCTTCTTCTACTCATCCTGGCGTGGTTGTATCTCCAGGTTGTATTCCTCCGCCAAAAGTAAGTTATCATCAGACTAATTTCGCCCCAACATGTATTCCTATGCAGGAGCTACTTAATTTTAAGTCGTTGATCTAAGTTTGTTAGCCCTTTTAAGAAGGAACTCATCGTTTGGTCAACATTTAGATTATCAGTTTCAATGGACAGAACATGTTGGTGATATACATGTACTCAGGAGTTTATTTCCCCACAGATGCTGCCAAGGCACGGAATCGGCTAGGAAGAAAGCAATTCAGTCAGCTGTACTTAAAGAATGGAAAGCTCTCGGAAGAATTAAGTAAGATGGCGGGAAGAAATCAACCGTCGCGCAATATCTTCCAGGCGCTTTATATTAATTAAGAAAAACAGAAGACGACGCGTTGTATTAAAGGGACTAGGTCACGATTTGGGTCAAATTTTTATTTTTCTATGTGGCGTATTTTTAGTGAATAACAATAATAAGATCTGATTACTAGTATTTGCTTCATTTCTTTACTTAAAGATAGGACTTTCCCACAAATTACGCTTTATAAGTCAATCGCATAACAAATTAAGTTAGTGAATAACAATAAAAAGATCTGATTATTTGCTTCATTTCTTTACTTAAAGATAGGACTTTCACACAAATTACGCTTTATAAGTCAATCGCATAACAAAGATACAAGAAATCAAAAAAAATATTTTTTATTTTTTACCGGCACGGTAAAAAATACAACAGATTTGAATAACCCCGCCTTAAATGGCTAAAGACAGAACATGTTTAATGGGCCCAGAGTTTGTGAAACGTCTAATTATAAGAAGTATGATATATATTTTTACTCAAACTCATGTCAAAAATTTTACTCCAAATACGCCACATATACCTTTAACAGTGGATTAGTACATGTAATTCATTTCTAAAATCAATCAAAATTTGAGTGTCAGTTGTTGAGTTATAAGCAAGATACAGAGCTCACAATTCTTTGTTATGTAAACAAGGCTTGTGCCATGTTTTTGTTTACATTGGTTCAATATACCGGTAAAAGTTCTTTTCAAGCTGATTTTTCTATCTGCTTATTCGTTTTGAACATAAATACTAGTAAACAGTTCCTTTCGTTTGTCACATTTGTCTCGGGTCTGAACCTGATGTTTTCTTTTAAACATTCAAAATGTAAACAAAAACAAGACCTAAGCTTTGTTAACATAACAAGGAATTGTGAGCTCTGTATCTCGCTTATAACTGGGGGACTAACACTCAAATTTTTGTTGGTTATTATAAATGCCTTATGCTGAGGCATTAAAAACGGAAATGTAAGTTTTGACAAAAATCGACTCATGTCCCTTTCAGCAGCGTCGGAAGCAAATTGAAAGTGGGGGTGGGGTGGGAGGGGGGCTAGTCTTGTCAGAAATCTTGACAAGCAAAATAGCCCCCCCCACCCCGACGCCTATGCCTTTAATTGTATGAAATATGCATTCAGTATATGTTATTACCGTAAACCCAATCTCCAGATCAGGCCAAATAAATGAATTAAAGGCGCGGTGTTAAAGGTATATGTGGCGTATTTTTAGTAAATAACAATAATAGGATCTGATTATTTGCTTCATTTCTTTACTAAAAGATAGGACTTTCACACAAATTACGCTTTATAAGTCAATCGCATAACAAAGATACGAGAAATCAAAAAAATATTTTTTAATTTTTACCGGCACGGTAAAAAATACAAAAGATTTGAATAACCCCGCCTTAAATGGGTCACGTGACATCCATCTCGGTCTATCAACAACAATGGCGACGACGAGAAAGATAGGTATACCGTAATACTATACTGTTAAGTTTGACAGATTTGGCAATGAAAGAAAAAAAGAGACAGACTGACAAGGATCGGAACAAAGGGAAGATTGTCATCGGAGACCATGTAGATTGATGGAATAGGAATTAAAGCAGAATTAAACTTAATTAAGTTTCCATCATGAAGTTGTAGGGGTTTTGCTAGTCAGGTTCGGGCTCCATGTGTTCCATATGTCTTTACTTTATAAGTTATAAACCACAAGTGGATTTCGTTTAGAGGAATTTTTTAATAAAAAATAAATAAACACTCTCAGTACATGCATCCCTCAGGGAGAGGGGTATTTACTCAGTTTACCGTGTCGATGATGCAAAAATCGTGTTTCATCTTTATTACACATAATTAACAATTTATATCGTTCTACATTAATGAATATTGAAATAATAATCTTCGAGTATCATCGGATATGAGAATTATCTAATTTAAGACATGAAAAACGTGATTCTAATTTGTAAACAAACTGTTCTTCCATCGTGTTTTCAATGCTAGGTTTTCCCGCACTCATGCGCAGTGGCGTTACAAATGGCAGATCACATTAATATTCATCAGACGTGTAGCAAAGTTTAGAGACAAATAACTATAGACAGAACATGTTTTATGGGCCTAGAGTTTGTGAAACGTCTAATTATAAGAAGCATGATGTATATTTTTACTCAAACTCATGTCAAAAATTTTACTCCAAATACGCCACATATACCTTTAATTAGAAAGTTACCAAATTCATTTCTTATCTAAAAAAGAATGTCTTGAAATTAGATAGTATGATCATGAAGATACTTAGTTTGTGTGACCGCGAGCGTTACCAGGTGCAGTATAGGTCAGAGGGCTGCGCATATTTTTTAAGGTTCGCTGAGGTGGAGGTACTGGTGCTGTTTTGTGTTCTAGCCTTGTTGTGGATATTCCGAAGCATCCCGGATGTAGGAGGATGGGGAGAGCTCTTCAAAGATGCGAAGACAGGGTGAGGCTTATTAACTTTAATTGATTCCTGCGATTACTGTTTTCGTGAACGTTTTAATTAAGAATTACTTCCTCTACAGGAAAGTTTCCACTGCACGTGATTCTACGGCATCTATCTTCATTGCATGTCTTCTGTTCATTCTTCCCAGAGAAGTTCCGGATGTCTTTTGTTGGTTCAAACCATTAGGTTCGATCAAATTCACTGTGAAACATATGTAACCCTAATACTATGTGATGGAATACATTGAAATCATATTGATTCACTTTTTAAAACATTGCATGTAACTTTGTGGTTAAATTTCTGATCTTGTGTTCCAGAAAGCGATTCCAGACCTGGGTTCACACCCATTTTGTCTTGGCGGGTGGCTCAGGATAAAGTCTCGTGGGGCGTGATTATACTGCTGGGTGGGGGATTCGCGCTGGCTGATGCCGCCACGGTGCGTTTCAGCTTTTTAAGATTCTTAATATGAAATTAGCCGCAGATTTAATATGAAATTAGCCGCAGATATGTACTCTACTGGAAAATTCGATACACAGACCTACATATTCCCGTAACGCTACAAATCTGCAGCTAATGTGAATCTAACATGAAGTCCATTGCAATTGCCGCCAATGGACTGTAAAGGATACTTCTAAATAAGTGGTTGTAAAATTTCCAACGACAAATATCACAAATCTTGGTTCTCTTTAAAATGTGTGTACATACAGAAAAACTTATCTCGGCAAGGTTTGGCTTGGGCTGGATTTACTTGGATTAATGCAATCAACGCCCTTGCGTTAAACGATTAAAAATCAAAATGTGCTTGCCAAGCCAATCGAACATCGCCGATATTGTTCTTGTTGTATGTTGTAGCAATCCGGGCTGTCCGCTTGGATTGGATGCAAGCTGACGGTGTTTGATTTCCTGGATCCGTGGGTCATGAATCTGTTAGTGTGTCTGATCATCGCTGCCATAACAGAGATTACCAGTAACACGGCCATAGCATCGCTCGCCATGCCGATCATGTTCGAATTGGTAAAACAGAAGACTGCTATAAATAGATGCATCAATATGACTGTGTACACATATACGTTTAATATAACATGTTATTAACGCTGTGTTGTAGGCTACCTCGGTGGGAATGCACCCTCTCTACCTGATGATATCGGCGGCCGTTGCTACGTCATTTGCGTTCTGTCTTCCGGTGGCCACGCCCCCTAATGCAATCGTCTTCACCACGGGGTTTATCACCATTCCAGATATGGTAACGGCCATTTTTTTTTTAGATTTTTATCATCTCTCAAACTATGTTTGACAGCAAAACTATGAAAAAATGTGAATAGTACAGGTGCTTACTTGTACGAATAGAAGACTTGGGACTTTATATATTTTGCATCTTCTGCAGACTGCTGTTAAAATACTGGCAGTCTGCCAAACGATCAATGTCTATGACGGGATGGTTTAGGGGTTGACTAGTGTATCGTGACCTTGAGTTATGTTTATTTTAAACCCATGGAAGTCTTTGAGGGCGGGATTGTCATAAGCCTAATTTACTCTCAATATAAATTTTTCTTTCGTTTCTTTATCCCCATAGTCAACGCAATAACTTTGAGGCCTGCAATCAAATTCTGATTTACAGATTGTAGCTAGGGCCAATCTTTTCTTCGTTTTTTCTTACTTATATATAACCTATAACCATTTTTCCCCAGGGCTTGGTGGGAATTCCCATGAACATCTTGGCTATTTTGGTCCTGACTCTGGCAGTCAACACCTGGGGCAAGGCCATCTATGATCTGGACAACGTTCCCACCATCTTTACATCCGGCTCTTTGGAGGGTGTCTGCAGAGCAGTTGTCACGACAACGCTGGCTCCCAACTCCACCACATCCGTTCTGTCCACTACCCCCTGAGTGGGTGTCCCCCCCCCCCACCACATTGAATCTTATGACAACTGTACAACTATCGCGGACCAATGACTTTCAGGGCAACTGATAACTGGTTCCGGGGCCATGAAACTTGGAGAGCTCACTTTTGCTCTCAGTCTTACTTTTACACAAAGAATATATAGTCTAAACTTGAAGCAACACAGAGCAAATTAAGCTCGTCTTAGTTTTTTCTGGCTTTGGGGCCCGATGACGCTGCTTTTGTGTGACCTGGATTCAAACACTGATATACCTTTTTACAATGTGTCATTTGTATGGCTACATGTAACTTGACCCACTGACCTAGATATTCGTTATATAGCTTACTACTCTATAATACATGGGTGCTAAATACAAGGCAAAAGGTGGCATGCATAAAACTTCTTATTACTTACTAGTACATATAAATTGCACTTTTTTATCCTTTGTTTATATACCTATTTATTTCAACCTTTAAACAAAAATTCTACATGTATTTTATTTGGGTACACACATTTGATTTTGTACTGTATAACTCGGATCACTTGTATTTTTATACTCATTTATTCAAGTATTGTTTATCTTATTTGTATTTTATTCAACATATAAACAGCCATTCTATTTCATCTTGGTACGTGACTTTCAATCGTGTACCCCGTTTGTATTCCAACATCCTAGTGGTAGGTTTACGATGTTCCGTACAGATCAATATTTATTGCTTGTAACAAAATGTTTTTAAAGCAAACAAGACCAGACATTATTTCTGCGTATTTTATTTTTTTGTTGAATGTGATCACGAAAAAGCAAAAATTTGATCATCAGAAAAAAAGGGGTGAATGATATTTAAATTTGGTACATGAACAGATCTAGAAGGGGGGGGGGGTAATTCAAACTTATTAAATTCATATGGTAATGTTTCCAAAAATAGGCCTTTGGACTCCCTGTCAAACAAAATCATCCCACGGACCCCCTCCCCTCTCGGTAAAAATTCTTGTGCACTCTGTATTTGATACACAATCTATTCGGTCACAAGGAAACCATGAATGGCTATTAGGAGAAATAAAATCACAACAGATTTCCCAAATTCATAAACAAACACAGACTGGTGGATTGAGACTTTATTTATAAAATCACAAACTTTATATAATAAACACTTTACAGCATGGTAGTATTTCAGGAACTTTCCAAAACATGTTAAATGTTCTACTTGTAAAAATAATCAAAAACAGTCTATGCTACAAGAATAAGCTCAATTTCTACAGATAAACAGTTAATTCTATTACTTTAAAAATGTTGCTTATATTACCATAACCTCGTTATGGTTTTTTTTTTTTTTCATTCTTTATACATATTTTTTTGTTGTTGTGGTATATGTACAAGTCATTTTCTGATAATCAAAATAAACAAAGATGGATTTTTTAGTTTAATTTTCCAGCATTTTCAACTTATAGACATTAGACTTACAGACACAATATTATATTACAGATTATAATACACGGTACATGTACTTGTAAATAAGGAGGAAAAGCTCAGATCACAAACTAATAATTCTTAATCAGACTTTCTGGAAGCTAGGGCACTCAGAGTAACATATATATCCAGTAACACAATAATCCTAGCACATTACAAGACAGATGTTTTCACTTTAATTGAAAACAATGAGCACTTGAGGAATTGACATGCAAAATATTGAAACTTAAACAGTGGGGTACCCAGTGAACTAAATCGCACATGTATCATGCACTAAACTTGAATTACCTGAAAAAGACAAGATAATGGCTCATTTAAACAAAAAAGCCATAAAGACTAGCACACAAGGTATATCGATTTAGAGTTGGTAATTAAAAATTTAAATTAATTATTTAATCCTATTCAATACACCACTATATTCAAAACACAGCACCCTCAATTCTGGCATTAAAAAAAAAAGAATGGCACAAGAAATTGCAATTTTATAAAGAACAAAAACAAAACCGGTATACAAATCTCCTTTTCTTCTAATCCCCCTCCCCAAATAAAAATTCAAAACCTTACCAAATAACATTCCTATTACATGTAACTTTACATATTCATGTACAACAGAACATTCTGTACATAAGTACAAGTATATACTATGCAAAAAAAAAATCAACAGTTTTGACTTGGGCTTGGAACAAAAATAACAAGGTCATACTAGAGAAAGTCTATGTGTATGGACCTTCACACCAATGTATTTACTCGATACATCATCCAACCTACTGGTATTTTTCTCTACTAGTTTGTGGTTTGTAAAAAATGCACAATACTAATTTTTATGAATCATCTCTAACAATTCCTCCTAAATAAGATCAAATATCTCCCCATCTCCTCCATTAGCATTAGAACATGTTTGTAAATAATGCTGTACGTGGCCTTTTGACACAACTGATACAATAAACTCTAGTCAATATGACATGTTTAATTCCATAAGTCTCCTTTATTTCAAGTTTCCACAACTTAAGATAGATACATTTTGGTGTTATATCAAGAAAATTTTTACAACTACTTGCCTATTAATGAGATATGGACCCCCTTCCCCTCTACTGAATAGAAAATATTTGAATTTGGGAAATGAAAACTTGAAATAATTAAAAGTATTAAGAGTAACATGTACTGCTCTACACAAGTCACAACAAAAAACACGAAATGTGTCTACTACAACCTTGCCACAGTATTTTGACTTCCTTAAAACAACTGTATAGAATTTTAACCTAACAATTTTTGATTGTATCAGGAATTGACTATATCTGTTATGTGTCTACATATAAAGTTTGCAAAACTACCATTATCTCATAAAAAAATGTTAAAATAAATGAAAATTTCATTGTAAAAATCAAATCATCAAATATGAGAGAACAAATTTATCATAATAACCCTTAAAAAATTGAACAAAACAAAAACAATAAAGATTTGAGCTTTGGGCAGAATTGTGTTATCAACAAGAGATTCATGTTAAACAAACTAATTAATGATCAATGTACAAAATACAGAGTTGTGTACATTTTATTGGTATTACATTAAAAAAAAACCGCTTCTTTCTGAGCCAGAAATTACTTAGTATTTAACTAGTGTAAATTATTACACATTGTTTTGTAAGGTACAAAGAAATCAACTTTTGAGATAGTTTCTGTGTCTTAACAAAATTTGCCTCAAAAATAACACTGATTGTCAGAAGAGTTGGTATTTCATCTTTTGGACATCGTTGGATACATACGGAGTTACCTGGATTAGGCACACAGCGATATTTCAGTCTACGGTCTGTAGGACTTGAACTTAAGAGAAAGACTATTGATACAAAACCTCTGTCCAGTGGGCTCAGGGCCATCATCAAACACATGACCTAGATGGGCATCACACTAATGGAAAACATAAAAAAATAAAATTTTATTTTACAAAACCTTTCACCAACACTTGAAAGAAACTTGTGTTTTTTCCTGTACAGAAATGGTGCACAGTATATCAATTATTGTGCAGCATTAAAAATCTCATTTGTTTCAGTAAAATTGCATTTTTATCTTGACAATATTTAAATAACTTACGTTTTTACAAATAACTTCTGTGCGAATCATTCCAATGCTGTTGTCTGGTCGACGTAAGATATGGGACGCTGATTCTTCTCCGTTTTTGGTTCCATAAGCCTCAGTGAAGGACGGCCAACCACAGTGCGAGTCGTACTTGGCATCAGAACTGTGGATGAAAATAAACATTACATCCCCTTTTACATGAAATAAATACAAAAAGAAGAACTACAATAAACAAAAATCTTGATTATGAAGTTTTATTTTCCTCTACCTCTGTCCCTTATATCAAAAAATTTGAATCGAATTTGCAGTCTTAATTCAGAGTACTTTACCTGAAGAGTTCAGTGTCACAACACACGCAGTGGTAGGTGCCTTTCTCAAAATGATTCAAATAACTTCCACTAAAAGGCTAAAAATACAGTAATTAATAAATAGTATTAATATAATCTGTTAAAGTGTAGAATATATCTTTAATTTCATTTACGTTTGACATTCTAAGGGTGAAGAGACTAATTTAATATGTTCGAAGTGACAAGATTAGCTGGTAAATGTTTAAGAAATATTTTGATGTTTTGCTTGTTGGAAGATGTGTGTCCTTAAAAATAAACCATTGTTTGGGCACCCAAAAAAATATGATAAACATTTCTTTATATGGGGGAATTGAAGTTCTCTAATCCATCATCAAACATTTTCTCAGAGATTTCATTCTGCATCTTATAAAAAAGAAATAGTCAATATATAGGGTGAAATCTTTTTAAATTCTCATCTGTACTCTGCTACCCCAGTAAAAATTTAATCAAAGTTCCTTCAATCCTTCAACAAGTCCTGTAAACAAATTTGGAAGTCTAAGGTGTCAAACTACCACCTTATCAGAGAAAATGATCAGAAAACTTCAGTTTTTTGTGATTGTCTTCCAGTAAAAATTTGATTTCGGAGTAGCCATTATGGAGTAGCCATTATGGATAGCGATCAGCAATCTAGTACCTCCTCGGTCTTTCTCTCTCGGGTCACACTGTACTGCTCGGGGGTGAGGCGCTTCTCCCACTCTGTATCAGTGAATGTCCGTGGATCATCAGACTCCACTTCAGTTGAGTAAACTGAAAATCAAACAACAAACATTATATATCGTGCCGTCATGTTTCCAATCGTCACATGTTTCTGATACTCGATTTTCATCGTGTGAGTTTCTCCCAAAAAGACGTCATTTTGCTAATTACTTGGGACACCGGACGTGTGAAATCTCCTTTCATCTTCATACATACTAACTAACAAAGTTATGCTGTGTAAAATGGTTAAAATCACACAATTACTCAAATGACATATAAAAAACCTATAAAAATTAACTAAAAAACTATTAAAAATCACTAAAATTGTCCAAAACTCTTAACTATAATATCATAGTATCTAAAAATACTTATTGTCCGTTCAAATAGACCTCTGATGATGTATTTACATGCTAAAATTATTATATGACTTTGATAATGTAAAGTTTTTCTTAGGTTGGAATCCTAGGAGCGCTATAAATTAAGCTTCTTCTGAAATAAAAATGTTATCAATAATCATACAAATGATGGTATTGTAATAATCATAAGTGATAAAATGAATTTAATATGGGGAAAACTAAACTATTGGACAATTTAAGTTGAAATGGAAAGCTTAGAAAACTATTAAAAATATCATAAAATGTGTTCAAAAGGTTATGTAAAATTAATGTTAACTATTATTGAAAATAATTGTTGATGAATTATGCTATCAGACACATATGACGCCAATTTTTATTGGTCGAATGCCACATCCAGTTTTTTCTAGCTAGAAACTGCATATGATGTCAACCAACTTTGTATCGGTGATTTTCGATGCTATGTCTGAGGTTAAAAATGATGTAATTTCAAAATTGTTGACTAAAGAGACAATCAGTAGGGGGCAGCGTTTAGTGTTAGACTATCGGAAACCCACAACGCCAGGATAATGCAATGACTCGGAGGTTAACTTAACAATATTGCTGTTACATCCTATTTCACCATTTTTTTCAATTTACCCTCAGTCCCTATTGATTGGTACCTTCAGAAGAGCAGAACCGCAGATACCGTGAACAGGTGAAGGGGTTTATTGTAAGAAAAAAGCTCACTTACTTTGTCCTACTTAACTTGTACTGTACAGTACTGCAACTGAATTTATCTCATTAACTTTTGAGGTTTCCTCCGTTTCTTCAGTCAAAACTGGTAATGAAGCAACTAAATGTCAGTCTGTTCTTTCTAATAAAGTGATGTGAATTGTTTGATTCCTATTAAATAGTGATCTTGGTGATATGACGAGGCACACAATGCAAGACTGAGGAAATTCGAGCAAAACTTACAGCGACAAGTTGACGTCCTACAAAATGGTTGTGTATTGCAGATCGAGAGTTTGTTGGTCGCATGAACATGCCTGAGTTTGTTGATCTGCTGCAATCGAAATGCTGATCGACAAAACACACGGGACACGGTCAAGAGCGACATTGTTATCTGGATAAAATGCGTCTGCAGTGTTTATTTTCCTCTACGTCATGGAATAGGCCTTTTAACCCCGTAAGTAGGTCAGAGCAAACCGAACTCTGCAGGGTTGGACTGGTTAACGAAAAAATCGTTTTAAGATATGACTGGATAAAATTATTACATTGTAAATATGTAAATAAGCTGGAGCATTGGAATGTAAAAATTTGGCGAAGGAAACAGATGCCTTGACTTTCCCTACCTCCCCTTCTAGCATGATTATACTGGTGGAATCTAGCCATTTTTTTTTTACACTAGGTTAGTGGAATATAACTATTTTTAAGACAAAACTCTACTGAAGACTTTAGAACCTATTTTTGCATTTTATATGATATGTATTTTATGAAAATCTTACTCATTTTATTCAAAATGGTTCTTCAAAATATTGGGTTTTAAGTGAATTTCACGCACAAATTAGGGAAAAAAGAATAATTATTTCAAAGGAGTGAGATCTATCGATAAGGAATAAAACTGGAAATCTCATAGAACCGTACATCATGTTTACAATATAATAAGATTTTTAAAGAATATGGATGATTATAATTAGATGAGCAATTAAGGGTCTGTAGTTTTTGTTCATAAAATATATATAGCCTACCAGTCAAATTCAGTTTTTAAAAACTTCAATTTTTGAGTAGTATATTATTTTGCTTTCCGACTGATATCATGATTTCAAGATTTGTTTGTTTACAAGTAAGACACAGAAAAGAAAAGAAAAGAAAAGAAAGATAGCCAAAAGATATTGACTGATTTAATTTCACCAATTCATTAAACTTCAGTCTTGACTTATCTATATATTCTAAATCACTACGTACTACAATTAATCATGATACAGATCTTGAATTTTTTCATCTTGTAAGATTCTCTCTATTTGGTTGGAATGGGAATATTATGCCCATATACAAAAATCAAAATTGTCCAACTCATACTGTTATATATGGATGTGAAGTCTGGGGATTTTCAAATATTGCAATTATAGAAAGGATTCATCTCCAATTTTGTAAACTTTTACTCTATTTAAAACAATCGACTGCAGATTTCATGATATATATATGGTAAACTTGGTCGATACCCAATGATTTTTAAGCGCTAAGCGTACGCAGTACGCCTAAGCGTACGCAGTACGCAAAGCGCTTATTGGCATTGCTTTTCGGGGATGTCACTTCCGAATAAGTGCCACCTATAATCATCTAAAATAATCTGATGACGCGATGTCTAATAATAGAATGCAGAGAAGTACTCGGCTGCGGTATCGGTGTTAAGGCAAAATAATTCTAATTATTTGTAGCAGCGCACAAATTATCACAATATTTTTTTCTTAAACATCAAAGATTTAAAATAAAAGAATATTTGTCAAAGAGCATACGTAGTTTTGTAAACAGCATGTTGAAATGGGGTTTCATACATAAGTATACGGGCTGTGATGTCGAAAAAAAGGCAAAATAATTACTAGAACAGAACTGACAATACAAGATGGATAGCATAGTGTTTTATGTATTTCAAAAGTAGTACAAATACTAATGGGAAATATGAACAGAATTCCAGACTTTCAAATTTTTATAATATAAAGTTGATCAACAGTAAAGCATTTCATAAGGAAATAAACTGAAACTTAGTGTCGGAAGAAAAAAGATTTGTTTCAAGTGTATGGTATAGGCATAAAAAACTATTATTTGTTTACATTGCACATGTGGAAAGACTATGGTGTTATGATTTAACGCAAATTCTGAAGCCACACCTTGCATATGACAATGACAAATTCTGTTGCATGCAATTTTACACTAGTCAGTCTTTTATTTCATATAAAGTTGGATTGTTTCGTCTGTTATTGCATTAGTAGTTAACTGTTTTCAATTAACGCTTTAAATTTAGTCTAGTGGCTATAAGATTGTGAAACATAGATCCTAGAGTTCAAATCTCGCTTTATTCTTCGTTCATGATTGTAGTGGCTAGGTAGCAACTAGGTTGTACAACGATTAGCTAGCTAGCCGCTAGGTTAGGGCTTGGTATTGGGGGGAATTTTGTATTGCGATACATGTATATTGCGATATTTTAGAATGTATTGCGATATGTATTGCAATATTTTTTCAATCTAAATTTGAATTTTTTTTAATGTTAATAGACTGTAATTGATAGATTTATATACATAATTCCTTTGCACTATAATTCTATATAAAATAAAAGAATAAAACATTTTTGGTAATCATTTATAAATTGTTTAAATTTAAAGAAAACCCTAAGCCTTGAAACATTAGATGATTTTTTCATCTAGCAAATCTAGACCCAAGTAATCAGTTAATTATGTACATTTGATATAATATATTTTAGGCAGTCCACTGATCTGATGGAAGAAGAAAATAAAAATGGGAAACAATAAATGAGTTTACAGTTACTTTAAGAAATGAATGTTTTGACTGATTGTGTCAACTTGCAGGGAACATAATCACAACTGCAACAGGGCCTACTTCAAATTCTTTATTAAGAATATCAGCATGTCAACAGGTTTTGGCTTTAGGGAAGCTCTTTGAGAAGTCACAAGATCAAAACATTCGACTTTTCTTTCGTGTTTGGAACGATTACAAATGCATCAGCCATTTTTAATTAAAATCAGAATTTTAGAATCCCGAGCCCGTAACGAAATTCTGAGCCCGATCAATTAACCCGGTATACCGGTATTGAAAAATTGTATCGCGACACGATATTTTTTGTCCACGTACCGCAGTACACCGGAATACCGGTATTATTGCGCAGCCGTACGCTAGGTACATGTAGACATACCTAGCCTAAAATTTTATGACTAAGCATCAAATTCAAGATGGCTGCCTTAGTTACCAAGTTGCAACAAACACAAAATTTATATTAATTAACGATATTTGGTTCGTTTGATAAGTTATTATGAATTTTAACACATATATTTCTGCATGCAATTACCATATCATGTCGGTGAATTTATTTATCTGTTGATAATTTTAACTTCAAATCAATGAACTAGAGGTTAGGCTAGCTTATCATTCAATATACCTAGATATGATCTATGACCTAGCGGCTATGCACGCATCTCGGTTATTGAACGCAGTCCTGGATATTGTTTGTAGTTCAATTTATACAAAAATGCAAAATCCTGGCTATATAGATGACGTATGTAAACTTAAATTTATTCATCATGATACATGTATAATGCAATTAATTTTTTGCTCATGTAGGGACAGCTTAGCGCTTCTCAGTACTTTCAGTACTTTGATTTAATGTTCGAGAATACTCACCGCGGAAAAGATAAAATAAAATTGCAAAATTAATCTTTAATTTATATATATGTTTGTATGAATCAAGAAATGGATGAAAACTTAATTGGTTTGAAAGCATCAAAAATATTTTGAATAATTGTGGACTATCTAATATTTGGATTGATCAAACTATACATAACTCCAAATGGCTGAAAATAAAAGTAAAACTTACTTTGATAGATCAATTCAAGCAAAATTGGCAATCTATTCATCAATCACCTTTTGAAAAAAAGCATTAAATTATAGAATATACAAGGAAGAATCAAAATTTGATAATTTTTTTTAAAATACATTATCAGAAAAAAGATGCAATTACTTTTTGTAGATTTCGAGCATGTAATCACCCTCTACCAATTGAATCTGGATGTGGACGAATATTCCGAGACATGAAAGAATTAATCTGTGCTCATTGCAATCGACACGAAATAGGAGATGAATTTCTTTACACCCTTAGCTGTAATTCCATTACATACTTAGCTGTAATTCCATTACATACTTAGCTGTAATTCATTGCAACAAGAACGCATCCAATGTGTATTAGAAAAAAAAATCAAAATAAAAAATGCTATTAGTTTTAGATTAATAATGTCTAGTACAAAACTTTTTTTTTTGTTTTTGTTTTTGTTTTTTGTTTGTGTGGTTTTTTTTTTTTTTTAGGAAATTAGTTAGAGTTGCATGATCTTTTATACGTATATATATTGGGGGTTTTTCTCACGCATGTGATGTTTATTAGTAAGTACTAATCATATATTGTGTAATTAATCTCTGTGTACCATTGTACAATGCTGTTGAGATTGAAATAAATGAATGAATGAATTAATTTAAGGAACTATATTTTTATTATTTCATATGCTGTCCAATGTTTCTCCAATGATCGTAAATAAAGTGTACTGACAATTTTGAAAATTAAAAAAAACAAACAAACTAACTAATTAACAAACAAACAATTAATTTTATAAATTCTGATATTTCAGAGGGATCAAGTTTAAAATGCAGCTAGTGGTCGGAAATAATATACATGTACATATTGTACAAAACATCATTCACTGTACATATTGTACAAA
>WFKH01011801.1:1018449-1030946 GCA_016163765.1 Magallana hongkongensis
TATGGATTGACACACATTGTGTCATTGACCACTGTCTCCCTATGGATCATTGACCACTGACTCCCTATGGATTGACACACATTTGTTTTTATCGTAGTTTTGAGTTATGTACTTAGAATTATGTTTTGTTTGGCATATTACTTGTTTACAGGTGCCCAATAGAGTAAACTTATGCATTTATGATTTTTGACATTTTCTATTATATTAGTACCCTCCTGTATATATGCATGTGACTTAATGAGTTTTGTGTGAATATATATATAAATTATGTATATTGTGAATATATATGTATATTATGTACATGTATTTGATTCAAGGACTTTTTATTTGACATTGAAAAACGCCATAGAAATCGTAAGAGAAATTCTAAACCATAATGAATGAATTTGTAGGTCTTAACAATTCAATGAGAAATAGATATAATTGAAATAGTTTTTTTGCATACAACTTTTTAAAATCTTCAATAGTCTTTTGAAAGTTCAATAAAAGGTTTAGGTGAAATCTAATACTGTATACAGGGCTATTTTTGCCTCATGTAATTTCGCCATTCTACACTTGCAAACAGTTTTGCCCCGTCTTGAATTCGCCCAGACACAGTTGTTTCTAAAGAGAGATAATTTAGGACATTGGAATTCGCCCAGTCTTAAATTCGCCCGCTGACAACGAGGGCGAAAGGGCAAATATAAAATAGGGGTAAATATTTCCCTGTATATAGTAGCTGTAAAGAAAATTAACAATACTAATTTTTTCCATATTTATAGCCTTTTTTTTAAAATCAAGAATAATACAGAATATATAATTTGCAACACTCCATGAATATTTTTTCAATGTAATTTCGTTGTACATTTTGAAGCCTCAGAATTACATTAGATGTATGTTGTTGGTATGTATTTTAACTGTTGGTGTGTTGGTACAGTGTATGACTGTTGGTTTACCGGTAACTGTACTAGTCTGACTGTCTGTTGACAGGTCAAGCCGATGAGTTGGACGGACGTCCAGGGATGGTCAGGTCAAGGGGGCTCTCTGCTCGGAACAAAGAAGTAAGTACAAGTAACTAGTACACTGCATGCAGATTGGATGTGTACATGTACAAGTAACTAGTACACTACATACAGATCGGATGTGTACATGTACAAGTAACTAGTACACTACATGCAGATTGGATGTGTACATTAAATAATGTACATGTCCGTCTTTAACTTGGTTTGAGGGCCTGAAGACACAAATGTTGCCCAAGGCTGAGGGCTGAGGGCTGAGGGCAGCGTTTCTGTCTGAAGGTCCACCAAATCATGTTTCCCAAATCCCAGTTTTAAAACAACTGTTTTGCTATCACTACAATTACAAGTTTTATGCAGCAACTGCACTGCTTTTTGGCTTTATATTGTTCCATTAAGATTGGATAGATATTAATTAGCAGTGATCTATAAGTTGATCTAGAAGTCAAACAAATCATTATGTTGGGAGTAGTAGACTGGTCAACATCAAATTTGTAAGAACAGTTGTTTTGGCAATCTTTCTGACAGAATATTTGTTGGTAAGAAATATATAGAGGAATTTTTATAAGAGTACAGGTATAACACATGTACATTGTATATTCCACAATGTTACTGATTTAAAAATATATTGTTTATACTGATTTTAAGGGGTTTTTTCCCAACCATATTGTTGATTCAAAAGTGGATCCATTTAATAGTTTACATACTGTACTTGTACGTTATTAAACATTATGTACTTGTGTATTATGGCCAACTGGAGGGAAACATACGACGCTTGATATGAATGATAAGTTCTTTAACCATTGTAGAGGGGTTATTTGACAAGATTATTTTTCTGAATCTTTAGAAATTGTAGCATTTAATCCGTAAATATTGATAAAAAAATCATCTTGTTTATTTTCATAGATGTGTTGGATCCAGATACGGCATGCAGAAGATTGCAGAAAAACTAAAGGAAAACAATATCAGTGGATTGCTGATTATAGGGGGATTTGAGGTTGGTTTTATTCCATACACTTCACAATTCAAGTATCAGTGTTCCGGTAACTGAATATTAGAGATAAAGAGAGTATTTGAGACTGGGAGATGTACCTGTCTAGTATGCACTGTATAATTCTGTACTTATAACAGTGTGAAGTTAAATGGTACATTTGGTTGCCTAATTATGTTTTAGGTGTACTCCGGAACAGTATTCTTGCATTGTTTTCTATACACTTAAAAGAGCCTATCTGATAAAATCTTGTAGGTGTCTCTAGTTAACGTTGACCATCATTGTTTTCATGTGCATTCTTTGGGTTATGACATGTACATGTACCTCTGTTATAAATGTTTAATGTATCTTACATTATCTTGGTTTTGACATATTCCTAAACCTGAGTAATTATTTCATTGACTCTGTCATTTTGTATAAGGTAATTTGTGTCATGTATATATCAGAGTATGGAAAAAATTTTTACGGGCGTCTCTAGTTCATGTTGTTGCAACCATTGTTTAAGTTACATCCCTTGGTTATTGAGATGAACCTGTAAAATTTTATAGATGCATCCTTTGGTTTGCCTCATACAGATCTACAGGTACCTGTGAATTGTTTCAGGCGTTCCACAGCGCCCTGGAGATGGCAGAAGCCAGGAAGGAGTTTGATGCGTTCTGTATCCCGATGGTGGTGATCCCGTGTACCATCAGTAACAACGTTCCAGGGACAGACTTTAGTCTGGGGGCTGACACCGCCCTCAATGAAATCACCGACGTAAGTCTGCCATAATGTTATAATTAATTAATTAATATATTATAAATAATTAATGTTAAACTATAGCTTACACCCCTTCAATGAAATCACTAATGTAAGTCTAATGATAGTAAAATACCTATTTACTGAATATTCAAACAAAAGCAAGTTTATTATCTCCTGAGACAGTTACTATTTTCTGAAGTGGAGCTATGGGAATTAGTTGCTGTCTCGGGGAAAAATAAATTTGCTTTTGTTCTCATAACCAGCAAATAGGTACATGTATATAATATATAAAGTAGCAATTGAAACAGTTATTTTAAAGTTATTGTAAACTCTATTATATGACTTGTATTGTTAGATCTGTGATAGAATCAAACAGTTGGTTTACAGTATATACATGTACTTGCATTGTCAGATCTGTGATAGAATCAAACAGTCAGCCACAGGAACAAAGCGGCGAGTCTTCGTGGTGGAGACTATGGGAGGTTACTGTGGTTACCTGGCCACAATGAGTGGACTCGCGGGTGGGGCTGACGCCGCCTATATATTTGAGGAGGAAGTCAACATCACCATGCTCAGGGTTCATATTCATCACTGATCTTACCAGTCACTTAACCTCTGTATTGTGTTTGTTATCAGATTGATTTATAGTTTGTTTCTACACATACCGTACCTCTTGTTGTACAGCAGTTACTGTTATTACATTCTCACACTATAAGTACATCTGTAAGCCCAGTGATTTTATCTCATTTAAAATACCGGCATCTAAACTGATTACATACAATGGAGCTGTTCTCACTTTACTAATGTGAAATTGTACACAGTGCTGTTATAATGTGAACAAGAAATCCTAGTCATTTGATTTTGTGTTTGAAATAAGATGAACTATAGTTGCTATAGTTTCATTAAGATATAGTAACCATGTGTTATGTATGTGCATTTTACTATTTTGTAGGACGATGTCTTCCATTTAAAAGACAAAATTGTTAACATGGGAGTTCAAAGAGGACTGATCTTGAGGTAAAATGTACCCTGTATTTGTCAGAGCAAATTTTATTTAATAAGTTTATGTTTTAAAAACATTCAGTAAGATTCAATTTTCCAAATGTTTAGGAACGAAAACGCCAATTCCAACTACACAACTGATTTCATAGAGCACCTGTTCTCTGAGGAGGGGAAAGGTGTGTTTACCTGTCGTAAGAATGTCCTGGGCCACATGCAGCAGGGAGGCATGCCGTCCCCGTTCGACAGGAACTTCGGGACAAAGATGGCGGCTAAGGCCGTTCAGTACATGTCTGATCAAATCCAGCACAGTATAGAGACCTGTAAGTGCTCCAGCAGAGTAGTACGTAGTAGTGTTTGAACTGAAATAAGAGCTGCAAAACTTGGATGAACTTCTCCTTAAAGTTCCTCAAGAAACACAGTCAATGTTTTTGAAAGTGTAGTTTATTTAAATGTTTCATTAATTACATGATAATTACATTACGAAGAAGTAATTAGTGTTATTCTATCAGTGTTATTTCCAAATGATTTTAATATCCCTCTCTGTCTTGATACATGTACATGTATGTACAGAAATGATCTTAGGATCATTGTTTAACAAACATTTACAAGGTAACCTTATTTTACAGCTAGCAGGGTTTACAGGAACAATATATCCTATGACTGTTGTTAAACCATCAACATTTATCTCTTTGTGTCAGATTTAACAGCTAGGCTGACACCATTTGCAGGAATCATACTGTGATTGTAGCAAAATTTACAGGAATGTTTATTTTACAGCTGGCAAGATTTAAAGGAATGATCTCATTATTGTGATAAATGTTACACTAGCAAGATTTACAGGAATGTTTATTTTACAGCTGGCAAGTGTTAAAGGAATGATCTCATTATTGTGTTAAATGTTACACTAGCAAGATATACAGGAATGAACCTGTTGTTGTTTATTTTATAGCCGGCAAGGTTTACAGAAATGATCCTGCCTCAGCTGTGCTCCTGGGAATGCAGAAACGCCATCTGTCCTTTACTCCAGTGGAGGAACTTAAGAAAACAACAGATTTTGCGTATGTTAACTTCAACCATTTAACCACTCTAATTAAAATTAGACTTATAAAACCGCTCCTTTTCTATACGCTGTACAAGATTTAACAACATCCTATATGGGGTCATCTCAGAGTGACCTTTTGAAAAGCCAATGAAATCACTGCTGTCGAAATCTTGGCTGGTAGTTCGGATGTGTAGTTTTTTTAACCGATGAACATAATACACCAAGGTGTCTTGTGTAGTAAACAAGGTCGTGGCGAAGTGCATGTGTCGAATCTAAGTTTGAGTAAATGTCGTTCGCATGGATCACGAGCAGATTGGAGATATATTTATACACAATTTTGGCTGGAAAAACTTAACTTGGCATATAATAAACGACTGAGCATTAGAGTTGTAAGAAATTAAGCTATCAATTTGAAACTATTTTAAGACTTGTTTATTGCAGCTTGAATCTGATTGGCTGACATTTTTATGTTTATTCGTTATTGAAAGGTCGCTCCGAGATGACCCCATACAGGATGTTGTTAGATCTTGTATAGCATTTCGTAGTCTAATTTTAATCAGATTGCCATTTAACAGAAAAACAACTTTTAATTTATAAAATATTATTGCCCTAATGACTGGAATTATTGACATGTTATCAAAGGTAGCATTGCATTGTTTTTGAAAGACTTGTTAATATTCTCTGAGACTGAAATCGGTTGAATACATATACATGTACTGTATACTAGATGAATTTTTTTTTTAAGTATTTGTCTAATCATATAGCGCTATGGAAGATCTATGAAAAAAATGAATTCCCCCGTTCTATTTTTAGACACAGAATTCCTAAAGACCAGTGGTGGCTGAAGCTCCGCCCACTGCTCAGAATTCTGACCAAGCACAAGGAGAAGGCCTACACCCCTGAGGGGATCTTCACCGGTGTTGATGATTTTGAGGATGAGGACAACATATAGATCCATGCCTGATATATCCTAGATCCTCCACTAGATCCATCCCGCTTTCAGTGTTTCCATGATGGACCGAGTTTTTTCAGTTTTAAAGGATTTAAACTGACAAAGTGAATCGTATTTTCATCATGCACTAATGATACAGAGTGAGATTTACAGAGTTGTGTATGTGCTAGACTATGTATACATATTCAAGTGTAGGTGACCAGGCATATAAGATGATGACCCAGCTAATAGTGATAGCTTGCCCAACATCCATTAAAGCCTTCCTACTATCCCTGTGATGTGTAAAGTTTGGAGAGTTGTAAGACTTCTATCCCAATCTCTGTTTTCTTTTATAGTTAATAGATAGATTTGTATTTCAATCTACATTTTCCCGTAAATGAGCAAGTCCTGATTGTTGTTAATTTTACAAATGATTGTAATATTTTTATTAGATTTAATCAAAAGGTTTGTATTGTAAGCATTGTATTTTAAGCATTGTGTTCTAGTTAATATGGTACAATCTATGTATTTATTAAATAAAAGGTATTTATGAATATATATATGCATTGACATGTGAAGACAATTCCAGAATGTGTTTTGTAGTGTTGTTTATTTCAGGTGCTAGCTGATTCAAATTTTACTGACTTTGTTTTCTCTATTTTACAGCAAGTAGGGTAGTTCCCATAGTCAGAAACCCATGGCCAGTCATGCATACACCTACTGATAGTGGGCAAACTCATTAAACTTCTCCAGTTTCATGAATAATTCATGTCCTTCCAATTGGATCCTTTTCACTTTTGTGATGGAATCTCACCATGCTAACAGCTGCTTACAAACAGTAGCATGGTTTTAAAACATGACATCCAAAAGGAGAAACCATTTCTTATTAGGTATATTGAAAACATTAAATGTTTTTGAAACCAAAATTTCAGCTAGTTTGACCATAGTCAATAATTTGTATGGGAGATGAGTCATAAGTTTAGATGATGGGTAGTTTCAAGATGGGATTTTTCACTAGTTCATGTTATGAATCGTTCAAACCTTAGATTATGTTGCTATTCTACAAGAACTTGAATGTGATGGTCTCGGTAATAATTGCATAGTACAAGTACGTGTGAATCTTTTCTTCGAGTTCCAGTTTTTGCTGATTTTGTTTTTTTACGAGTTAGTTCTTTGCTATTTTTATACTGAGTGAGTAGGGTTTTGTTTTGCTGCCCTATATTAATGGCTGTGTACATAATTCAGCAACAAACAACATCTATGCATGTACACAGTCCTGACTTAAGCAAGTCTGGGTTTTATTTTGATTTATTGCATGCCAAGAGGAGTGCTTTTATTTTTGTGTAAATTTTTTTTTTTTTTTAATTGCATTGCATGAATATCTGTTAACATGTTCTGTATTCCTGGTCGATTTAGCTTTTTGTGCTGCCATATTTTTCCCTGTTAACACATCCTGCTTTGTGATATTAATGATGTTTTTATTGAGTTGATATTGTCGATTTGAACATTTCTTTTAATAATTATAATAATTTGTTGTTGTTGATCCACATGTCCTTTATGTTTTGTTAGTGATGTCAGCGAAAGAAGTCGTGAGGCAGGGTTAACATTGTTCTGAAAAGGTCTTTATATCACTTCAGCGAAATACCTCTACGAATTGTTTAGTGCATAATACTACAAATATACCCCAGGGTTGTTTCAAGATCTTTGATGTTCAGCGTTCTACAAATAGTGCTTATATAGAAGAATTACATGTAGATTGAATATGGTTATTGCATTAAAGACTGGCTTATATCAAAAAAAAAAAATAAACATTTATGTATAAATTATTTGTACCAGTTTTATCCATTCTTAAGTCCCAGAGTAAATAAACCTTCGTGTCGGTTAAATTGTGATGTCGATTTTGCTGTAAGCTTTAATTGCAAGAGAGGGAATAAAATGATTTTGTTATATTTTTCATGAACATAGGAAAATAATTTTAAGTTTTGTTTAAGTAAGTTGCTTATTAAGGCAGGTTCTACTTCAGCTACTGAAATTATACTGAATAATGTTATTTATGTTTCTAAGATATGTTTTACCTGCATTTGGTTTAAGCTGCTGTCATCAATTAATGATACTTGTACATTAAAAACAAAAATACAACAGAGACTGTGTTTTGATTTTCAATTTTTGCAAAAATATAAGCTGAATAAGTCTTCATTCCCTTTTGTCAGTAAATTGTTAGTGAATGTAGTTTAGAAACTAATTTATTTGAAACTGCAGTACCTGGTAAATGCAAAAAAGGAATAGCGCGATATACAAGTTTACAGAGGTTTGTTAATTAGGACACAGTTTAATTGCTCTCTCTGTATCTTCAGAATATAGAAGAGTTTCAGTCATACATGTATGACACATACGAGTTGCCCTACCCGAGAAACCTTTTTGAAGATTGATATAATTAAAAGATATTTTCAACATTTAAAGGGGCATGGTCACGATTTTGGTCAAATTCTATTTTTCTGTTTTTATTATTTATAATGCTTTAGGAATGCATTTGTATTGATCAAATAAAATACGAGAGCCAGTCGTTAAGTAATAAGCAAGATTCAGTGCTCACAATTATTTGTCATGTAAACAAGGCTCGTGCCATGTTTTTGTTTACATAGGTTTAAAATACCACTAAAAATCTTTTTCAAGGTGATTTGTCTATCTTCTCATTCATTTTAAGCATAAATAAACAGTTCCTAACGTTTAACACATTCATTTTAGGTCTAAAATTGGAATTTTCACTTCAACATTCAAAATGTAAACAAATGCTTTGTTTACATAGCGAAGAATTGTAAGCTCTGTAATTCGCTTATAACTCAACGAATGACACTCAAATTTTGGTTGCCTATTAAAGATGCCTTACTGAAGAATTGTAAACATCAAAGTCGGAAAAATAATTTTTGACCAAAATTGTGACCATGCCCCTTTAATGATCTCCGATCCTCAGCAATGTTCGATAACTCTAAATTATCAGGAATTTTTTTATCTGTACCATAAATCTGCCTTTTATATAGACAAATTTAATTAGTCTGAAGTGTTAATTTTACGTTTAGCCATTCAACGAATTGCTTGGCTTAGTGGCTCCATGGAGACCTACTACCTAAAGGTAAAGGGGTTCGAGCCACCGTTGCAACTTTTTTTTTTCTAATTTGATCTCAACTTGTATACATTATTTATTCCATTATATTCATCATGGCCAAAATTGCAATAACTTCGTAAAATGCATGGATACCAACAAAAAATTTCTTATATTTTATTTCAATTGTAAAGTTTGGAGGATAAATAACATTTTTAGGATGAAAAAAATACTTTGAGGCTGAGGATCGGAGAACCTTAAGACACAGTTGATACAGCTCTTGACAATGTGCATCTCTATAGTTCACAAATCTCTGAAGTTATCAAATATCTGGAAAAGTTTATTTTGTAACATAATTTCTGTGGTACAATCAATTTTTACCGATTGATTCAACACTGCCACTTTTCTTCTCAAGATTGTTAGCTTAATTCAAGCCAATGAAACCAGTTATCCTTGAAGACAGTTAAAATACAGAAATTACAATGTTCAACCATAAGTAGTGGTTGATAAAATGACACATAAAAATTAAGGTTGGATTTAACAAACTCAATTTATGTAAATTTGAACATTTTATTACTAGTTTAATTGAAATTTAATATCACACAATTTTCTCCTATTATAAAATTTAATGAGGATGCAACAAATACTTTATAATAAAATTACTTCATGTAGTCCCACTACCACTGATTTAAAGGTGATAGTGTAAGAAAAGTTCTAGCAGTTCTTCAGTGTTAGAGCAAGGTACAGTTTAGGAAAACTCCATGTAAAGCTCACAGTTCACCATTTGAGAAATAAAATTGTTAACAGTTTTCACAACCTTAACTCCTCTCTCCACCGTTAACAAATATAAGAAAGAAACAAGCCTACAATATTAATTGCGTCACCACTTTTTAATTTCAGCAGCTTTCAAGATATGCAAAAAATATAAAATAAATAATCATTCAACACTCTCATCTGTAAACATATTCAACAATAAACAACAAAAGTTTGAAAGCACTTTCACAAGTATAGATCTATCCATACAAACAGCTAATTATTGTCACTACTAGATATAAATAAGCATGCACGCTGTTCATTAGATCTCCGTTAAGACGTCTCGGCGCTCTGTTCCTGAGAGCTTCTTTCTGATTCAGCATCCATGGGTTCCTGACCCGATTCTGGATTCGATTCACTGGAGTCCATTTTGGAGGGTTCTTGCTGTTTGGCTTGGTCCTCAACAAATGCTTTAAGGTCCAACTGATCAAGAAACGACTGAATGTCCTTGACCCCCGATCGCCGCGCCTGTCTCACTGCCTCATTATCACCCGCTTCAATGCCATCCAATTTCAGAATACTTCTGTTCAACATTTCTTCCAGATATTTGTACTCTTTGTCAGACTTTTTCCCTGTAAATGAATTCACTCGGTCTTTGATATGGTCCGCCTCATCCACTATTCTCTCAATTTTTTTTAAGTTTTCCTCATGAACCTTTGATTCTGACGGGGCACTGTCCATTTGATCCTCCCCTTCTCTGGATGCAGCAGGGGGTACTTCTGGCTCTACAAGCTCCCCCTTCTGTTCTTTAGGGTCCTCCGAGGCGTCTTGTGGCTTCTGCGATTCTGTTGGTTTAAATTGGCGCCTCACCTGAGGAGGTGATTTGGCCTGATACTGCTGTTGTTGAGGCGGAGGCACCTGATTTGTTGGAGGTTGGGGCGGAGATTGATACTGCTGGGGTGGCTGATATTGCTGTGGGGGGACAGGGTACTGTTGTGGGGGAACTTGATTCTGCTGGTGGGGGCCATCATACTGGGGCTGTGGCATCTGAGGCCCGCTCTGTTGGTGGTAGATTGGTACCTGATGTGGCTGTTTTGGTTTTTGTTGGAACTGTTGTTGTGGATAGCCTCCCTGAGAGGTTGCCGGGTGAGTCCCCTGATTCTGGGAGGACGGGGGATATCCTTGCTGTGGGTAGGGGGTTTGACTGGCCGAAGGATTCCCTTTGTAGAATGTATAGCCCTGGAGATCAGGGTGCTGACTGTGGGATTTTGAAGACACGTGTTGTACAGGGATTTCTCTCACTCCTTGGAAAGGCTGTGGCATTTGTATTGGGGGTGAGGCAGGAGGGGGACTAACCCTCTTGGGTGACCCCACAGTCACGGGGGATTGCATTCGCTTTGGGGACACTCGTCCAGGGGACCCCACTCGGTGACCGGCCTGGTGTGTCCATTTCTGAGGTCTAGAACTTTCATGAAATACTGGAATTTCTCTGGTGAAGAAAGAATTCTGCTCTGGGAATCCAAAGCCGTACTGTCTCTGTTAAAATAAAGGTTGAAATCAGGTTAGCTATAATTATAAAGTCAGATTTTACTATAATCAAAATTATTTATAATATTTATATGGATATTTTGCAGAGAATGTCAATAAATCTTAGATAAAACTACGAAAACCTTCACGCTGTACGGATCAAATAAATTTTTTAAGCCTAGTAATGGGCACCCAACCCTACCCCGAGGTGACAGCGCAAAGCTGATCTTTGACACCTTTACTGGCTTTGGTTCTTAAGATAGTCTCTCAATTAAAAAAATCCTTGTTACAATTTCACAAGCTTTTCTTTAATAAGTTTATGCATTTTGAAACGTGAATTATTGTAAACAAGGTAATTAATTACCGACATGAACAGGTGATGAAGAAACAGTTAATCATCCTTACCATTTTGTTTCGTGGGTCTTCCCAGCTCGTGGTTTTAGTGTTATGGTCAACAAAGTATGGCCAACCTGTATTTCTATCATGCAATACTTCCCAACCAGGCGGCAGATCGTCGAAGTTAGCGTTCGTGTAAGGGTTTCCGTAGAACTGTCGACCAGCCATGTTTGGGCCTCTATATAACTGTGTTTCTCGATGCTTCTCAAAACCTCCAGAGGCAACTACAGCGCCACCTCATTCGGGAAAGCTCCGGAAGTTTCGATGGGCTATAAATAGAACATGTAAACAGAACAGCATGGCGGACAGACCGCTTACCTTAGAATCTACGGGCACCTGACGATATATATATATATTTCTAAAGATATTCTAATATGAAATTTTGTATCAAATAGGGGATATATCTTTTTCGTTCAAGAAAAATATACATGCCAGGTGCCTGTATGTGCAATATGCCGGTTTACCCAGCTGTCGTATTATTAAGATATGTCATATAATGTGTATTTAATAGAATATAGAATATACATGACATCGTTAACAGAATAAAATATATACTATAGGGGCCTTAAACAAATTATTTACCACGATTTTTAGCCCACCTGAGCTGAAAGTACACATGTACAGTGATGTATGTATAATTTTGCCTTTCTGTCAGCTGTCAGGAAACTTTTTACTTCTTCACTGCATAGCCCAATTTCATCCCATTGTCGCAAAGCACGGCCAACATGTACGATACTCTCTCATCTGTCCGTGGTTCAAAACGATTGACAGATCGCGGAGGTTGACGTACCTTTGATGTGACGTAGGAGAGAGCTTTGCGGACTTCCGACCGTGGCTTGAGATGATGGTTTCATTCAAGCTTCCAACCAAACATCCCGGTGTTGAACAAACCACTGATGTAGTGATGGATCTGTGGACCCGGCAAGAGGGGGTTGTCCCCCCCCCCCCCACCCCCACCCTTTTAAAAATGCCAAAGAGAGAGAGAGAGAGAGAGAGAGAGAGAGAGAGAGAGAGAGAGA
>WFKH01011801.1:1038215-1049068 GCA_016163765.1 Magallana hongkongensis
ATAAAACTTGGTTTACAGTATCCTCTTATTCATAGAAGGATTGAAAGAAGTACTTCATTAGTAAATTGAATCAAAACTAAAAAACAAACTAATCAAAATAAATAAATTGGAGTTAGTAACAAAGTGATAGCTACACAATACCCCTCAATAAACTAGCTCCTTGTAACTCTTTATAGATAAAGTTCTTACATTTCCAAAGATGAGTCCATCAAAAGAGTCGTGGAGTCCTAGAACCTCATAGCCTTTGGTGAGGGCCACTCGGACAAAGGATCTGACCGCTGCGTTAGACCCACACGCAGGTGCCCCAATGCACATCACTCCCAACTTTAAACCTGTCTGTAAACAAAGAAAACACAGTTAGATAACATAACAGGTGCCCTGATGGACATCATCCCAGCTTTATACACACAGTCAAATAACATAACAGGTGCCCTGATGGACATCATCCCCAGCTTTATGCACACAGTCAAATAACATAACAGGTGCCCTGATGGACATCATCCCCAGCTTTATGCACACAGTCAAATCACATAACAGGTGCCCTGATGGACATCGTCCCCAGCTTTATGCACACAGTCAAATAACATACATGTAACAGTGCCCTGATATTTATGAAATTTATGATAGATTATTTTTAGTTACAAGAAAGAGAAGAATAAATTGGGATGGGGCTGAAATAAGAATTCAACCCCCCCCCCCCCCCCCCCCCCCCCCTTTAAAAAAAACCCTCACCACAGACTGTCTCTCCATCATAATATCCATCTTTAGGCAGATCTTTAAGCAGACTTCAGTCAGATATGCAATCACTACCTTACAAATATATATTTCATCACTAAAGGATAGATACCTTGGGCTAAAGGAAAATATAGAAAGCACTTACAGAGCGTGAGGTTCTTGAGGGGTCACACTTGTCCTTTGGGGGTCGAAGCTTGGTCAACATTCTGTAGGTCAACAGGTTGTTCTGGAAGCTCCTGATGAATGACAAACGATAAACAGTACAATCAGAGCAAGACTTAGTATAAACAATCAGAGCAAGACTTAGTATAAACAATCAGAGCAAGACTTAGTATAGACAATCAGAGCAAGATTTAGTATAAACAATCAGAGCAAGATTTAGTATAAACAATCAGAGAAAGACTTAGTATAAACAACCAGAGCAAGCATCAATTCTCAACTGCTTCCAAAGTGATACAGTAAAACTCGGTTATGGCGAAGTCCTGGGGACCTAAGGATTTACTTTGTTATATCCGTAATTCGTTATATCCGTATAACGAATTCGTAATAATAACTACAGCGAATTCACACAGGCACCTGACGTCATATATTTTTCTCAAAATAAAAAAAAAATACTCCGCTTACCTAATAATTGACAAGGTACCCATCCCCGCCATCTTGGATTTTTTTAAATCTGTCACATCGCCATGAATTTTCGCTTATAACTCAGCGGTAACATTTTTCTGCGATCATCTCCGCCGTCCGATCGGTCATTCAATATCTTAGCTTACTGTTGATTCAACCAAAACGGCCCATAACATCGTTTATTATTAAAAATATCTCCTCATTCTGCATCTACTGCTGCTGATTTGCGACAAAAAGCTAAAGGGTGGACGGAAGTTGACATAAATCGCGTCATAATATGGGTAATCCCTTCCAAATATAGCACTGATACGAATATTCAAAAGGCGTCAATTTTGAATTCGATCAACATACGAGTTAAAATTAAGAAAAGGGATACTATAAACAATCATAACTTTTGTTACACAAAGTTTATATAAACATGTTTATAAATGCATATATTTTGAAATATTGAAACAAACACACATTGCAGGGAAATCTCATTTACATATTGGTGACAACTTCCGTCCACCCTTTAGACATTTATCGCATATCTAAGGCAGTAGATGCAGATCGAGTAGTTATTTTTATTAATGACAGGTGTAATGCACCGTTTTGGTTGAATTGGTTGTAAGCTTAGATGTTGAATGACCGATCGGGAGACGGAGAGGATTGCAAAATAATTTTACCGATGAGTTTCAAGCAAAACTTCCAGCTGATGTGCCAGTTTGAAATAAATCCAAGATGGCGGGGATGGGTACCTTGTCATTTATTAGGTAAGCGGAGTATTTTTTTTATTATGAGAAAAATATATGACGTCAGGTGCCTGTGCGAATTCACTATATAAATGTTTTCCTTTTACCAGAATACAATTTTTGCTAATTGAGGCTTAGAATGAAAATACATTCTTTTGATACCTTTAATAATCGGATCGTGAATTGAGGAATTTATGTGAAAATAAATTCATTCAAACTTTTATGTTAAATGTCGTGCAAATTTTTTAAAGTGTAAAGAAACTTGTTATAAAAGTGTTAAATTTCATTATTATTGACCCCTACGGTACTCAAAATCAGTTCACTATAACCGTAAATTCGTTATATCCGAATTCGTTATAACTGTAAAATTTTGAAAAGATTTGTTAAGAATTTTACCGGGGACTCAAAAAAACTTTGCTTATATTCGAGATTTTGCTATATCCTTGTTCATACTAAACGAGTTTTACTGTAGAAGCAAGTCACAGTGTTACATAAAGACTCAACAGCTATTTTAGTTTCATTTATATTCATTGGCATCAATTTACATGAATCACTGTTTCAAGAATATGTATATATAAGCTGGCAATGTTCCAATCAATGAAGAATTTTGTCATGTTTCATCCATGCACTTCCTTTGACAATTGATTACATGGACCAACACAACAATGAAATGGCAAAAATTTGGTGTTCAATGAATAATGAAGAAAAACAGTTCCTTATTTACAGTGTAATTCATTCACAGAACAAAGATATTGACTCGAATCTAATGAACAGAGATGCTGAAGATCTTACTTTCCTCTGAGTCGCACGGCTTCTTCAAAGTTATTCTCATTCATCGCCTTCTGTACAGCCTGCGTCTGAAATGATCAAGGATTTCATTACATCATTTTTCTTGTCAAATCCAGACACACAGAATCACATGACAATATTTTTAATATCACAGTTTTGTGAGACAAAAGAATATTTATTTTCTTATTGTAATCAAAATTGTATTATGACACCCCTCCCCAACCCCCCAACCCCCCAAAATCAGATAAAATAAAGCAAAAGACAAAGGTCAAAAGTGACACAAGGCTGAATGCTATATACATGTTCACTTGGCTGTAGCTATTGGATCCCGGGATCAATACTGACACATAGAGAAGCAGATGGCCAACAGAAGAACTGGAAGAAGCAGATAACAGGGAGAGAAAGATCTAAATCCCAATCCTAGTTGTATATTTGTACAATGAAAATATGTTCAAATTAAATCATGGTCAACAGATTACATCAGCAGACTACATAATAGGAAATTGCTGTCAAAAGGTTTGGGAAAGAATCAAATAAGCAGCAGGAGACACCAGTCCTGAAGGAGACCCAAAGCCATAGCAGTGGAACTAAGGGGCTTTGATAAGATAGAATGAGATGGGAGGTTGGACTGAGACCACTCACTCTGGCAGTGAAGTTAAGGCACACTCCAATCATCAGTTGTTATTCTCTAGCCTGCGTACAGACCTCTTCCAATACCAGTAAACTACATGAGAGATAGGAGGAGGCTAATGAACAAGGGGGCAAAATAAGAAGATCTAGTAATGGAATGCAGAGAAAGAATAGCTAGCTCGGCCTATGATGACTGGGGATTTCCAGTAAGATCTGCATTGTAACCAATGATTTGTATCCATTGACAAACTGGGCGCAGACACAATTGTCTACGATCATTTAGTCTGTTAAGGTGAGGTTTGTGGCTACAGGGAAATACATGTAACTCAAGATTTCCATTGTGACATAACACCAGCTACTCTTTGTTTCAGATATGACGTCAAGATTTATATGACATAATAATTGACTTCAGTTTTTATTATTTCGCGGGGTTTTGTAGTTTTCTGTGAAAAAGTGATTGAACTCAAACTTATCAATTTAAAAAAAAATAAAGTCCGCAACATATGGTTTTAAATAGTGTTTTAGAAACACCAGATTACACAAATATATGTACTATGATAAGTTTTTCCTGAAATCGGTGGACTTGGGAAGGTTTCAATTTAGTTGTTTTCTTTTACATGGAAGCATTTCAAAATTTTGACTTTTGTTGCATTTTATTCTATTTTTAGATAGTTCATTAGAGATTAAAAGAAACGAATCATGAGATAAATTGTGACATTATTTTTCAACATTTTAAGCATAAATAACCCTCATACAAGTCACAGTTAAAATGCACATATTTTCACAGAATTGTTCACATTTCTTCAAAATGACAGTTTTAAGTTATAAAAAGAGTCTGGCAAAGTCATTTGAATTTTATAAGAAGAAAGACTTTAGAATAGTGAACATAATGGTAACTTTGATACCATACAATTCCTAAAAATATAATAGAAATGCAAGCCACAAACCTTACCTTTAGATAGCATCATAATAAGTTTGTCCAATAAGTGATCAAACTCTGAAGTTAAGTTTGTCCAATAAGAGATCAAACTCTGTAGTTAAATTGTGTACAATCAGTGACTGATCATCTCTGTATCACTAAGCAAAATCACTTTTTAGCCCTGGTGAGGACAGGATTAGTAAACTGATGATCTGAGAACCAACTGAGTCAGACTTTGTAGTTATAATCTAAGCACCACTTACCCTCTCTACACACTCCATCAGTGGCACCCTCACGGTCTGGTTCCCGTCCAGTGAGCACACACAGGCGGGAGTGTTAGGGGTGGCATCCATCAGGGCCAGCACAGCCTCCGCCCCCATTCTGGAACCCTGGTGATTGACAAGGTTAGTAATCACCATGCAATTTTACAAGACATATCTAATAACGGTTTACAGAAAACTACTAGTTGAGAATGCAGGTATGGTCAGGTTGAATTGATTAGAAAATACCTCCTAAGTAACTGTAAGCTTATCCTATCCAATAGATTGCAATAGTCTTACTTACTAGAATCCTGTCAAAGGCTGTAGGCTTCCCTCCTCTCTGTACATGACCAAGGACGGTAACTCTGGTGTCATACTTCAACTTATCTGTTACAACCTGTCAATTATGACCAAGAAAAATATGTTTATAATTATTACCAGGTAAATAACACTCTAGTTAAACTTTTAAAAAACTTTTCTTTACTCTAACCATTAGAAGTAAATTTTAGTTATTAAAATGAGCTAACATGCTCCTATGTGTGTTAATAACAATATATCGTATACTCATAGAAAATATACTCTTTTCCGCCTTGTGCAATATAATCCAAAAATTCACCTACCTGTGTGTAATAAACCCTAGGGGTGTGTAATAAAATTTATTACACACTTCTTTCCAGCAATCTTTGTTATTACACAACCCTTTCTGTTAATCATCGGCAGTCATGACGTAGAATTTGGTATGCGTTGTTCAATTCTGACGTCTGAGTATGACGTCAAATGATTACGTCGATGTCAACTTGGTATACAAACAGCGGGCTCAATTTGACAGGAAAGTTTATAAGACACTAGTATATAGACAATGAGCGATTTGCTGACAATAATCATTCATCACATGATGTTTCTTGTTTCTTTGATATTTTCTATAAGTATATGATATAAAAATCATGACATGGCACTTTTATATTGCATCCCATATTAGCCATCGGTCGCTGTATATCAGCCCTTAAGCCTAACGGCTCTACATATTACAATATAGTAATATAGTAAAGGTGATCTTCTTGACCATGTCAGCAGTGATGGGATTCCCCTTCCTCTCTATACTTAGCTAACATGCAGCTGTATGTATAAACATTATAATAGCTACCTTTTTGACCATGTCGGCTGTGATGGGGTTGCCCTTCCTGTCCACAGCGCCCTCAGCCACCAGGATGATGTTCAGCCGCTGTCCCATCGATCTCTCCTATTGAATCAAATCTATAAACTGTCAGTCATTGCACCAATGATGAAAGCCAAGTGTGACCACACCTCACCAAATCATAATGAAATAAGTAAACAATCCCACTATGGCTCAAAGAAATCATTTATTTAATTGGAATGGATGATCTACTGGAGATGTAACAGGATGACAAATAAGGACCACTAAAAATGAAATACTGGATATTCTTTTTGTTTAAATGATGAACCACCTTCAATTTGATGCTAAATTGCTGTGAAATATACAGGTACATACAGTAACAAGGGACTGGCATCAAATCTCAATCATAATGTATATGCCCCCTTTAGGACCCTTGATTGGTGGATACACAAACATAATGTACCAGTATATTTCAATTTTTGATTCATTGACTAATTAAAGTTAAATTAAATTAAAATTAATTTGAAATTTATTGGCATAAGAATTACATGTTCAGTACTGAGTGATGGACTTACGTTGGCCAGTTTCCTACAAAGTGTGTCCTCCCATCCGTCCTCGGGGGGCCACTCGGGGATAAACACCCAGTCTGCCTCCGTGGCCAAAGCTCCCACTAATGCCAGGTAACTGTAATAAACAGCCTTAAATACATACATGTACCACAACAAAATCTATTTTTACATTTATGTAGCTGACTTCATAAATGTGAAACAGTGTTTATCGCAAATCTTCCTTGAAAGTATACACTATGGTCGATATAGCAATGTGTTGAGTGGCGACAATTTCAAATCGGTGTGTATTACAATTGTGATTTCCAACAAAGATTCTGATTGGTGCATTTTTATAGACCCGCCCATTTACCAAATGCATGTTGACAATGTAGAAATCAACGTCAGAGGAAGAAAAATAAAGTTGTACTTGCAAGTTAAAAATTACAGAATGATTGGAGAATAAACAGGGTGATTTGAACGTACATGTGTAAATGATTTTAGTGAAAAAAACATTTGGTAGCTTTGGTGTAATGGTACAAGAATTCAATTTCCTTACCCACAATGTCTCCCCATTACTTCCATGACAAAGCATCTCTGATGGCTGAAAACAAATAAACTGTATATCAAAATTCACAATTAAAGTGTATTTTATCATCATATTTCACAACTATCAAGACTGATGATAAAGAGAAATCTTTGTTCTTGGAGGCTCAATGTAAATTAATTTCATGAGTACTATTCAACCACAAATTTACATTCCCCAAAAGTTTGTAGTAGTTTTTTACATACAGAATCTATTTTTCTTCTTTTTTTAAACCCATGAACATTTTCTCCCACAAGAACATTGATTCTACAGTGGCCCAAGAGTATATAAGCAGTGGAAATAAAATAATTTTCATAATATACATGTATGTAAGTGTAAACACTACCAAAAGGAAACTCAAATTACTGTAAGGAAATACATGTAATGAGTTTATAAGACAGTAGTGGCTCAAGAGTGAGCTTGCCTGTACATTTGGTATCTGACCTTGAAGCTGTGTGTGACTGACCTTGAAGCTGTAGTAACGATACAGTCCACAGCTTCCACGATACGATGGAGAGCGGAGTCAGCCCCGATAGTCATGTCTGTCCCACAGAAGTCGTTGTCAATAGAGCCGACCAATCCTACAACGTTCAGGTGGGAGCACTCCTTCCTCTGCTGCTGGCTGATGCGACCTATAAACACAACAAGCTTACAATCCTTTTGATAATTTCAATATTAAAATATGTTCACTTGAGATCACCTGCAAAATTCCTTCAAAACCTTCCATAATTAATAAATTTGTAACTTATTGTCAGTAAGACGATTTACCATTTATCAATTACTTTGCAATATTAATAATATGCCTGTTTATGTATCTATATGTGTACACACTTGTATGTAAACATCATTCTGTATACATGTGTTCTATCTTTTGGATCATCCTCCTTCTTATGATTGTAAATCTCTGTTGCCCCTTTGGGGGCCCAAATTGGTTCAATAAAATCTTGTATCTTGTTCAAAACAAACAAAAGAACAAGAACACTGTAACAATGTCCAGTCCACTACCACATAGACCCTTTCACATCGTTTAATCTACAAACATCTACTATGATAATTATCATGTATCTGTAATCCTGCAATTTGGGCTATGTGTGACATGTACATGTATTTCTACAAATTGTTGAGTCAAATTCTCCATACGAATGATAACCATTGCTGACCGTAATGGCCCACTAAGTCACAATATTCACACATCAATAACCCACTGACCTTTCTCCAGAAGTTCATCCTCAATAACCCACTGACCTTTCTCCAGAAGTTCGTCCAGAAGCCCCGACCACTCCTGTCTGAACAGGTTAGCCCCGGTCAGACTGCCGTCTCCTCCAATCACCACCAGGTTTGTGATGTTATTGATGACCAGATTCTCCGCGGCCCTCAGGCGCCCCTCCCTCTCACGGAACTCTTTACAGCGCGCACTGCCGATCACAGTGCCCCCCTGTCAAAGGGAATCAGGGGGTCAAAACAATTCACTTTCATCAAACAGGGAAATGTGTTTAAAGAGCTATTAATTCAATTTTTGACTTCTATTTTGATTTATCTACTATTTTTATTGCTTTATTCTGTGGAAGCTTTTTAAGTTTGTGGGGGGCCAATATTCAATCAAAACAGGCAAGGGCTACCCAAAATATCCTACAAAATTGAGCAACCACAAACATCAATGATTCCACAGTACATGTATAAGTATTTGACTCTTTAATACATTAAATAAGGCAATAATGTGAAGTATAAAAAGTTGTTTTATAGTACTCAAACTGATACTACACTTATCAATCTCTCAACACATTAACCAGACCTAGTGCAATATACATTGTAACAGATACTAGTATTACAAAAAAATTTCAAACAATTTAGATAAGGAAATCACATTGACACATATCCTAATTAACAGGAAATATTTAATTTCTAGCATTGTGTTATCAATATTAATTCCTGGGATGCAATTTACAAAAGAACTTATGACAAATTCATACCGGTAAATCTCCTTAGTCTCATGTAAAAAAGCAAAATTTTTACAAATCCATTTACTCCAAAATATTTCAATAGCCACAAAAATTTCCTACTGGTACTTAATAAGTTGAAACTTTTTGTACATGATAAATTATCAGCATTTATTAATTTGGTTGCAAGTCGTAAGTTTCCTTGTAAAACGCAGCCCTGGCCTATATGTAAGAAGTCCCTGGGACTACAATAATCTGTTGTACCAGCTGCATGATCCCCGAGCTGCTGGCCCATGTGGCCTCCACAATGTTGTCTCCCCCGTCCACCATTCCCTGGTACCCCTACAGACACACAGACAGGGCAGGAAAATTAGTTCTTGTGTAATGAAGAGATTAATCAATTAAATATGAGAGTTCAAGATCATGTACATCTCAAGATACAGAACAGATAAGACGGGGAGATTAGCCCAACATCTATTCCAGTGCGATAAAATTACAATTGGTTCTTGCTGGAACAAGTCTATAAATGCTTATATTTGTTAACAATTTTTAATCATAACTTAATATCAAAAATATTTGTTGTTGCTTGCCATTATATTAACATTTAGTTGTGAAATAAAGTCGCAGCAAATAAAATAGTAGTTCATATTCACTAAAGAGATTAATCATTAAGCTTAAAATTCAAGACGATGTAGATCTCTATAAATACACAACATTTTACACTGAATGCTTTATTTCATTTAAAACTTTCTGCTCCAGGACATGCATTATGCATAAAACAAACATATTTCATCCTTTCCAGAACAACTAACATTGTCAATGACAAATTACTATTGTGTGATTGTATTTACGAGATTTCCTTCCTATTTTCAGGTTTGTAAAACTTTGCACATGTAGAAACAGTTGTGCGTATTATCTAGGTTGCTAACAAATCTATTCGACATGCAGATCAGACATACTGTAGTCTCTCACCTCCTTGATGTAGAAGACCTTACAGCCGAGGTAACTTCCCATTCTGACCACGGCTCTTACGCTGGAATTCATACCTAAAAACCAAAGACCATATAAACTACAGCTAGATAAATATCAGATACTGTTAGTTCATTCTGTGCAGACTGGAAATTTGTTTCAATACTGCAGCCCTTATCAATGCATTGTAAAGAATTATTGTGTCATGAAACAGTTATCATAAATCTGTAGTTGGAATACATGATATCCTATGAGGATTTATAATATTTTGAGAGACACAGTTTTAACTATCTGTACAAACAAATTGAAATTAGCAAGTAAATGGTCAGATCCAACATCTTATTCTATAATGATTGCTATCTGTAAGAACTTCTTATTATTCCATTTTATTAATTAAAAACTCTATCATGTTTATCTGTTTTAAGTTTTTATATTTAGTGAATTAGAGAATTTTTCATTAAAATGAATTTATTAACAGGTTTGTTATAGTCTGTCCCAATGTTACTGTTTCCATCAATGTATGACAAATTTTTGTGAGAATACCCATACCTGTCAAAAAGGTACAATTGAAATTGATACATGGGGGAAAGTCCAAGATTTTTGTCAATGACACTTCATCTATATTTACACAGAGAAATTATTAATAACATAATTGATGAAAACAAATATCTTACAGAGATTTATAATGGGAAATGTTTACACCTTTTTTCCATTTGGAAACACCTTGTGCGATATTTCAACATTTTCATCCGGCTATCATGGGTTTACTTTTCATGTTGTTTGCAATGCAAACTTTCTGTTTTTGGTTGTGTATTGAAACCTGAAGTGGCAGAGGGGGCCCTTCAAAACAAAAAAATCTTTATTTTTTTCATTCTAGTGCAGGGTTATCTCTAAAAATTGAAGTAGAAGGAAGAAATAAAAAAGTAGAAGGGGGTCTGGGGGTCTAGCTTATAGCTAGATTGTGTTTGAAATGCAATAATAGCCAGGTAATTA
>WFKH01011801.1:1056592-1066671 GCA_016163765.1 Magallana hongkongensis
AAGTTTGGTTGAAATCTGCCCAGTGGTTCTGGAGAAGAAGATGAAAATGTGAAAAGTTTACAACGACAACGCCGACGCCGACAACGCCAACGACGACAGACAACGGACAAATTTTGATCAGAAAAGCTCACTTGAGCTTTCAGCTCAGGTGAGCTAAAAAGCGATGATCTACGCAAACCGATGTACAAGCTGCCTAACATTGTTCTGCTCCAGACACAACAATGTGACGTCAATTCAAGGGGCAACTACTCTAATTTTAAAATAATTACAAAGGGCAACTACTTTAAATATTTTAAGAACTTACGGAACACGGTTTCTGTGTTAAATAATATGAAATATCGAGATAAGTAGGCGAAACAGCGGCCAATGATGGCCATATTGCCTAATATTAATTCTCAACGAACCTATATAGAGATATATGAGGCAGTCACGTGCCATGTTTAAACCAATGAAAGTGTAACACTTCAGTCCGAGGGAAAAGAATAATTGATACTAAGTCCTATATTTAAATTATCACGGCAAGAAATATTCGTGACTAAGAGGCTCTCGTGAATCACATGAATAGAAGTGGGTTTACAGTAATTAATGGTAAACTGGTGGAAAAACAGCCCTGATTTAAACTCTAGGACAACATTGATATAAACTGGTTAGCAATCCTGACAAATTGGTGGACAATACGATACACTTGGGTTGATATGATAAACAGGTGGACAATGATGACAAACTGGTGGACAACAATAATAATTATTACTAGTAAAACCATTCAAAGGCTCTGTTTCGTGCAGTCATATAAGTCCCACCCACCCATTTATTGCCTCGTATTGTACAATATAGATGTACATGTATGCATTGTCTAAAATTTGTAATTTTATTTTGTAGATTTGGAAGATGTGGTTTTGAAAGAAAGACATTATTGTTATTTTGAATATAATTAAACTGCACTTTCAGAGCACTTCACATCCTATTCACGAGTTTGTGTTTATATCATAAATATTTTATGTTTGTTTGAGTGAAATGAATAAGAACATAACTGGTTCTAACCTTTGTAAATGTTGACGTGTTGCCTGGTTATCTGGTCCTCCTCCAGATCCTCAAGGAAATCCGTGTAGTCTCTGGAAATAAGGAAATAACCCAGAATTTATTCTCAAGACAGATTCAGATTTAAAATCTAGTTTGAGAAAATCAAGTTCCTGTGTAGCTAAGAAATTCAATAATTGTCAGTTTTCAAGCACATCTGATTTCTGCACTTTCCATTGGCCAGTATAATCCTGTATTTTATTCTTTTGAACACTCTTTTTGTAATTCAAACTACCTTTCGTTGCTGGCCGTCTCCATATGCAGGTCATCATGGAGATGCTTCAGCTTCCACCTTCGCTTCCTGTTCCTGGTTGTCTTATCTCCAAACACTTTCTTCACAATCACCTAAACAAACACATTGTCAATAATCACCTACACAGACACATTGTCAACAATCACCTACACACACACATTGTCAACAATCACCTACACACACACATTGCCAACAATCACCTACACACACATTGTCAACAATCACCTACACACACAGTGTCAACAATCACCTACACACATACATTGTCAACAATCACCTACACAGACACATGGTCAACAATCACATTGCCAACAATCACCTACACAAACACATTGCCAACAATCACCTACACAAACACATTGTCAACAATCACCTACACAAACACATTGTCAACAATCACCTACACACACACATTGCCAAACTGGATTGTCAAGATTTTATACATGAAGGTACAATTTTGTAAATATATTAGTTTTCATGGGAGCAATCCTTTTTTTATTGACTGGTACTAGTGGATTTTATGTGTATATAAATCTAAATGTTTTACATGATAATGATCAAGGACACTCACCACATCGGGCAGCTTTTCAGCCTTGACCTTCTCCAGGTCAGGGTTGTTCAAGTTGGCATTAGTAAAATCAAATCTGTGAAGTATAAAGTATTACAAAATCATACATGTAAAACAGATGTACCATAATGTTTATAAATCCTAGGGTAAAGTACTGTATGGCCTCTCCATGTTTACTGGGATTTTCATTTTAGTTTAAATGATATCGATAACTCAGTAAGACAGAGAGACTGATATAACACACCCATAAACTGTGTCCCCCGGACTCAGCAGGTGCCCCAGGTGTGTCCTACAAAAGTACTGGTGGTCACTCAGGCCGTTCTCTGTCACCTTGGATACCCAGAGGTCAGCCAACACATGCTGAAAATACGAACAGTGATCCATTATGTAACAAGTTCAGAGCAGCAATTTATTGTCATGATTAGAGCAGGGTGCGAGGGAGATGGCTGAGGAGAGAAACAGCTTCTGTGGGGTACAATACCTTGTTGGATACAGGCACTCTGTGGGGCCGGTCCTTTTCTGGGATAATGTCCACCTGCATCACAATAAACTCCACAAATCTCTTTGGGGAGCAGAGGTTCACAAAGGGGTACCTCCAAAACTGTGTTCCACTCACATCAGCCACTGAGGAGAAAAAATTAAATCTATGAACTGGGTATGTCATATTATGATCATTTGATTTCACAGCTACTGTAAAGCAGTTAGGGATTTTATTTTTTTTACCAGGTAGTTTTAATCTAACACATGTAATTGTGATGGCAGGCTATAAATAGCTGATCTTGTGTTTGTCACATTTTGCTCAGTTAATTCACAACTGTTGCAGGAGAGTTAGAATTATGGCAGGCTATAAATAGCTGACCTTGCAGCGTGTTCGGGTCAATCAGGTGCACTAACTGGGTCACGTGGGTACAGATACAGATTGGGCTGATGTTTCCCAGGATCTGGGCCAGCTTAGGAGGCAGGCACACGATGTTGTCCTGAAGAAAACCAAAATCAAAAGGATCATTAATCAGAATCATACAGGTATTCTCAATGTCACGGCTAAAGTCTTGTTACATAATGATTGTATTCATTCTAAACAGCCTCTGTAACATTGGTAAACAATTGCATCACACATATTCCCACTACAATTCATGTGATTTACCTTACCTTACAGATTAACCTTACCTTATAGACTTATCTTACCTAACAGATACCATATAGATTTACCTAACCTTACAGATTTACCTTACCTTACAAATTTACCTAACCTTACAGATTTACCTTACCTTGCAGATTTTTCTTACCTTACAGATTTACCTTACCTTATAGATTTACCTCACCTTATAGATTTATCTTACCTTACAGATTTATTTTACATACAGATTTATCTTACCTTACAGATTTACCTTAACTTATAGATTTACCATACCTTACAGTTACCTAATAGATTTACCTTATCTTATAGATTTACCTTACCTTACCTTATAGATTTACCATACCTTACAGTTATCTTATAGATTTTACTTACCTTATAGATTTACCATACCTTACAGTTACCTTATAGATTTACCTTACCTTATAGATTTACCTTACCTTACAGTTACCTTATAGATTTACCTTACCTTATAGATTAACCTTACCTTACAGCAGATTTATCTTACCTTACAGATGGGGACAATCTCTACAGAGAAGGTGTGCTTGTATGTAAAGGTGTTGTTTCTGACGTCATGGGAAACCAGTTCCTGTGCAGACTGATACCTGTACAATTATTTATGTACATAATTATATTTCTTCATATCTGTACAGGGAAGTCCAATAGTGTGGGCAATCACAATAAGTACCAGTATACTAAGGAAGGTGATTTTTGTATATCTAGTCTCATTTTGTTATCAATTAAACAAGCAAGCAGAACATACATGTAAATCTCTCTCTCTCTCTCTCTCTCTCTCTCTCTCTCTCTCTCTCTGCTATCTTAAGGATATTTCATTCAACAAACTTACCTGCAAGGTACAACATTCACTAAAAAGTCGACCAATTTTCGAGCATCTTGTTTTTGTGAATAGAAGAAATCCAATCCATCTGAAAAATTAAATCTGTACACAGTAACATACAAGTTTTCCTAAACTGAGTAAATACAGACTGAGGCCTTCAACGATAATATGTACCGTGTACAGCTTTGATGTTGACTGTGTTGGCGTGGGCCTTGTGTTTCAGAATAAGCTGCTCCAGGAAGAAGAAGGTCTTCTTGTGGTCAGTCTACATTAGAAAAGGTAAATATATGGAACAGGTTAACAGTCATCAAACATTGATCACACTTTCTTGTGGTCAGGCTACAATTATATAGAAAGTTTTCAGTCATTAAATATTGATCACACTTTCCATGAGCACTTTTTTTTGCTGTACTTGTATATTTTTACAATGATTAAGAATTTGTATATTAATCTCCAAACATGTCATTGGTTTATACAGAAGCTACAGAATATTTCGTTAAAAAATTGTACTTCCCCTTTAGGCCCTTGATTTCTGAATAGACATTCTTCATTAATTAAATACATTGGTACCTTCTGTAAAACCATTCATAGTTAACAGGTCTAGTCTCCTACCTTCTGTCTGATCTGAACCACGGCTCTCCAGAAGTCCTTGGCCTCCACGCGGTGACAGTCGTCACACATGTTGTTGTTGACCGTGAACTCCACCACAAACACCTGCTGAAGCACCGCCCCATTCATCACCTACAAAACAGGTAATGCCACAAATTCACCACATTTCTTAAATTCATCATAAACCAATAAAACCACAAAATACACTTCATTTATTGTGTATCAAATGAAGAGGAAAAAGATAATAATTGTTACGGTGTTGATGAAGCACCGCACCATTTATTAGCGGTATTTACAAAATGGATAACACCACAAAGTTCACCACATTTATTGTGTCTCAAGTGAAGAGGAAATCGAAGATGATTTTTGTTATAGTGTTGATGATGAAAACAATGTTACATGAATAGATGCATTTTCTATCCAGAGTTGTTATTCCTGCAACGCTCCTACCTACACCTCTGTCAATGCCCATGTACAAGATTCTTGTACAAACTGAAACAATGGGCAAAATGTAATTAAAATGGATGTAGTTACTTCTTTTAGGTTGCCCAAAGTTAAATCAACGTTTAATGTCACTTCAAAATACCAAACCTATGAGGGAGGGCATTGAAATTAAATCAAACAAAATTTTCCAACAAATGATTACCGGTATTATTCATTTACAAATACAGTGAGAATTCAAGCTACATTCAAGCTTGTGTAGCACGACCTCTGGTGAGAGAATGTGATTAGATGATGATGAAGCACTGTGCTATAATCATTCATCATCTACAAAATGGGTACCATCACAAAATTCACCATGTTTGTTGTTTTTATGTCTCAAATTAAAGAGGAAAAAGAAGATGATTATTATCATTGTGTAGATGATAATGCAACTGAATTAAATGATTGATGATGATGATGATGATGATGATGATGATGATGATGATGATTCTACCTCTTTCTGTACAGTGAGTTTGACTTTGATTCTCATAGAATGAGGTTCTGTCCACACAAATCCTGCATCAACCAATCGAACCTTCAATAAAAGAGGAAAGAATGAAGAATAACGGAAATTTAATAATTTCAACAGCATCAACATGTCTGATTAATTTACCATCACACTTACTTTGTTTATTCCTTTGAGTTTCTTCAGACAGATGGAAAGAAGTTCTCTTGATTCAAGCTGTGCAGAAACCCATGTGCTGGGAGGCTGCAAGTATCTGCATTTGTAAAACATGTTTATTATGAAACATGAGAAACAGCAGATGTCAGGAACATATGGAGACTAAAGATGATATGAAAATCTTCCCTTGAGACAGTAACACAGAACCACTATGTGATTACCATATCAAAGATTCAAGTTTAACAAGATCATGAATGTGGAAATTATTTAAGAAGTAAAACTTTAACAAGTCAATAATTTCGAAATAAATTGTTAATGAATATGTGGGTTATAAATATGTGACTTTCAAGATGCATTTGATTTAACTTTCTTTTAAAACATCAGATTGCAATCACCAATGCATTTAAATTTTTAAATGAATATCTATTTATGTAGTAGACATGTCAGAGTACTTGCCCAGGTGGTAAACATGATTTTAATAAACTTAAAAAAACGAAATATGACTTTCATTTCAGGCAGGGATAGACATTAACTTTTCAATCTACTTGCCCTTTGGGCAAGTGAACTCAAATTCTGGCTTGCCCGAATGTAAAAATTGGTAGCCCGAGAATTAGTAAGAAGACATCACCATATTCATTAATTTTATTTGAGTAACTCACAATAAAATGATGACCGAATACTTTCTATTTGGTAAGCTGAGTTAAAAATTGCTATTTAAAACATTGATGGATCAGCATTTTTGGCCTACGGTGCATACCATACCAGTGTCTGTGTCAATTATTCCTGTAAACTCGGACTGCCATTCAGCAACTAAACCTCATTTACTTTTAATAACATGTTTTGTTTAATTTTCAATGGATGCTTCTTCCCTACTAAATTACTACAGAGAGAACTGCAAAGCCATTCTAAGTGTGATCATTGCTACCGATATTAATGATAATCAGGATAAGTCATATGACAAATATATTTGATCTAAATTTATTCTGTACGTAAGCAAAAAAGATGAAACTTCATCATGATATACAGATTTATCAAAAGATTGTAACAGAATTACAAGATTGAGGGCGTAATTATTTCAACTAGCAAGGCAAGTAGAATTTAATTTGATTATTGAATAAACGTTAATAGGGAACGACTTATCTAAAATCAGTACTGAGGGTTTTCACAATGCAAAGCTAGTAAAAGAATGTTTAGAAATTATTTTCACTTAACATTAAATATTTCTATTCAAATTTTCACTTGCCCGATCGGACAATTAAGTTCGCAGTTTCACTTGCCTGAATTGAGATTCTACTTGCCCTGGGCAATCGAACAATTGTTAATGTCAATTCCTGTCAGGGGAAACTAGGTAAATCATATAGGCGTTTGACCACCAAATGGGAGTCAAACCACTCAAAGGCGTACTGTGTAAAACCTGATTACTGTTGGCAATTAAAAACCAGCATATTCATAAGGACTTCACCTGTTACAGTTTCTGCAGAAGTACAGTACAGCCTGTTTAGGGATTCCCTCTGTGATGTCCACCTGTGTTCTGATGCAGGATACACACATGTTGGAGGCATTGGGCTCTATTTCTGTGCCACACTGACAGCATAATCTGTGTCAATAAAATGGGCAAAGGTGTACACAGATCAATGGAGACCGAAGAACATTTTTAGATTTATTTAGAAGGTTTTACTAAATCAAAGATGTTTAAATATGACACGAGAACTCAAACTTACATTAGATTTGTTGTCTTTGTCGTTTCTCCGAGGGAGAAATCCATCCCAGATATATTTCACAAAATTGTCTACACGTGCTTGTGAAATATGTCAGTGACGTTTAACCGGAAATTGTTTTCTGCATTCTAAACATCAAAACCAAACCGTTTACGATACTCGTACAGGGGGCGCTAAAACTATTGTACTGGATTTGCACAGAGATGAAGATGATGAAGATATAAGAACATTGGTGAAGGTCTGGATCAAATTATAAATTTTAACTGCATATTAGTAAAATATGATTGTGTATTCTTAATGAATATCCTTGTAGAGATGAAGATATGAAATTGGTTTATCTCAAATGTAGTACAGTACAGGTCAAAGAAGGTTATGAAAATGGCGTCGGTAATGTTTACCTCTTGAGTGGAAGGAAGTTCTCCGACAGCATATTTTTCTTTGATACTAATAAAAAATCAAGACATATTAAAATTTATCAATAAATTGAATGTTCACACTAGGACACCTTTATAAAATCATGCATTTGACTGATCTGTGATTAAGTGAATTTTTGTTCACACAGGTAGCAAGCCAAATTCTGTAAAATGGATGTACTGGTTAGCTTGAAGCACGACGGGAAGCTTAGTGATTATGTGAACAAGGCCTATGCAGCCAAACATTTGTGTGATGTGAAGGTTGTGACAGGAGACCAGTCCACATTTTACACACATCGACTTGTCCTGTCTGCTTTCTCCGAGTTCTTCCAGCGGAAAATCAGTGGACAGCAAGAATCCCACAACATGGTGATTCCCATTGGTGAGGTTTTGTTTGTGGTAGGGAAGGGGAGGGAGGGATGGGTCCTGGTGGGCCTTTTTTCGAAACTTTATTGTGTGACTTTAACAAGTTTGAATGTCATTAGGGGGTCCCTCCAGACTCTTCTGCCTTATGGGTCAGCACGTCAGTCATCATAGAACTTATTTGTCAGTGATATAATTATATTGAACTTTTGATTCATGGACAATATTTTTGTTGCAGATGTGGACTCGGCTGTGTTTAAAGTATTGATGGAGTTCATGTACACAGGTCAGTTATCGGTCACCACTGCCGAGAGGATTTCGCTCTATCACGCTTCAGTGATTCTAGAAATGGACACTGCACAGGAACTCTTACAACAAGCCTACATCTCCAGTGATTGGCCTGGAATGATGACTAATAAGGTCACCAAAAGTTTAGGAGATCACGACCCCGATGTCAAGGTTACAGAAGAGACAGATGTTAATGTCACTGTTTCTGATATTCAAGTAAAAAAAACATTGGATGGAGCTACACCGAGCAAAATGTCAGATTTAACTGCTACAAAAAAGAAAAGAGGAAGAAAGAAGAAGAAAATTGAAAATGATGTTGTAGAACCAGGGGCAGGACAACAAGAATTGGGGGGTGAGGCATTGATTGGGGAGGTGGTCGAGGCGGGGGATAACAGGATGATGACTAGAAATCGTGGAAGGAGAATACCTGTGGTCAGCAACACGGCCAAAAAAAGCAAGAAGACAGGAAAGAAGGAGTCCACGGAGAGAAAAAAGAAAGAGGTCAGGGAGAAGAGAAGAGAAAGCATACCCAAAGTTCAAAAGGTCACGAAGATCTGGGTTCCCAAAAATGCCAGTGTCAAATGCGAGATCTGTGGAAAAGTCTTGCACTCTTTCTCTGCACTGAAGAAACATTTGGTCATCCAACACCGACATTTTGCTCTTGGGCTTACCCAAAGTCGTGCCATAATCAGCAATATTATAAAGGGATCAGGAACCATGCGTTACTGTACATTAATTGACCGACCCAAAAAGTTCATGTGCACTCTTTGTTCTAGCAGTTTCCGCTTCTACAGCCTGTTCTACAGACACGTTCAGGAAACTCACATGCAGCTTTTCCAAGGAGACAGGCAGGGGGACTTTCTGAAGATTGTCAAACACATCCAGAATATGAAATCCACACTGAAAGGAAGGAAACAAGGTAAAGAGAAGCCAGCAGCAAAGAGGGGGAGGAGAATGGTGGCTAACAAGGTGTATGAGAAGTGCTGCTTCTGTCACGCTGTCCTCTCCAAGGGAAGAATCTATGCCAATCATCTCATCAAGAAGCATTATCTGAGTTTTGAGAAAGCCAAAGAATTCACAGGTTATCCCAAGTACCGTCTGCAGCAGAAGTGGGAGTGTCCAGACTGTAACTTGACATTTGTTGGCAATAAGGCTCTGAAGAGTCACTTTGAAGGTGTGCATCAGTTGGACGACATAAAGTACCCATGTCCCGACTGTGACAGTTCTTACTCTTCTCTAGGTACGATAAAATCTCACTTACGATGGGTCCACAAGAAAACCATGGCCGAGGTTCACGAAGCGTTGAAGAATTCGGTGGTGTGTGAAGTTGCTGGCTGCGACTACTCCACGGGGAACATGATGACAATGAAGCTACACGTGGTGAAGGAACATCCAGAAGTCGAGTACAGGTGCACCGAGTGTAACTTCACCTTCCACGTAAAGAAGACGCTCAATCATCACATGATCGTCAAACATCTCAGACGCTCCGAGCACCTCAAGAAGCAATGTGAGACGTGTGGACGGAGATTCAGCAAGAACTCCCAGCTTCATGTGCACCAGTTTATCAAACATGGCATTTATCACGAGGACATGAAGGTACAGAACCCTCATTGAATTTAATTATACTGGTTTTGTGTATTTCTCATGTTTAGTGAAAATTATCTCTGGTTTTATCTATTGTAATACTGTATACAGTGGTTTTATCTATTGTA
>WFKH01011801.1:1076448-1104958 GCA_016163765.1 Magallana hongkongensis
ATATTATGCATCGATAAACAAAGCAAACTTCAGAAATATTAGCGAGATAAATTTACATCTTATTTTTAATTTTCCTGAACATTATGACCTTTATGTATAGCTATGTCAAAGTCGTAATACAACCTACCGATCTCGACGTCAGGGGTGATTTCTAACATGAGGCGAAATGACGCGATACCCTTTTTATGTCGTTTGTTTTGTTAACATATTTGTACATACATTTTTTCATTGAAATTTAGCTTAATTGACCGGGAAAACTACTGAAATATCAATTATAATACACATACTTAGCATAACCATCGTTGAAAAAGCGTACATCAAATTTGATATAAAATCGGACCAAGCAGCTTTAAATTGTAAACTTGACAGGCACAAGAGACTAAGGTAGCAAGGGACAGTTTCGGATAAAGTACCCGTCAATATTTTTGTAAAATTGAGAGTTGCTGTACTTGAAGGCTTATGAGTGTTGCTAAAATTCATGAAATTATTTATAATGATTATCATTAGTTAGAGGGATGTCTCTTGTTGAAATTGACATGCAATATGTAGGCCCCATATGTTAGGTACATGAGAATCAGAAGTAAAATGCGAAACCGCGGCTATGACTGTTGTGTTGACTTTATACAGTGAAATTGCAAGTGACAGACGGGAGGTAAAATAACACGAAAAGTAGGTGGATGGGACATTGTAAACTATACACCGGTAAGTTTCTGATATGTGATGGTGCAACATGCACACGGTACGGAAGGTCAACCCTTTGCAGGGAATTAGCTGGGGGAGGTCTAAAAAGCTGAAAAATCTTGAAAAATTAGCAAAATATGAAAGGGTCAAAATCTCATAAAATCCAGTATGTAGAAAATTTTACAGGTTTTGACTAGTAATTTTCTTCAGAAATAAGTGATTGACCCTATAACAAGTGAATTATAGGTATTTGTGCTCAATGGGAACTGAGGAAATTCTAGTTACAGAGTTCCGAAGACACGCATCCCCTGGCTACAATGAATTGTATAAAAAAAACTGTCCCGTGCCACCTAAGCGTGAGGTAAAGATTGGGTATTTCTGTAAACTGTGCATGCGTCATCTTGACGTCATGTTTTGAAAGTTCCGTGGTATCAAAACATGCAACATTTAAAATCGGGTATTAAAAATACCTTTTCCTCAAATGCAATAAAACTTAACAAATCATAATCTGTTAGTTATGTCTTTTATGAAAAATATATGATAGACAGCCCCATTATCTTCGTATTTTTTGATTGACCCTCGTACGAAAGCGGAACGTCAATCAAGCGTGATACTGTGTGTGTTTGAGGTTTTACCAAAGTAAAAAAAAACCCCTCACTTTTTCGGGCTTAATTTTGTCGGCTTTGTTTAAAAATTAGTGCTTGACTTACGAGATATCTTTTAAATTATTGAATGGAAATTAAATCTAAGCTTTAAATACAAATGAAAAAAGAACGCCTGACAAAGGATACAATATTTGTCATATTTTACTGAAACCGTTTTTCTTTTTTTTAAAGAAAGGATCAGTTGATTAAATCTTATTACATTTCCATGTATTTCTAAAATTTATTTATTAAGCATACAATTTTGAAAAATCAGAGTGTTCCGATAAAAATGCGGTTGAATTGAACAACTTTCTTTGTATAAGGAGTAAATCTGTTTTAAAAAATGATACTGATGTTAGTTGTCAGTATCATCGCTACTGGAAACATCAGTCTCAGTGTCTTTAGCACTGAAGTCAAATGTACCCCAGTATTGAAACAACAGGCGCATAGCAACTCAACAAGCGTGCTCCAGACTTGCACCAGTACTATTATTTAATATAGGCTCTTCCTTATCCGATGCATCAAACTGTATTTTAATTTAGTTGGATTTTGATGAGACATGATATTCGCACGTGATTTAATTTTTGATTACAAATGTAAATTGATTTAAGTCACGTGTTCAGGGCTTTGTTATTCATGAAGTCAAGACGGGTTGAAAATCGTAAACAACCTACCTTTACTATTGAGACAAGCACCCAAGATTTTGCACTTTTTAAATTTAAAAAACGCATGAGCGCACGGCTGTTTCATGTAAACGCATGCATGATTAGTATATCTATTTTCATTGACCATATTTACGACAACTTGAAACATTTATGCACACGCTCTAAATATGAGGGTGTGGCCTGAAATCTATGAGAAATCGATGTAAACAAAATACCTCTGCTATATAAGTCGAGGTACTAGTACTTCCTAATTGTAGAAATCGGTTTTGTTTGACCAGTTATTGAGTATTGAAGCTAATATAAGGGGAAAAGGGTTGTTATTTTATATTAAATAATTATACAAGGGATCAATATTCAACCCTGACATATGATTCTCATTCATTTGTCTATAGATTTAATGATCTTTGTAAAGATGTAAATCAGATATATTTAAGTTAATATATCAAATAGTTTACATCCTGATTTCACATTGTAATATTAATATAATTGGTAATTGATATTCAACAACCAAGTTCAAGATATAAGAAAAGCTATGCAAATGCAAAAAGTACCTAAATTGTTTGTGTTAAAATGCTTTTTAATTCTCCCAGTAAATAAATAATAGTATTTCAAAGAAAGAGGAGGAGGGATTCAAGCAAATATCCTTAATATACGTGTTAAGAGGCATTTTGCAAGATGTAATGACAATATAAGCTTGTTAAAACACGGGTGCATTGTTACATACAACTTACTAGTATTGGCATACTGATTAACTGTTTTGATATTTTCAAAATTTATTATATTTGAATATTTGAATGGACATATTTTTTTTGGTAAAATTGCCAGAGAGGCTTTCAATAGGAAGTATTTAGACTAACTAAGATAAGATTTTGAAAAATATAGACAATTGTATTGAGCATTGTAATACCTGTCATTATTGCCTAAAATATCAGTGTTATATTCAATACAAAGACATTTCTTAACTCTAATGATTAAATCATTTTAGCAGGGACACGGCGATGCAGCACATGTCAGAGTCAGTGTTTGTGATACTGTGTAAAATAGTGGGGACCTCACAAATTGTGGTCTTCAGGAGGGAGACGATGGACGTCTGGGAGATGGTGCAGAGACGAGTAGCAGCTTATGATGACGTCATGAGGATGGTGAGTGGAAGTAGGAGAGAAGGACTCAGACTGGAAGGATCAGATATGGACACGATGTACTGGCCAAACAACCATCGAGTGATCATGGACATGTCTCAGTCTGAGTATTACAACACAGTCAATACAACCTTGATTCTCTCTGACAGCTCTGAAAGTCCACCAGGATTCACTTTACTTCAGTTACTGACACCAACAAGAAACAGAAACGTCCAATCAGCATGTGTCAGAATGAATGAGTCTATATATCAAGTTCTGTTTACAGAAAGTTAATGTGTTCAGCAATAGTTCCTAATTCTACAGAACATGGACCCTGTGGTAGTGGTGTATTAGGAGAAGAAGAATATGACATATCTGATTTTTGGCCTCCGTCTGCCTCCCAATGGATAGACAGATGTCACTCATGGCCTGAAGCTGAAGTTGTTGATGACATTCAATTGATTGATGAAACTGTTTTTAAAAGAAGTTATCAATCAACAAACAGAAGAATCCAATAAACTGTTGTGTTCCTATCACATGAAGACAACAATTTTTTGGGCGATTCAACAAAACACACTACCTCACTGGTGTCCACAAAATCTCCTGGGCACAGGCCGGTTTCTGGGTCTGCTTTAAAATTCTCCTTAAATGGGTGTTTGAGGGGATCTGTCCAAACTTTTTCATCCCACAAAACAACCTGTTTCTGACAAAGGTCCATGGCTCAGCACAAAACAGATTGTTCCTACAGTTACATGAATTGTATAAGAAAGGTCTGGTCTGTCTGTTACAGAGTTCCTCTTTCAGGTCCTACATCACTGATGTCCTTTACAATCCCAGGCAAGCTATTTGTACAGATGAGAAACAAATCTTGCCTGAAATTATCACAGATATTGAAAAGTTCATTTTAATCAATTATGGCTATCGTTATACAAATATATCAAGTCTTTTTGATTGTAAAAAATACCTTATCACATTCCAACAATTAATAGCTTTGCCCCTGACAAAGTACCAAATATTCTACTTACAGGGATGTACATTAATTGACGTGGTACATGGCATTGTTTTTGCACAAAACATGCACAATAATACAGATGGCAACAAACAAATTTATATTGCTGACAAAATATCCTGTCACATGCTGAAATCAGAAGCCAAGTTTGGATTTATTTCAGACAAATTGTACATTACCATGTATTATTACAAAACTCTTAGATACAGGGAAGCATTATCTGTTATAGAGATGACAAAGGTCAAGTTAGCACAGCCATATCTAATGTATGAGGGACTTGTAGACAGAGAGAGGTATACTGAGGCTGTAAGGGGACAATCCTTGTCTACAAAGATGAGACAGGCTGTAGCAATGGATATAAATCTTGACAATACAATCTGTTATATTAATGAACTTATACCAGAACAACAGTCTGCTAAACAGAACAGAAGTATTACATTATATATACCAGTGTTTGTAATGTTACACTTTCTAGAGTTCTTGTGTTACAGACACCTTGATACATCATTATCACACGCAGCTCTAGATGAGCTACAGGTCCTAGTCCATCATGATCCGGGACTGTATGTAAATCAGCATAAAAGAGACATCTCCTGGGAGGTCCTGGGGATCTGTCAACAGATCACAGGGAACCTCCAGGCTGCTCTATTCTCATACCAACAGTCACTTGCACAGGATCCACACAACAAAATACAAACAGCTACACAAAGGAGAATACATGATATATTGGGAGCAAATGAATAAGTTTGTAATTTGAAATAGTATTCCTTTTTAGAAAATTATTAACAAAATCAATAATATATACAATGATTTTAACATGGATGAAAACCATAAACTGAATGCATCAATGGAACAACCAAGAACATATAAAACAAACAGCAGGCAATATATTCATAATAACTTGATTTTTTCTCCCAAGTGAAATCAAGTAAGATTAATCGAGTTGTATATCTAAGACCAAGACAGGGAAGTGTTTGTAATTTCAGTTTCAAAAAAGTAAATATTACTGTATACCAGGTTTTCGGGTTTTTTCGCGTGTCGCAATATTTGCAAAGATATGGAAAATGTTCATCTTTTTTAATTTCTTCGGTCTTTTTTGCAATTTTTAAAGTTTCTTATAGCAAACAATACCGGAAATAATTTCCGTGTATTAAATATTTTGCGATGTAAAGGTGATTGCGAAAAAAGTGAAAATTAGATAACCACAAAAGCTACCAGATATGGGTATAGTCCACTAATGCATTTTCCATAGGCGGTAATTTTAACGTTCGAGTTCATAGCTCCGGCCCTAATTTTCGTTCAGCAACGAGGGACCTCTTGAATGAAAGCTCATCAAATTGTCTCTCTCCTGTTAAAATTTCGTGGTGTGAAGTCAGATTCGTTTTCCGGCAAAATGCGTCTGTATTGAAAAACTCTGAAAATAAAAGTAAAAGTAGGGAATTTCACAGTTTTGGAAAGGGTGTACATCAAACGATTTCAATTCTTTCCTTTAAATGATAATTTAATTTTGACACTTGCTTTTAAAATTGCAAATCCTCTTTTCTGACATGTGTCAAGCATTCTGATTTAAAATGTCCCAATAAATGTTTATACGCTCTGCAAGTATAGGAACTATTTTGATTAAAGGCACTACTTTGTTGTCCTACCGATTATAAAAATAATTAGAGGGATATACCCATATATAAACGGTATATTCTTCATTAAATTCGATGGCAACGATATTTACATTTTATCAGTTGTATATAAATTGTTTGTGTTTTGATTTTACATGACTTGTTTGCAATAAAAAGATGTGAATTTTGTCTTTGGTTTTAATTTTTAATAGTGAAGATAAAGTGAAAACTAACTCATCATGATTGTGACTCATGATCTTAAATGGACCTTCATTTAATTATAAAAAGACAATGTTTGTCTTACAATAACGGGAACTCTTTGAGTGAAATACTGTGGATTGATCTATATTGTTTGTTCAATATCAATTTTCTTGAAGTTTGTTCCTGATTAAATTCATTGTACATGAAAATAAAATATCTGTCGAAACTTATTGAAATTACAAGACCTTTGTCAACTTTACATTTCTTTAAAACTGTTGAATTTAACTGATTCCCATAAATATTGTGAAACCACAGTATTGGGACAGATAGTATCCTTGGTAAAGAAGATATACTTAAAATGATTATAGAGAGCCATAATAACCTTGAAATCTGGCCTTGCAACATAGTTCAAGGTCACTGTACACCATGTAGCTACATGCATGAATACTTTATTAGGGAAGTTTAAGTAAAATAAAGTCAGGGAGATAAAAAAAAACCTTTATGCTAATAACATGAATTTCACGCAAAGCCTGTACCTTGAATCTTGAAAAAAATCAAGGTCTTATTGCACACTGTTTAGTAACAGGTTTTTCTTTCAGTGAAGACCACACCAATATAATTTCTTGTTCGTCAGACATCCAGTGAGAAAAGGTACGAGCGGGCGAGCGATTAAATAATAAAATTATAGATAAAATTATTATTTTTGTAGCCAAAATTTTTAGGCGGTACATAAATAAATTTGTGCGGACAGTTAAGTTTTTTTTCGACTTGTTTCTGATTTATAAACTTTTTTAATTGTGAAAAATAGATCGGAAATAGAACAGAAAACAGCGCAGTATTTCCTTGATGCGGGAAATTAATAATAATATCATTTGTATAGTTTTATTTAAATACGAGCGCGCGGGGTCCGACGAACAAGAAATTATATTGGTGTGGCCTAACTTAAAGTTTATATTGGAAGTAGAATTTTATTAAGGACAAGTGTACATGGACTGAAACATTACAGGACAGACAGACGGACGAACGGACAAACAAACAAACATGGACTATTCTCTGAAGGACCCCACAGAGCAAGGCTGTCATCATTACCTTCGATAGATACATACAAATTTACAAAAGAATCTAGTTTTTTTTAATGGAAATCAGAGATTTCGTGATACTGAAATGCAGATATTAGGTGGTCAAGACAATGGTCTTGTGATAAAGCTTCGGCCAGTAGTGACCAAGAAATAGAGAATATGTTTAAACAACTCATACAAATTCTTATTATGATAAATATAGAGTGAAGCCGAAAAAAACCCCCACCCTATAGGCATTCATCAATATTTACCTTGATATAAAAATAAAACAATGTATTATCTGTTAGCTGTTAAAAATTAAGCAATTCTTCATAAAATTCAATAATACCACCTAAATATTACACAGAAGAGACAACCAAGGCTATCTAGCTTAAACGTAAAGTGATTGGATGCAAATAAAAATTCTAACATCTCCCAATGTTTTTACATTCAAAGTGTTTTCCCGAGATCTCCTGAGAAGTTGAGATTGCTTTGCAACAGGAACCCTTGATCCCGGGACCATGACAACAGCCTCATCAATAGTGTTTGTCCTGTCTGACAACTGGACAAAATACTACATGCATTAAAATACTCCATAACTTAACATATGTATCAAAGACAATTTATTTTCTTAAATTTAAGCTGTAAATCTACAATTATAACAGATAAAAACAAAGAATTTAACAGATAAAGGACAACATATTCAATATAGATATAGGATATGAATAAAGTTCATGCACTTGTAAATTTCTAAAAATGATATTGATTTTATAAACCACTGTGATCTCAAAGTCAGATGATCCAAAATTATAACATGATTAACTCTGTATTTGTCAAATAATCACTTCCTTATCCAACAGAAACATTAACTGAGAAGTACTGTAATACTTGTACAGAAAAATCAGGTTTTTATAAATTTCAAAATATTGTGCTATCAAAATTTTAGTTTTTTATGTATTCATGCATACCTTAACTTTAACAGTCAGATACAATACTTCCAATTGTTTACAGCATACACAAAATCTGCTGGTGTGCAATATTCAGATGATTAACATGGAGAGTTTCCCTACTAATTTGAAAGTACATGTACTTATTTATTTATTAACAATTAGCTGCCCGTATACTTAATAAACCTTAAGATAGAGTTTGTTGTAACATGATGAAATAAATCAATTTAATGTCACTGTGAGCTATGTCTGTAATCCTTATTCATATGGCTTTTCCCATATTTTCTCCATGTGTAATGGACCTGTCCATAGTTTCTCCATGATGTGTAGTGGACCTGCCCATATTTCTCCATGATGTGTAATGGACCTGCCCATAGTTTCTCCATGATGTGTAGTGGACTCGCCCATAGTTTTTCTGTGATGACATCTGACCTGCCAATACTTTTTTTGTGATGACATGACTGTAACAATCACTTGTAAACTAGCACCAGGCTAGCTTCGTGGCCCTTTGATTTTGTAATACTGGTTACCCATAATTCTCTGCAAATGCGCAGTCAGGTAAAACCGCTGACACCTGGTCATTCCCGGGTCGGCTGCCGTGTGACAAGACACGATTTAACGTAGCTCGCGGGTTTGCTGACGTCACAATAGAATTCGACGTTAAAAGAGCACCATGTATACAAACAGCTAGGGCATGTAGATAACATTAGCAGTAACGTTATAAAGGCCTAGTATATCAAAATAAAATAAACGTTTTATATATGCAATATAATCCCCCATTACTAGTGTTACTGTTTTATGGAGATCAATAAAATTTAAATATCACTTCTAAGTACAATGAAAAACATTACATATTGTAGTTCTATTTTATGTGTTATCATTCAACGGCAGCTTTGAAATCTAAATAAAACCAACAAATTAGAATTTGCTAAATGCATGGATTACTTTGATTTTTTTGTCGAACAATGCCCGTCCTTCTTTTCGGCACGCAGATGCACTAAACTGATAACGTCGCGCTAACGTGGTGTAACGTCGCGATGAAAATATAACGTTACGTAAAAATTTCAAATCTTTAAAGTTTTTTTGCGAAAAATTGGCTGAGAACACATATTGATTTTTTTGTATCGATTAGTTCTAAATCATCTTCGCAATCATTGTGCTGAGTAAAATAAAATTCGTCTGATTCGTTCAAAAGTTATGAGTATGGTTTTGGAATGCGGTTACAGGCGAAAATGTAAATATTGCTATATATTTCATTGAAATGACGTTCATTATGTTAATCAACATTGTTGTGTTTAAGATAAGATTACATTATAATTAGGCTGACGAATTCAATAACAATTTCAGGAATAAACCCTTGAAACCAACTGATTGAACAGACAAATTTTTAGGGTAGGTTGTCTCACAAGCAGTAAACCCGCGAGCTACCTTAATAGGGCAGCTCAAATTTGCTGTACAAAGCGTCAGTATTGCAGTATGCATTGTGCATGAACCTTGTTAATAAGCGGGCACGGATAGCAGACCGTGGTAAGTATATTTTATCGTTTTATGCAGTATTTTCGTGCATTCGAATAGTTATTCTTGTTTATTCGTTGAGCTAAAAATGACATTGGCCAGCGTTCACCTGTTAAACTTATCTGTGTGAGCAGTCGAGCGTATCTTTTGCATGGAAGTTTAAATGCCAGTTTTATATTATCGATAAAGCCCTGTATTAGAACTGTATTGCTTTGAGTGTTATTCTATGCGTATTTTACACCCCTGCGAATGTTATTGTCATTTAAATTTTAGACCACGTGGTTTTATTTGACCCTTTCAGTTTCGCAGTAAAAATCGTGCCTCGTGTTTATAGTCTATTTCCTAATATCTAGGTACTTGTAATCAAATATAAAATATAGACGTTTATTGATTTTAAACTTTATCTTCATTAATTGGTGGATAAAATGAGTTCTAGAAATAAATGTGACAATAGAAAAAATAGGTTTTTTTCTGCTGTTGCAACAATTAACTTGTTTAGTAGCGATCCCCACTAAGGATTAATTTTCGATCCGCGCCTGACCTAGTAATAGCATCAATAGTGAAACAGACTATACTATTTTATGCAGAATGTTCCTTGAAAATGGCTCGATATACTAAGTTTTTATACAAAACAGACACCCATTCTTTTTTTAAAAAAGCATGGTATTGCACACCACACGCATCAAACATGGTTATGATTTTATTAAGCAACCCAATGTTTATATTTTCAACCACGTGTAGAGTGGTTGAACACGAACGATAACTCTGTTCTGAATATCATCGTTTAATTTAAATAACCGCTAGATGATGAAATAAAACATACATCTTAATAGATTTTCGTGTTTTAACATAAATCAAAGTAGGATATGATATGAAAAGCGACCAGTACTTACGTATTTTGAGAATATTATCCGAACACTTATACTTCCGCTCGAAATTTCACAGGAACTGAACAAATCTCGGGGAAGTCTCGTGAACTTTCATTCGAACACCTCTGGATTTATTGCATACTTAACAACGATAAAGAAAACATTCCGAACACATTCGCAGGGGTGTTTTATGTATTTGATAAAACTTGCTGACTTATTTAAATGTCTTGGGCGGAAGTGATTCACCGGAAATGATTGACCAGAAGTGTGCGCCATACTTACGGTCGGTTGCTTTCCGATCGAGGTATTCAGGTTGCACGGACTTCTAAATGCATGAACTACACGTTGTGGTAAAATGTTTGTAAAAAAGAATAAAGGAAACTACAATCAATAAAACACAAAATGTATTTATTCTTTGAAAAAATTTCCAAGGTATCCGTATCATTTTGCACAGAAAGTGCTGCCTTACTTCGCATGCACATCGAACACGTGTGTCGTTCATACAGAATGCATAACGTCTGCTTCTTTTTGATGACCATAGCGGCACTACATCAAACACAGTAGATAAATGATAGTTAATCCAAGAAAGTAACAACGTAATATCGTTTAAATAGGTTTCTACAAAAACACCCCGTTTCTAAAATCCATGCGATCATTGACATTGCTCGAACGGCCACAGTGTGTAGTTTGCGCATGTGCGATGTTATAACTTACACAGGAGAACGTTCTACAATTATCGAGGATTTTGAAATTTGTGTTCCTGGGATTTCAGTCTGCCTTGTTTCGTAGTGCTTTGGATATTCCTTACCAGTGCAGTGGTTGTCATAATTTTTGTTCAAAACGCGTTTCTACAAGTCTTTTCGTCCAATGTAACGTGTTCGGGTGAATGAAATACCTGAATGCGGTGAAGCATGAATAGTGCTACCGGCCTTATATAGGGGGTGTGTAGCGATGAGCAGAACAATAGAAATCGACAACTAATATGGCGGCAGTCCGAGATAAAAGGGAAATAATGCGTATTTATGAATTCATGTCAGCTTTAAGTATTATTTACATTGACTCTGGGGCTAATCTAAGGAAGAATTATCAGAATCATTTCATTAATATACAGGGTACAATTTGTCTAGCCCTGACTATCCAATACTAGTGCTGTGGAGTCATTACTTTTGTGGGGTCAAAAGTCATTCACTTGTAGATACATTTATTTACAAATTTATCAATATTGTGGGTTCAACAATCCACAAATTCATGAATACTGTGGAAACCTTAATCCAAAATTCATAGATTTTTTGGATAAGAGCAACCAAATTATTTATGAATTTCAAAATATTAATGGCTTGACTACATTCTTAGAACCAGCAATCCATGAAAATTACAGCCCACAAATTGAATAATTCTACAGTGAATAACAAGACTACTGCGTGTAAGATTAAAATATACAAAAAATATACTGCAATTCTAACATGAACTTATCTTGAAATAATGCAGTGTAAATACATAACAGATTCCCGGCTTCTGTTTGGTAAAATAGTGTACATCATACAAAATGATATGATATGAAATATTCTAATATATATAACATCTTTATATACTCAATCCAATGTAATTTTATTAAGTACTTATGTACCTGTTCACGTACTCAATTGAACGACTCGCCCCTGAAGTGTAAGATATCTTTACAGAAGTAAACACTGTTTTTGATTTGAAATATGAACATAGCATGGTACCAATTAATGAACTGTTGTCTGTAAAACATGAAACTGGAGACTGCAACATTCACGAAAACTTGTACTTTATTTCTTAAATATAGAACGGTCTGAATGGTCAACAGGGTATATTACATACATATATAGAACAAGAGGCCTATTGGTCTGAATGGTCACCTAGGTATATTATATACATTTGTTTTCCCTCGGACTGAAATGTCATACTTTCATTGCTTCGCCTCGCCATCTATGAGATTGATCAACCCAATATATTTTCGAAGTTAGTCAGTAACTAACCTAATAAGTAATAATATAGAACAAGAGGCCTATGGGTCTGAATGGTCAGCTGAGTATAATACATCTCTAGTACAGCAATAGGGTGATAGATTATAGATCTGACAATATTCAGAAATGTGTTTTACATAATAACTTACGACAAAGTTGTAAATTTTCTCAGCCTCAAAGAAAGTTTCTAAACATGCAAAAATTATTATTATCATTTATAAGAAACATTTTTAAATCTGTGTTATTATGTTTAACTGTTATTTCGAAGCTGATGTGTTATAAAAAGAAATTTGGTCGTAAGTCTTAAGAGTTCTTAGTAAAACACAATCGATTGGTTAAATGTAAATAAAAACCTGTGAGGGATGTGGTTATTTTGGGCATTTATTTTGTTGGGGGGAGGGGGGGGGGGGGGAGTTGATAACCAGGAAGCTGCGGGCAGTGTACAGGCCATAATGAAATTGATAAACATGGATGTCAAAATTTTCAAAATTTCGTATTTAAAAAAAAAAAATTAGCCCCGCTTTTTTATTACAGCATAAATATTCAGTGGGGTCAAATACTGGTGATGGTCGTGAAGGTTGTTTCTTGGTCACTAACAAATTACAGTTCACTAACAAATTTCAGTTCACTAACAAAACTTCGAGTTTATGCCCACCGTCTTAAATAGGTTCTGCCAGCAAGTCACATGTCACACCTCCTCGCCTTGGTGGCCCTGGTAATGCTACGGCAGCTGAGTTACAGTGTCGAAAGGCGAGCTTCCGGTGCCTTTAAATTACCGGAACCCGTGAAGGAAAGGACACCCAATCAGAAAACCACTGGTCCTACAAGCCTGGGGGTTGGGCAGGAGGCCAACAACCTCCCCAAGAAAAAATTAATACATTCATATGCATAAAAACAACGAGCATTATGTGCCTCCTGGCACGGAGAGAATTGAGGTAAGGTAAACCTGCAGTAAACCACGTTTGTGTCAATGTTTTGAAGTATAAATTCAGTTGTTGCCCTTTAATATTGTACTGCATTGTAATCTACCTTAAATATAAATCGATATTTGACAGGAATGTATTGATTATGTATTCAAACAACCACTAAAAGAATACATAGAAGCTATAAATGAAAAAACTGTTAAAAACGATTACCCTAAAAGATTTTAACTTAATAAAATAGAAAATACCCGATTGATCAAGAAATGTCTCAAAAATGATAATTTGCGTAATTATTCATAATAATAAAAATTACACTGAACCAAAGTTCTAGGTGTTCACCCAATTATATCTTAAATGTATTAAATAAACGGAGACGATAAATAGATATTTTATCATCATTTACACTACTAAAGAGGGCCTCATGGTCATGGCCTCTTTATTATTGTATTAATTTCTATTAGAAGAAGAGCTCTATAAAAAAGTATAGGAAAATACCCTAATTTAAAAGGTAAAATATATGAATATTTTCTTTACTAATTAATAGTTTATAGCTAAACAAATCATATCTTAAAATTTAGGCAGATCCGACGGTTAATTTGTTGACCATCCTGCCTCCTTAATTAGTGTGAAATAAGAACTTGAATTTCTGGCAAACATCTCTCAAGACTGCAGAGAAAAGTAGTTCTGAAATGACACACCCTCAAAACCAAACTTCACCAGACATACGACCAACTCTGACTTGAATCGCTGACACATTAATATCTGCTATGATAGAATCTTGAATGTTTTTAGTAGAAAAAATCTATTCTTCGTAAATTTGAAACCAGCCATGCGTGAAATGTAACAACACAGCTTACCGTGAACATTTAGACTTTACAGTATTCTAAAAAAGATTTCGACATTATAATGGTCGTTTATTTAAAATTACATATGAACAACGTCTTATAAATCTCATCAGTCAAAACGTGCTATGATTTACTTGTGTCTGAATAATCCAATTTGTTGTTATCACACTATCAATCCATCAAAGATATAATATCATTATTAATATGGCTACTGAGGACTTTGAGGACTGATGGAGATATTTCTCAAATACAGCTCTGATGGTTAAAAATAATGAACAATACATTCTTTTTTCTAGCAAATTCTTGATAATCATACCGAAGCACATTAGGAAAGCGAAAAAATGGACTACGTATCTTTCAACATGCTTTGGGAATTCTTGAAAACTATATTTAAGCGCCTTAGCTCTATTTATTTCCCTGTGTACTGATTCAGTGATAGCCAATACAGCTTCCCATGGTGATCACGCAAGGCCAGCATATTTTTATGCTCGGTTTTCTGAGTTTTTAGGAAAAAAATAAAATTACAAAAAAGTTCTTTTTTTTCTCCCCGACAGCAAATTTTTGACGTGCAATACTACCGCGTTCTAAACTATTTTTTTGTGATCGGTATCCTCAGACAGAGACAGTTTAATTTTTAAAAAAACGATGTTTATTACTTTTAATCCTGATATTACAGTTAGTTGACAAGCTGTTAATAGTTAATAATTCTGCAATAAATATTAAAATTATTATAAAAATGTTTGTCTAACCAGATCCTCTACAAAACGGTAGTAAGTGGGTGAAAGGGTTGGACTAATACCCCAAATACACATACGTACAGAGACGGATTTTATAAATATTGTCATTAAGCTAACACAATCAAGAAACATTTATCTGTAAAAGGTATAAATACAAAAATAAATAAAATTTTACATTAATACAAATAAGATAACTTTTTTTTTAAATTCTTAAAAACTTTTTCATTTTTTTCTTTGCCATTTGACATATAGTAATTACACAAAAACCTTTTGGGAAATTTTACATACACTGTATTTATAAACAAACTTGTATCACACACTGTGAATATTATTTTTTCCTTCTCATTATTACTCACATGTTCCGAATTTTAAAAATAATTTTTTTTTTTTAATTAATTTTTTAAAAAATCCTATCAATCTACCCTAGTTTTTTGTTCAGGGAACTGTACATAAAGCAGGGAAAAAATTACCAATTTCTATCAAAATGTCGCATTTTTCCCAATCCATTGGCCCCGGCCCCAGTACCAAAAATGGGTGTGAGAGGCCTGTCTAATATTCTATTGTACTATTTCTGTGATATGTTACACAGATGACATACTTTTCACATGCTACACTTGATGCAGTTACACACCATTATCATGAAGTTGTCATTCATTATATCATTAGAATAAAGATGATGTCATAACAAGTTTTTTTTCCTCCTACAGAACTTTACAATTTAAAAAAATTGTTAGACAAAAGTGATTTTTTTATGGTTATTTCCTCCTCCTACGGAGTTTTATCATTTTGTTGTTTGTAAACCTAAAAATAAAAAAAATGCTGGCCCAAGGAAGAATAAAAATAATCCTTTCTTTTATTAAGAATGATTCTTATTTTGAAATATTAATCCTTAATTTTATCATATATTAAAATTTACAGAGGATAAAACTAATTCGAAATTTTCTTTTTTTAAGCATTGAAGGGAAATTAATACTTTATTATATAAATAGTATCACAGATTACTTGTGTGTCATTTGTGCCCGTTGAACATCTACAGAGAAAGGCGACAGTTCTTTACAGCTATCTTAACGTCTATTTCCAACCACGTAGGAATTGCTTTCCCCTCTTTAAATTAATGGTGATCTCGTTCTCAAGTGTAAGTAGACATCATTTCAGTTCATATTTGTACTATATATTATAAAGCACAAACAGTGCAATTACTCTCATTTTAACATTATAAGAAAAATTTACAGTATATTGAAGTTTTAACTCTGCCCCGGTCGGGAATTGAACTCAAGGCCCGCGGAAAACATTCTCCTTGCAGTGCGCGATTAGTGCGTTAACCACCTTAAAAACAAGTGTTTGCCTATATGCATCCGGTTCATGAACTTTGTATCTTTGTATCAAGCCCTGATTACTATTCAGGCATAGCTTAATTATAATACAACACTAATATTTACAAATATTCTTTTGAATCACATAATTTTATGTCCACAGTCACATCAAATTTATTAAAGAACAACAACAAAAAAAATCATTCGTGAAAATGCCTTGAAAAAGGCTCTATATCTGAAATATCTATCTCCAGCATTCCAAAATTTATGACTAAGATATAGCAACTACACCCACGTAGTCCATGATATTCACCAAATGCATCCTCTTTTCAAGTTTGGACAAGTTATAAGTAAGACATTGCAATTACAGGACGCCTTATCTAAAAGGAATAGTCACATTCAGGAATACGCTAATTCAAATACGCGCCAACTTGTTCAAAAACTAATTTCCGCCAAATATCGTACACGCTAAATATAATACGTTTACAGTAGCTTATTAATAAAAAACAAACTTACCCGGACCTGAGCTACAAAGCGCTCAAATTCTAAATATCGGTCAATTGGTGTAGTTTGGGGGCGGAGGATATGACGATTGGATAACTCTAAACTAATCATTTTGTCGAAATTGTGATATTTGAAATGCAGATAAAAAATAGCTCCAATACCTGAACATACTAACTACAGTTTGTTATAGAAACCTTGGCTCATTACTACTATGCACTCAATTTTCCGATCTTTTTATTCAAGTGTATTCAAATCGAGGATATTAAAAAAATCACTGTCTTTAACCAGGCCATATTAAACAGCATCACATAGGCATTACCAGAGAAAATAATCCTTAAATGTACAAGGGATTACATTTCCGTATCTCGTAGAATTGGTTTTCGTTTTAATTGTAATGACACTACTCTTATGGCAAAATTGTCGTTATTCTACTCGTTTTTTCATGTTGAAAAATGACCCTCGATCATTTACTTTTGGAGGCCAGATCTTTATAAAGGTGTATATATCTTCAAAGTACGCTTATATATCAGAATATCCCATGTGTGCTATAAAACACTCAAGTTCCAGGTCCCTCCATCACCAAAATTTTCAAACCACTCAACTCAGTCCTCAAATCTTTAAAGAAAAGTGCAGAAATTGAAGGTATAAACTCAGACTTGAGGAAACTTGGTGACGGTCGGACCAGGTGTAGGAAAATCTATGAAAATGAGAAGAAAGTAAATTATTTGTAATTAAATACTTTTGAATCCAAACTGGAGTAAATAAATTAAATTCTAACATTGGTGGATGGGGAAGGAGAAGGCAAATTCAAATTATCGATAATTTGTGTTAGATATAATTCGCAAAATTTGTGACTGGATAGGTTTTAAGATTGGTGATTTGGTACAAACAATTTATTGGGATACTGAAAACTTTTAGAGTTTTTCAAATTTCAATTTATTTGAATGAACAGAAAACATGTTTGTAAAATTGCAAAAAGGTAAAATACAGATACAGTTTTGAAGTTGCCTTCTTAAACTGACTCAAGGTCTAAACAACATAGGAAAATTATAATTTCAAAAATCTGATAGTCTTCTGTTCCCCATAAAATACACGAACGTCTCTTTTCTTTCCCTAACTCATAGATTATTTTTTATGATAGTTGCACAAACAAGAAATTGTACATCGATTGACTGGAATTCGTCAGTGAGGCAGGAATGCAGCGTATGTCAGAGTCAGTGTTTGTGGGACTGTGTGAGATAGTAGGGACCTCAAAACAGGTGGTCATCAGGAGGGAGACACAGGATATCACTGGAATGCTGCATACACTAGTGTCTGATGGGGTCATAAGATTGACGAGTGGAAGTTATAAAGAAGGATTCAGACTAAAAGGATCAGATTTTGACGTGATGTTCTGGCCAAACAATCACCGAGTGATCATGGGCATGTCTCAGTCCGAGTATTATAACACAGCCAATACAACTTTGATTCTCTCTGACATCTCTGAGAGTCCACCAGGATTCACTCTACTTCAGTTATTGACACCATCAAGAGTTAGAGAAGTCCAATCAGCATGTGTCATAATGAATGATAAAGTCTTTATATCTAGTTCAACATTCATACAGTTAGCTTGTTCGATACGAGTTCCTTTTTTCACTGTTCATGGACCCTGTGGTAGTGGTAATATGGAAGGTGCAGAATATGACATTGCTGTGTGTTTTGTTTGTGACTTTTGGCCTCCATCTGCCTCCTCATGGATAGACAGTTGTTATTTATGGCCTGGCCCAGAAGTTGTCGATGACATTGTCAGAAGTGGATGTCACTTTGTAGCAATAGGACACCCGTCAGGACCCCATGAGCATGAAGAATGGAGAATCTCTTTTTCTCGGGCAGAATATAAAATTGTGTACTCAATGAATCACAGTCAATTTTTGACTTATGGATTGTTGAAACTGTTTTTAAAAGAAGTTATCAATCAACAAACAAAAGAAACAAATAAACTGCTGTGTTCCTATCACATAAAGACATCAGTTTTCTGGGCAATTCAACAAAACACACTACCTCACTGGTGTCCACAAAACTTCCTGGCGGGTTTCTGGGTCTGCTTTAAACTCCTCCTTAAATGGGTGTATGAGGGGACCTGTCCTAACTTTTTCATCCCACAAAACAACATGTTTCTGTCGAAAGTCCATGGCTCAGCACAAAACAGATTGTTCCTCCAGTTACATGAATTGTACAAGAAAGGTCTGGCCTGTCTGTTACAGAGTTCCTCTATCAGGTCCTACATCATTGATGTCCTGTACAATCCCAGGCTTATTAGATGTACCAATGAGAAACTCATCGCGCCTGAAAGTATCACTGACACTGAAATGTTCCATGCGATCGATCTAACCGTCGCCCTGAGATGTCATCATCTTTGTATAAAATACCTTATCATAGTACAACATTTAATACGTTCACCCCTAACAGGGTACCAAAACATCACACTACAGAAACTTACAGCCACCACGTTTCAGCATATGGCTTTCATACCAAAGAACATGCCAACTAATACAAGTGGCAACAAACAGATATATATTGCTGACAAAAATTCCTGTTACATGCTGAAATTAGCAGCCAAATTTGGTTTTGTTTCTGACCTTTTGTATATTGCCATGTATTATTACAAGACATTCAGATACATGGAAGCTTTATCTGTTATAGAGATGACGAAAGTCAAGTTAGCACAGCCATATCTGATGTATGGGGGACGTGTAGACAGAGAGAGGTATACTGAGGCTGTAGGGGGACAGTCCTGGTCTACAAAGATGAGACAGGCTGTAGCGAATGATATTGGACTTGACACCAAAATCTGTTATATCAGTGAACTTATACCAGAACAACAGTCTGCTCTACAGATCGGTTATAATGTATTATCTATCCCAGCGTTGGCAATGCTACACTTCTTAGAGTTCTTGTGTTACAGACACATTGATGCAACATTATCACAAGCAGCTCTAGATGAGCTCCGCCATGTTCAGGGGCGGTATGTAAATGGGGGCGGTGCACTCTACTGGGAGATCCTAGGGATCTGTCAGCAGATCACAGGGAATCTCCAGGCTGCTCTATATTCATACCAACAGGCACTCTCACTTTCACACTATCCATTCAACAGCATACGAACCGCTAGACAGCGAAGAATACAAGATGTAGTAGAGGCAATAAATGAGTTATATAGATAATCATTAACAAAGAAATTAATTAAATATACAATATGATTTAAACACAAATAAAACCCATAAAGTGAAAGCATCGGCGGGACTACCAATAACACCTCAAATAAACGGCAGTCCCTAGTAAAATCAACGAAAGAGAAAGGATTTGTTTGATTGAGTTAATGTATATATAAGACTGAGACATTGAAGTGTTTTATTTTAAATATATAATTATTATACACTTCATCAAATTGGATGATTACAATATTTACATTTTATTAGTTTGATATATAAGTGTTTTAATTGTTTGTGTTTTGATTTTACATCAGTTGTTCGCAATAAAAGTATGTAATTTTTGTCTATTTTAATTATTTATTTTTATTAATAGACATTGTTGGTCTTACAGCCCTGGGTCAAATACTATATAATATCATCAATTTTTGTTAAATAGCAATTTTCATTTATTTGGTTGCTATTTTAATTCAGTGTGTATTGAAATAAGATACCGTATAACTCAATTTAATAACAAGACCCACGTATCTTTGAATCGGATATCTGTCAATTCTGATTACAACAGAAACAGATAAACCACAGTAGGGGGCTGATTGGGCCCCTTGGAGAGAAGATATGCTAAACATATGCTTTTACAGAGAGCTGTTATAACCTTGAAATTTAAACTATCAATAGTTCAAGGTCACTTAATGCCATGTATCCTACATGTATGTAAACTTCTTTAGGAAAGCATGGGCAAAAAAACAACAACAACAAAACTAGAGAAAATGTACGCTTATAACATATATTTTGCGCAGAGATGTTTTGATCTTTACCTTGGATCTAGAAGATTAGTGCAAGGCCATTGCATACAATTAAATAACTGGTTTTTCTCTCAGTTACGTTTGTGTTGGAAATATACCTTATTTAGGAAAAGTGACTATGGACTGAAATAAGACATGGACAGACAGACAGAATGACAGACGAACGGACAGATGAACAGAAATGGACTACTGTAGATTCCTTATTTTACACGAGTACTTAATTCCGCGATTCGCCTGTTTTCCACTAAACCGCGAGAACATAAAAACGCGGATACCGAATTTTAATCATCATTTCATGTAGTTTACAAATGTCCGTCAAATAAAAGCGAGATTTTAAAATTCGCTCGCTTTTAATTAGGAATCTACAGTATTCACTTCAGGACACCCACAGAGCATGGAAGAAATCAGTACATTTGATGGATACATACTAATGAAGCTGTTTTTTCCTAATGGAAATCGTTGATATTTTTCATCCTGAAATACGGATATTTGGGGTTCAAGATAATGGTCTTATGATGAAGCTAAGGCCAGTAAAGAATATCTTAAAACAACTTATGTAAATTCTTTATATGACCAATAGAATGAAGCTTGAAAAAACTCAAATGTATTACGTAGTCGTTCTTAATAACCTTCATATAGATAAAGCAATGTACTATCTGTTGAAATTTGAGCAAAACTTATTAAATAAAATTCAATAATACAAACATTACACAGGATATACAAGTTGTGGCTATCCAGCCACAACTTAATATTGACTGGAAAAAAATACATTTTTGTAAATAGAATTCTAACCTATTCTACTGTTTCTACACTCGAAGTGTTTTTCCAAGATCTCCTAAAAAAAAACCAAGAAGTTGTGATGCTATAGTAGACTAGCCGTGACACAAGAACCCCTGAAACTGGGACCATGGCAACAGTCTCATCAACTGTGGTTGACCTCTGTTTGGCAACTGTACGTAACAAGACTTCAATTAAAACAACAAATATACATCTGTATCAAAGTTATGTTAAATTTAAGCTGTAAATCTACAATTATAACAGATAAAATTTTAAGAAGTTAACAGATAAAGGACAACATATTCAATATAGATATAGGATGTGAAGAAAGTTCATGCATTTGTAAATTTCTAATAATGATATTGATTCTATAAACCACTGTGATCTCAAAGTCAGATGATCCAAAATTATAACATAATTAACTCGGTATTTGTCAAATAATGACTTCCATATCAAACAGAAACATTAACTGAGAAGTATTGTACATACTTGTACAGAAAAATCAGGTTTTTATAAATTTCATAATATTGTGCTATCAAAATTTTATAGCTTTTGTGTATTCATGCATACCTTAACTTAATCAGTCTGTTACAAATTTCCAATTGTGTTCAGCATACAAAAAAGCTGCTATTGTGCAATATTCAGATGATTTACATGAAGACTTTTCCTTCTAAATTAGCTGCCTGTATACTTAATGAACCTAAAGATAGTTTTATTGTTACATGATGAAATGTAAGTCAATTCCTGCCATTGTGTGTTATGTCTGTAATCCCTATTAAAATGACTGTGCCCATAGTTTTTCCATGATGAGTAATGGACCTGCCCATAGTTTCTCCATGATGTGTAATTGACCTGCCCATATTTCTCCATGAAGTGTAGTGGACCTGCAAATATTTCTCATTGATTTGTAATGGACCTGCCAATATTTCTCCATGATGTGAAATGGACCTGTCCATAGGTTCTCCATGATGTGTAATGGACCTGCCCATAGTTTTTCCATGATGTGTAGTGGACCTGCCCATAGTTTTTCTGTGATGACATCTGACCTGCCCATACTTTTTTGTGATGACATGACATGCCAAAAATTTTCTCTGTGATGTGTAGTGGGCCTGTTCATAGTTCTTTTTATGATGACATCTGAAATGCCCATAATTTTTCTGTGATTTGTTATTGGTCTGCCCCTACATTTTTTCTGTGATGGGAAATGGACCTGTCAATTGTTTCTGTTATAAATGTATTAATTTTTTTTAGAAGAAGAGCTCTATATAAAAGTATAGGACAATACCCTGATTTTAAAGGTAAAATATATGGATTTTTTGTTTACTAACTAATAATTTATAGCTAAACAAATCATATCTTAAAATTTTAAGCAGATCTGTTGGTAATTTGTTGATCATCAAGCTTCCTTAATCAATGTGAAATAAGAACTTGAATTTCCGGCAAAAATATCTCAAGGCTGCAGAGAAAAGTAGTTCTGAAATGACACACCCTCAAAACCAAACTTCACCAGACATATGACCAATTCTGACTTGAATCGCTGACACATTAATAACTGAATGATTTTAGCATAAAAAATCTATTCTTCGTAAATTTGAAACCAGCCATGCGTGAAATGTAACAACACAGATGACCGTGAACATTTAGACGTTACAGTATTCTGTAAAAGATTTCGGCATAATAAAGTTCGTTTATTTGAAATTACGTATGAACAACATCTTATTAATCTAAAGAGTCAAAACGTGCTATGGTTTACCTGTGTATGTATAATCCAATTTGTTGTAATCAATCCATCAAAGATATAATATCATTATTAATATGGCTACTGAGGACTTTGGGGACTTATGGAGACATTTCTCAAATAAAGCTCTGGTGAATAAAAATAATGAACAATACATTCTATATTGTAGTTTAACAGTAAATTCTTGATAATCATACCGAAGCACATTAGGAAAGCGAAAAAATGGACTACGTATATTTTAGATAAGGAAAAAGAAATTAAAACTAGAGACGAGCTCGTTGCAAAGCAACGAAGAGGTCTTCCATTGCAGCTTCCTGTCGGAAAAGGATTGTCAATCAGTCTGATTAAAAGCACCCTCTTCTCCTTACAGGGTCTGACAGGTATTGATAGGGGGTCATCTTCACCCGACCTAAAATTCTGACCAATCAGGGCTTTAGAAAATGTATTGGAATTTTTTAAATGGAGACAGGCAAATTATTTCAATCCTGCTTTCTATGTAACCCCCAGACTGAGTATTAAAGAGTTGCACCTCTCATTAACAGATCAAGTCATGTATTTGGTAAATGAGATATATATTAAGGTTGTGTGCAAATATAGAGGACATGTGAAGATGAATTGTTATCGATACATATCAGACCCTGATGAGTGTGTCACGGGGTCGTTTTTCCTCGTACAAAATAAATAAATAAAAGGATGGTCCAGTTTCCAACGTTACTTTATTATGATGGATTACAATGATAATGATGAGAAGGTGACCTGAAATGAAAACATTCATACAATTGACGCATACATTTTTATAATATTTAGATATTTTAACTTTAAGATAAAAACAATTAAAGAAAGTATTTCTCACCAAATTCGCCTTCAGTAGAACTTAAACGTAATAGTTTGAAACTAATGACAGTCTCAAACTATTTAATCAGACAAGTCGTAAAACTGTCGCTGTCTGCTGGCAAACGAGTTATGTTCTAAAATCATGGTGCAAAACATTATAAATTAAGTGTTATCACTCACACTTGCGCACTGACCATACACACCCATGAAAACCTGTTTTACCACTACCAAATATAGACATATTATAGCTATTACCGTATTTGGTGAATCACAACCCAAAATAACACAATCACGTGACAGAACACGAATACCAGTCAAACACGAGTAAACCATGAATGAGTTAATAATGAAATGTATGGATGAATGAATGAGTAAATAAATGAATTACTAAATACTAAATTATATTCAATTGTATCCCTGTGACATTCTCCCCCACTTAAATAAAATGTCTCCTGACATTTCTTAAGGGAGAATACTGAAAAGAATAATAACCTCTCCAAATCATATAACTTAATACTGTTACTAAATATTTAAAATATATATCATTCATATTAGAATAATATCATGTTCTACCGTCTATCGCATATTCTATCGACAAAATCTAACTAAATCATCTTATCAACACTAAAATAATCATACCACATTCTACTTATACTACAAAATTTAAAACAAATATTCAAGAAAATATGTAATTAAAATACAACACAATATGCGATTCTGTCTGCAGAATTTCACTAATCTACCTGTGACATTCTCTCCTTGTCATACATACCAGACCTGGGTTTGTTGGGGAGATACCCAGGTACCATACCTTTCTGGGGGTTTTCTCACCCTTTCAGACCTCCTTGGTTCCGTTATTTCCGGTGTTGGCGATTCAAACGTTGTTGTTGAATTCCTTGTGATAGATGACCGACTAGTTGAATGAGATGATCCCATTGTGGAGTACTGCCGAGAACTATCATATGAATCTGCCGTTGATTTTCTTTCTGAAATACTCAAATTTCGTTTAGTTTTACCTTTCCTTTTTCTAATGATAGTTCCTTCATCACTGGATTCTGATTCTGAAATATCTGATTTCTCTGTTGATTCTTTTTGCTCTGGTCTTGGCATCTTGTCAGTTGACTCTATATTTGAACTAGAAGATTCAGTTATGCACATAAAAGGCAATAAAAGATTTCTATGTAACGTTCTTATTTTCCCTGACACCTCATTTTTGACTCTATAAACTGGAATGTTTGAAACAGGCTGTTCTACTACAACATACGGGTCTCTCTCCCACTTATCTGAGAGTTTGGCTTTGCCTGAAAACACTAACATTTTTACTAACACTCGATCACCAATATCTAGTTTCTCAAACCTAACACCGTGATCATAATTCTCTTTATACCTGTTTGAGTTCCTTCCGATGTTACCCCTTGCCATCTTGTAAGCGTATTGTAATCGTTTCTTTAACTTCTGGGCATAGTTTTCTCTACTTCTTACCTTTTCTTGTGAATCCTCTAATCCAAGATAGGTATCGATAGCTAATCGTGGATTCCAACCGAACATAAGGTAGTGCGGCGAAAAGCCTGTAGTCTCGTGCTTTGTCGCGTTATAAGCGTGAACTAATGGTAAAACGTAAGTTTTCCAATCTTTCTTCTGCTCATCGTCGAGTGTCCCCATCATTTTGAGGAGCGTCTGATTAAATCTTTCTACCTGACCGTTACCCATTGGGTGATACGGCGTCGTTCTACTCTTCTTTACTCCGGCAATCTTGCAGAGCTCCCTAATAACACTACTCTCAAAGTTTCTCCCTTGGTCGGAATGTATACGCTCTGGGAAACTATAGTGGCAGATAAATTGCTCATACAGTACCTTTGCTGTTGTTGATGCCAGTTGATTCCTGGTCGGAACAGCCATTGCGTATCTCGTAAAGTGGTCTGTTATTACAAGTATATTTTCATACCCCCCTTTTGACTTCTCCAGAGTAAGAAAATCAATACAAACAAGTTCCAGAGGTCTTGTTGTATAAATGGACACCAATCCAGTTTTTGGTATATCTCTTGTCTTGCTTCTTACACATCTCTCACACTTTTCTACCTTGTCAACCACATCTGCATACATATTGGGCCAGAAGAATCGCTGTTGAACTAACCAGTAGGTTCGATCTCGCCCTTGATGACCCATGTCATCATGCAGTCCTATGAGTACACTACTCCTATACTTACCAGGAAGAACTAGCTGACGCACTTCCTCTCCTGCAATCATCGCCTTTCTTAACAAGATTCCTCTCTCAACCACCAGTTGTCTCCATTCCCTTAAAAGTAACCTGACTGGTTCTGATTCCTGTTGCAGATTATTTCCAGATGGTTTGACCCCACCGTTTAACAGATCCTTGACTCTACTTATAACTTTATCCTTACCTTGTTCCTCTCGCCAATCGATGTTGCTAAGCTTCTGCGGTGTTTCATCAACTTCTTCTGACTTCAGCTTCATTGACTTTCCAATTACACAACTCTCCGCTAGAGGGTTAATCTTTACCAATGCAGCTAGAGAAATAGCTTTAACCACATCCGAAAACAGTTCTTGTTGTGGTGGATTTCTTGATAACCCATCTGCATCTCTATTGAGCTTACCTGATCTATATGTAATCTTAAAATCGTAAGCTGACAATGATGCCAACCAACGATGAGACGTAGCATCCAGCTTGGCTGTTGTAGTAACATAGGTTAGAGGATTATTATCAGTCCTTACCTCAAAGTGATTACTATACAAATAATCGTGGAATTTGTCTACCACAGCCCATTTCAAACATAAAAACTCCAGTTTATGAGCTGGGTAATGTTTCTCTGGTTGTCTTAAACCCCTACTTGCATAAGCAATAACTCGCTCAATACCATCATTTACTTGATATAAAACAGCCCCCAAACCATCTGAACTCGCATCTATGTTCAAGACAAATGGTTGGGTAAAATTGGCATAAGCAAGAATAGGAGGATTTGTAAGCTTCTGTATGATCAAATCAAAAGAATCCTGTTCTAACTCACCCCATTTCCATTCTGTCTTCTTTCTCTTCCTTGCGTTTTTCTTTGCTGCTTTGTGTGTTGGTTGTCCAATCAGTAGGTCATTCAAGGGCTTGACTGTTCTGGCATAGTCCTTGATGAATCTGCGATAATATCCTGTGAAACCTAAGAAAGATCTTAATGACTTCACATTACACGGAATCGGCCAATTCTTTAAAGCAGATGTTTTATCAGGATCAGTCATAATCCCCCTTTCAGACACTACATGACCTAAGTACCGAACTTGACTTTTAAAAAATTCGCATTTCTTTGGATTTAATTTCAACTTATAGTCATGCAGTCTCTGAAAAACAGACTGTAACCTATCGAGATGTTCCGTGAATGTACTGGAAAATATAAGGATATCATCAAGAAAAAGTAAACACTCTTTGAGATTCATGTCCCCCATGCAAGTTTCCATAAGTCTTTGGAATGTTGCAGGAGCGTTGGTCAGACCAAACGGCATCCTGTTACATTCAAAGAACCCTAGTGGACCTACCGTGAACGCCGTCTTTTTCTTGTCCTCCTCTCGGATCTCCACCTGCCAGTAGCCTGACTTTAAGTCTAACTTACTGAAATAAGTAGCCCCGTCTAACCTGTCTAGCGTGTCCTCAATCCTAGGTAAAGTGTAGGCGTCCTTGATTGTCCTGTTATTTAACTTACGCAAATCGATACAAAACCTTAAGGACCCATCCGCCTTCCGGCACAAAACAACATTGGAGCAATATGGACTACTGGACTTTCTAATAGCGCCAGCCTCTAACATCTCACGTAAAGTTTGTCTTACCTCTTCAACCATTCCCGGGGGAATTCGCCTGTATGGTTCTCTGAAGGGTACATCTGTCGTTAAGTGTATCTCGTGTTTCACCACATCCGTCCGCCCGAGATCGGTCGGGGATGTAGAAAACAACCCACGCCATTTCTCTAAAACACCATATACCTCCTTACACTGCTCTGTAGAGAGATTATCTGTATTTACCTTCACTCCTAAATCTGTTAAGGGTTTGTGATCTTTCGTCTTGTCAGTAGTCGGTGTTTCCGGATTCCAAGTATCCATTACTCTAACCTGACTTACCTGACACAAATTTGTTTTCGGCAGAATTTTTATAGCACTTGCCGATATATTACATACCTTAACGTTGACCCTTTTGTTTCTACCTGCATTCTTCATGGATAATAGCCCTGGACAAACTATCACTCCTTGTTGCCCATTTTCAGACTGTTCTGTTAACACTGACTCTATAGAGGAATCTACATTACGAACAATACCTCTAATGTACTTAACTTCATTAGGTTCTAACTTAATAGGAAATCTGTTCGTAGTTTTTACAGGTAAACAACAGTTCAAATTCATATTTTCAATTGCACTTTTCCAAGCACTGTCGGACGTATCTGAAAATTCTTTACAATATCGAATTACATTGGTACCCACAATGACAGGGATCTTAGAACTGTAGTCTGAAGTCTTTGTCACTAGAACTGGGACAAAAAGTGGTTCT
>WFKH01011801.1:1105058-1116313 GCA_016163765.1 Magallana hongkongensis
ACAAAGAAATTAATTAAATATACAATATGATTTAAACACAAATAAAAACCATAAAGTGAATGCATCGGTAGGACAACCAACACCACCTAAAATAAACAGCAGGTAATATATTCATAATTTTACCTCCCTAGTAGAATCAAGTATAAAGAGAAGGGATCTGTTTGATTGAGTTAATGTATCAAGACAATCTGATTAAAATCAGCTGTTCTGATACGCTACCGCTCTCGAACATCTGAAACAAGCCGCTTAGAGGTCACGTCCGAAAGACCTTTCGATAAGCCAATCAAATTGTGGCTAGCAAAACTCTGCCCATTCTCTCACCAGAGGTCGTGCTACACAAGCTTCGCTTACACCTCTGTCAACGCCGGAAAAATAGTCTGTCACATGATCAAAACAAGCATGGCGAGCACATGGCATTGTTGATTTGTTTCTCCTGTACAATCAACTGAAAGGGAGGATATTAACGGGCAAAGACTTAGTGGACAAGTTTAAAACTATCATAGGGGGATAACATTGCAGCTGATTTGTGCAATATCAACGATTAATCGGGAGTTTGCAGAATCTGATTTTTCAAAACTTTCAAACATCTGTCAAACTAGATCATGTGATCAGAATTTAATTTTTACCTCCGCGAAATAGTTCTCCCAGTAACTTTGAAATAAAAATGGATAAAAGTATTAAATATTTAAATTGAATTATATTTAATCATAGTTAGAGATAAAAAGAGTAAACACATTAATTTTAGATACATTTTGCCCATCGTTTCAGTTTGTACAAGAATCTTGTACATCGGGCGTTGACAGAGGTGTAAGCGAAGCTTGTGTAGCACGACCTCTGGTGAGAGAATGAACTCTGCCAGCAGATAATTTCCCATAAATCTGTGCGGTTATATTTACCTTGCTGTTATTTCACCCGATAGTCTTTAAGAGACAGGGATTCTCATTGGTCAAAAATGTCACGACCTTATATTTAAATATTTAGATTGTCGGGTCGTTCGGACGTGACCTCTAAGCGGCTTGTTTCAGATGTTCGAGAGCGGTAGCGTATCAGAACAGCTGATTTTAATCAGATTGTGTATCAAGACTGAGACATTGAAGTGTTTATAATTTCATTTTAAAAATATAAGTATTATACACTTTATCAAATTCGATTGTTACAATATTTACATTTTATTAGCTTTATATATTAGTGTTTTAATTGTTTGTGTTTTGATTTTACAACAGTTGTTTGCAATAAAAGGATGTAATTTTGTCTATTATAATTATTTATTTTTATTAATAGACATTGTTGGTCTTACAACCGCTGTATCTCTGGTCTTACAACCGCTGTATCTCTGGTCTTACAACCGCTGTGTCTCTGGGTCAAATACTATATAATATTATCAATTTTTGTTAAATAGCAATTTCCATTATTTGGTTCTAATTTAAATCGGTGTGTATTGAAATAAGATACCGTATAACACAATTTAATAACAAGACCCACGTATCTTTGAATCTGTTAAAAATGGCGTGAAAAAACTCCATTTTTGTAAATAGAATTCCAACATCTCCTAATGTTTTTACATTCAAAGTGTTTTTCCAAAATCTGCTGAAAAAGCCCGAGAAGTTGCGATTGCCGTGACACAAGAGCACTTCACCAGGTGGCCATGACAACTGTCTCATCAACTGTGGCTGACTTCTGTTTGACAACTGTACGAGGGTTGTTCGGAAATTATTGAGACAACACGGATATTTCCTTTTCTAAGTAACGAATTGGGGTGAAATTTGGCATGAACATTGAAGAAACCTTAACAAATAATTAAACAAAGTAATATTTAAAAAAATGTTTAATATCTTGTTTACAACGGTAAATAAACAAATCGGTGGTCGGGGTACCCGGCGCAAGCATAAACTCGGAGAATAATTAAACTAAAACATCGTCTATCTTAGTGTCCGCAAACTTACACTTTAAATAAAAGAAATCAGATTATATATGTTCATTTTGCTATTTATTGTGAATAACTTTTGATCAAGTTTCACTTGTGTTCGAGTTGAAATACGGATATGGTACAGATATATTTACCAAGCAATAGAAATCTGACAACGACGAAATATTGAATTTTGACGTCAAGGCGGCACAGCGAATATACATCAAATTGGTGGAAATTTCGGAAAAAAAAACCTTTTCAGGGCACCCAATTGCTTTAACAAAAAATATACGATGGCAAGGGATAAAGGACTTCAGTTTATTGTCTATTTTCACTAATTGTTTAGCTAGAATTAAGACAAAGTGACTAAATAACAAGTACTTTTTACACACTAACTGATGTCAACAGTTCTAAATTATGTACACAGAATGACTGTAGGAGATATTTCACAGTAATTTGACTTTCGCTTAGAAATAACCCGATTATCTTTTACAAAAATCAAAAATGGAGAGAATATGTGAATGTTGATATCTTGAAATGTAAACAAAAGAGGAGAAATGAAGAATTAATTCTAATTTCCCTTTGTTTGTTAGGTGTTTAAAACATAGGATCAATTATTGAGAAGCGTTAAAATGACGTTGCGGTAAGTTTGCGGTTGCGCCGGGTCACTGGACGAAGTCAAGTTGGTCAGTTTCCCAGGAATGATCAAATCAGGCCATGGACACGAAACTTTTCACATTGATAAACTATATCCTGGTGTACGTTTTGGTGAAATTTCAAGGGTTTATCTTTTTCCCAAAGGAAATAAGAGTAAATGTCTCAATAATTTCCGAACAACCCTCGTACATAACAAGACTTCAATTTAAACAACAAATCTACATCTGTATCAAAGACAATTTATTTTGTTAAATTTAAGCTGTAAATCTACAATTATAACAGATAAAAACAAAGAAGTTAACAGAAAAAGGACAACATATTCAATATAGATATAGGATGTGAATAAAGTTCATGCATTTGTAAATTTCTAAAAATGATATTGATTCTATAAACCACTGTGATCTCAAAGTCAGATGAACAAAAATTATAACATGATTAACACTGTATCTGTCAAATAATGACTTCCTTATCCAACATAAACATTAACTGAGACGTACTGTACATGCTTGTACAGAAAAATCAGGTTTTTATTATTTTCATAATATTGTGCTATCAAAATTTTACCGTTTTTTGTGTATTCATGCATACCTTAACTTTAACAGTCAGATACAATACTTCCAATTGTTTACAACATACACAAAATCTGCTAGTGTGCAATATTCAGATGATTAACATGGAGAGTTTCCCTACTAATTTGAAAGTACTTATTTATTTATTAACAATTAGCTGCCCGTATACTTAATGAACCTTAAGATAGAGTTTGCTGTAACATGATGAAATAAATCAATTTAATGTCACTGTGAGCTATGTCTGTAATCCTTATTCATATGGCTTTTCCCATTTTTTCTCCATGTGTAATGGACATGTCCATAGTTTCTCCATGATGTGTAATGGACCTGCCCATATTTCTCCATGATGTGTAGTGGACTCGCCCATAGTTTTTGTGATGACATCTGACCTGCCCATACTTTTTTGTGATGACATGAGATGCCCATAATTTTATCTGTGATGTCTAATGGGTCTGTCCCTACTTTTCTACTATGATAGGTAATGGAACTGCCTATTGTTTCTGTTATGTGAAGACGGCCTGCCCATAGTTTTTGTGATTAACATCTGACCTGCCCATAGGTTTTCTGAAATGTGTAATGACCCTGCCCATAATTTTTCTGTTATGTGTAATGGACCTGTCCATAGCTTTTGTCAATTTTGTGAGATAGGTACTGAACCTGCCCATATTTTTTGTGTTATGTGAAGTAGACATGTCCATAGCTTCTCTGTACATGTAGAATGAACCTGCATAGTTAGCTGTTGATGGGCACTATGTTGAGCATAGAACGGTACTCATTGAATAGGATACTTCTATCGTCATCTTCATTATCAACTTTAAAGGGCCATGTCCACATAATTCTTTCATTGAGAATTTCTGCAAGGACTTTTCCTTATCAACGCATCACACTACGTCATATATGCATTTCTTTTTTGCTTTGAAATTTTTTATAATAACAAAATATATTGTATTTAACAACAAGAGTTCAAAGTTCAATGCATACGGTGTAAATAACTAAAAGTAAAACTGACTACATAGACACCACAGAATAATACAGTACAAAGTAAAGGTTGTCCACAGAATAATACAGTACAGAGTAAAAGTTGTCCACATAACAATACAGTACAGAGGAAAAGTTGTCCACATAACAATACAGTATAGAGGAAAAGTTGTCCACAGAATAATACAGTACAAAGTAAAGGTTGTCCACAGAATAATAGTTCTCTTAACTACTGGCCACAAGTTGAAGGAATTGTCACGCTATTGATTTGAAAGTGAAATTTAGTTACATGAACATAGCATGGTACCAATGAACTGTTGTCTGTAAAACATGAAACTTGAGACTGTTTTACCGGGTATAACTCTGGATAAATGAATTGGTTGTCATTTGATGAGTTGAAGGTTTTATAAGAAATCAAAACCTGCATGTGTGATGAATCGTTTGAGGATGTTAGGTGCTGTCAGAGAGAACTGATACAATGTCTGAATAGTCACCTGATTTATTACATACAAATATAGAACGGTCTGAATGGTCAACTGGGTATATTACATACATATATAGAACAAGAGGCCTGTTGGTCTGAATGGTCACCTAAGTATATTACAGCAAAACTCGAATATTACGAACACGGATATAGCGAATTTGCGGCTATAACGAATTATTATTCATGTCCAGGCAAATTTCTTATATAAACCTTTAGAAAATTGATGTATATAACGAACACGGCTATAACGAATTTACGGCTATAACGAAGTAATTTTAAGACCCCCGCTGGCAAACTTTTAACGTATTTTATCATTTTTATAACGATTTTTTTCCATTTCAAATTTCATTGAAGATACATGCAATTTTAAGATGCATATATAAAATACTCAAATTCAAATAGTATACGGAATTTTTTTTTAAATTAAAATGAAATGGTTATATTGACATTTTTTGTAAATGACGGTAATACTAATTTTATAACTTATGATAGTGTGGAAAACTGTTAGCCGATTATTTTATAACGAATTCGCTATAATATTTTTTACGAATTCGTTATAAACGTATAGGGAATTACGGCTATAACGAAGGTTTTTCTATGGTCCCTTGAAATTCGTTATAAACGAGTTTTGCTGTATATACATATATAGAACAAGAGGCCTATGGGTCTGAATGGTCACCTGAGTATAATACACCTCTAGTACAGATATAGGGTGATAGATTATAGATCTGACAATATTCAGGAATGTGTTTTACATAATAACTTACGACAAAGTTGTAAATTTTCTCAGCCTCATAGATGCAAAAATTATTATGATCATTAATAAGAAACATTTTCAATCTGTGTTATTATGTTTGACTGTTATTTCGAAGCTGATGTGTTATAAAAATAAATTTGGTCGTAAGTCTTAAGAGTTCTTAGTAAAACACAAACGATTGGTTAAATGTGAAATAAAAACCTGTGGGGGATGTGGTTATTTTGGGCATTTGGGGGGGGGGGGGGGGGGGGGGTAGGGAGTTGTTAACCAGGAAGCTGAGGGCAGTGTACAGCCCATAATGAAATCGATAAACATGGATGTCAAAATTTTCAAAATTTCATATTGTTTGTAAAAATTAGCTACACTTTTTTTTTTATTACAGCACTAATCTTCAGTGGGGTCAAATGCTGGTGATGGCCTTGAATGTTGTTTCTTGGTCACTAACAAATTACAATTTACTAACAAATTTCAATTCACTAACAAAACTTCGAGTTTATGCCCACCGTCTTAAATAGGTTCTGCCAGCAAGTCACGCGTCAAATCTCTTTGCCTTGGTGACCCTGGTAATGCTACGGTAGCTGTGTGACAGTGGCGAAAGGGGAGTCTCCGGTGCCTTTAAATAACCGGAACCCGTGAGGGAGAGGACACCCATTCAGAGAAACACTGGTCCTCCAAGCCTGGGGGTTGGGCAGGAGGCCAACTACCTTCCCCCTGATAAAAAACAAACAATACAGTCATAGAAACAACGAGCATTATGTGCCTCCTGGCACGGAGAGAATTGAGGTAAGGTACATGTACACCTGCAGTAAACCACGTTTGTGTCAATGTTTTGAAGTATACAATCAGTTGTTGCCCTTTAATATTGTACTGCATGGTAATCCACCTTAATTATAAATCGATATTTGACAGGAATGTATTGACTATGTATTCAAACAACCACTAAAAGAATACATAGAAGCTTCAAATGAAAAACTGTTAAAAACGTTATCCCTAAAAGATTTTAACTTATTAAGATAGAAAATGCCCGATTGATAAAAATGTCTCAAAAAATGATTATTTGCGTGATTATTCATAATATTAAAAATTACACTGAACCAAAGTTCTAGGTGTTCACCCAATTATCTCTTAAATGTATGAAATAAACGCAGACGATAAATAGATAGTTTTATCATCATTTACACTACTAAAGACGGCCCCATAGTCATGGCCATTTTTTTATTGCATTAATTTCCTTTTGAAGAAGAGCTCTATATAAAAGTATAGAAAAATACCCTGATTTAAAAGGTAAAATATATGGATTTTTTGTTTACTAACTAATAATTTATAGCTATACAAATCATATCTTAAACATTTAGGCAAATCTGACGGTTAATTTGTTGATCATCCAGCCTCCTTAATGTGAAATAAGAACTTGAATTTCTGGCAAAAATATCCCAAGACTGCAGAGAAAAGTAGTTCTGAAATGATACACCCTCAAAACCAAACTTCACCAGACATATGACCAATTCTGACTTGAATCGCTGACACATTAATCACTGCTTTGATAGAATCTTGAATAATTTTAGTAGAAAAAATCTATTCTTCGTAAATTTGAAACCAGCCATGCGTGAAATGTAACAACACAGATGACAGTGAACATTTAGACGTACAGTATTCTTTAAAAGATTTCGACATAATAAAGTTTGTTTATTTAAATTACAAATGAACAACATCTTATTAATCTAAAGAGTCAAAACGTGCTATGATTTACTTGTGTCTGTATAATCCAATTTGTTGTTATCACACTATCAATCCATCAAAGATATAATATCATTATTAATATGGCTACTGAGGACATTAAGGACTTTATGGAGATTGATATGATTTCTCAAATACTGCTCCGATGGATAAAAATAATGAACAATACATTCATTATTCTAGGAAAACAGTAAATTCTAGACAATCATACCAAAACACATCAGGGAAGCGAAAAACATGGACTACGTATCTTTTGAATAAGGAAAAATTAAAATAATATGTCAATATGCTTTGGGAATTCTTGAAAACTATATTAAAGCGCCGTTGCTCTCTTTTTTTCCGTGTGATCTGATTCAGTGACAGCCAATACAGCTTCCCATGGTGATCACGCAAGGAAAAATAAAAATAATCCTTTCTTTTATTAAATATGATTCTTATGTAAAAATATTAATCCTTTATTTTATCATATATTAAAATTTACAGAGGATAAAACTAATCCGAAATTTTCTTTTTTAAGTATTGAAGGGAAATTAATACTTTATTATATAAATAGTATCACAGATTACTTGTGTCATTTGTGCCCGTTGAACATCTACAGAGAAAGGCGACAGTTCTTCACGGCTATCTGAACGCCTATTTCCAACCACTGACAATGGCTTTCCCCTCTTTAAAATGGTGATCTCGTTCTCAAGTGTAAGTAGATATCATTTCAATTGATATGTGTACTATATATTATAAAGCACAAATTTTACAATTACTCTCATATTAACATTATAAGGGAAATTTGCAGTATATTGAAGCTTGATCTTTGGCCCGGTTGGGGTTTGAACTCAAGGCCCGCGGAACACACTCTCTTTGCAGTGAGCGATCAGTGCTCCAACCGCCTTAAAACAAGTTTTTGCCTATATGGCATACGGTTCATGAACTTTGTATCAAACCCTGACTACTATTCAGGCATTTTATAATTATAATACAACACTAATATTTACAAATATTCTTTTGAATCACATAATTTTATGCCCACAATCACGACAAATTTATTAAAGAACAAAAAGCTCATTCGTGAAAATGCCTTAAAGTAGGCTCTATATCTGAAATAACTATCTCCAGCATCCCAAAATATATGACTAAGATTTAGCAACTAAGCCCACGTAGTCCATGATATTCACCAAATGCATCATCTTTTCAAGTTTGGTGAAGATAAGACAAGTGAAAACTTAGACGTTGCCATCACAGGACGCCTTATCAAAAACAATATTTTTCTTGTAGTAAAATAGATAGATTCATTGAGTGTCTTTACTTGGCTATATTCAACAGTCTCACATAGGCATTACCAGAGAAAATAATCCTTAAAATTTACAAGGGATAACAAATCCATTTCTCGTAGAATTCGTTTTCGTTTTAATTGTAATGACACTACTCTTATGGCAAAATTGTCGTTGTTCTACTCGATTTTTTATGTTGAAAAATGACCCTCGATCATTTATCTTTGGAGGCCTGATCTTTATGAAGGTGTTTATTAGATATCTTCGAAGTACGCTTATATATCAAAAATCCCATGTGTGCTATACAACACTCAAGTTCCAGGTCCCTCCATCACCAAAATTTTCAAATCACTCAACCCAGTCCTCAACTCAACTCAGAAAAGTGCAGAAATTAAAGGAAAAAATTCAGACTTGAGGCTGAATATTGACTTCAGAAGACTTGGTGACGGTCGGACCAGGTGTAGGAAAATCTATGAAAATGAGAAGAAAGTAAATTATTTGTAATAAAATGTTTTTGAATCCAAACTGGAGTAAATAAATCAAATTCTAACATTGTTGGATGGGGAAGCTGAAGGCAAATTCAAATTACCGATAATTTGTGTTAGATGTAATTCGCAAACTTTGTGACTCGATAGGTTTTAAGATTGGTGCTTTGGTACATACAATTTATTGGTATACTGAAAACTTTTTAAGTTTTTCAAATTTCAATTTATTTGAATGAACAGAAAACATGTTTGCAAAATTGCAAAAAGGTAAAATACAGATACAGTTTTGAAGTTACCTTCTTTGACCAAAAACTCTAAACAACATAGGAAAATTACAATTTCAAAAATGTGAGTCTTCTCTTCCCCATAAAATTCACGAACGTCTCTTTTCTTTTCCTAACTCATATATTAATTATGTTTTATGATAGTTGCTCAAACAAGAAATTGCACATCGATTGACTGGAATTCGTCAGTGAGGCAGGAATGCAGCAAATGTCAGAGTCAGTGTTTGTTGGGATGTGTGAGATAATAGGGACCTCAAAACAGGTGGCCATCAGGAGGGAGACAGAGGACATCGCGGGAATGATGCATACACTAGTGTGTGATGGGGTCATAAAATTGACGAGTGGAAGTTATAAAGAAGGATTCAGACTAAAAGGATCAGATTTTGACGTGATGTTCTGGCCAAACAATCACCGAGTGATCATGGGCATGTCTCAGTCCGAGTATTATAACACAGCCAATACAACTTTGATTCTCTCTGACATCTCTGAGAGTCCACCAGGATTCACTCTACTTCAGTTATTGACACCATCAAGAATTAGAGAAGTCCAATCAGCATGTGTCATAATGAATGACAAAGTATATATATCTAGTTCAACATTCATACAGTTAGCTTGTTCGATACGAGTTCCTAATTCTACTGTACATGGACCCTGTGGTAGTGGTGTATTGGGAAGTACAGAATATGACCATGCTGTGTGTTTTGTTTGTGACTTTTGGCCTCCATCTGCCTCCTCATGGATAGACAGATCTCACTCATGGCCTGGCCCAGAAGTGGATGTCACTTTGTAGCAATAGGACACCCGTCAGGACCCCATGAGCTTGAAGAATGGAGAATCTCTTTTTCTCGGGCAGAATATAAAATTGTGTACTCAATGAATCACAGTCAATTTTTGACTTATGGATTGTTGAAACTGTTTTTAAAAGAAATTATCAATCAACAATCAGAAAAAACCAATAAACTGTTGTGTTCCTATCACATAAAGACATCAGTTTTCTGGGCCATTCAACAAAACACACTACCTCACTGGTGTCCACAAAACTTCCTGGTGGGTTTCTGGGTCTGCTTTAAACTCCTCCTTAAATGGGTGTATGAGGGGACCTGTCCTAACTTTTTCATCCCACAAAACAACATGTTTTTGTCGAAAGTCCATGGCTCAGCACAAAACAGATTGTTCCTCCAGTTACATGAATTGTACAAAAAGGGTCTGGCCTGTCTGTTACAGAGTTCCTCTATCAGGTCCTACATCATTGATGTCCTGTACAATCCCAAGCTTACTAGATGTACCAATGAGAAACTCATCGCGCCTGAAAGTATCACTGACACTGAAATGTTCCGTGCGATCGATCGAACCGTCGCCCTGAGATGTCATCATCTTCGTATAAAATACCTTATCATAGTACAACATTTAATACGTTCACCCCTGACAGAATACCAAAACATCACACTACAGAAACTTACAGCCACCACGTTTCAGCATATGGCTTTCATACCAAAGAACATGCCAACTAATACAAGTGGCAACAAACAGATATATATTGCTGACAAAAATTCCTGTTACATGCTGAAATTAGCAGCCAAATTTGGTTTTGTTTCTGACCTCTTGTATATTGCCATGTATTATTACAAGACATTCAGATACATGGAAGCTTTATCTGTTATAGAGATGACGAAAGTCAAGTTAGCACAGCCATATCTGATGTATGGGGGACGTGTAGACAGAGAGAGGTATACTGAGGCTGTAGGGGGACAGTCCTGGTCTACAAAAATGAGACAGGCTGTAGCGAATGATATTGGACTTGACACCAAAATCTGTTATATCAGTGAACTTATACCAGAACAACAGTCTGCTCTACAGATCGGTTATATTGTATTGTATTATCTATCCCAGCGTTGGCAATGCTACACTTCTTAGAGTTCTTGTGTTACAGACACATTGATGCAACATTATTAAAAGCAGCTCTAGATGAGCTCCGCCATATTCAGGGGCGGTATGTAAATGGGGGCGGAGCACTCTACTGGGAGATCCTAGGGATCTGTCAGCAGATCACAGGGAATCTCCAGGCTGCTCTATATTCATACCAACAGGCACTCTCACTTTCACACTATCCATTCAACAGCATACGAACCGCTA
>WFKH01011801.1:1137809-1153743 GCA_016163765.1 Magallana hongkongensis
TATAATCTATGACACCCCCACTCCCATTATTGCCAATACATGTTGCCCTATCACATATATCCAAAGTTCAATGAATAGCTAGCTCTTTGTTGCCTTGAATATTCATGGTTGAATACTTTCTATATCACTCACATCTAAGTATTGCTGTAGTCAACAGTCAACACTGGGAGAAAAACATACAACGTATGGAAGATGTGAGCTAAAAATCTTTGACAAAATCATATTGTTACATATATACGGATTAAAATTTATTAAATGAGAAGATAACTTTTTTTTTTAATCTATAATTCCATCTTGTTAGGGTAGGGGGAGAATTAAATGATCTTTAGCATATTGAAGGATATTACTTCTCCAGTAACACATTTATTAAAACATGAAATTAGAAATACATCATGTACATTAGAAAGGTAAAGATATGTTTTATGCAATTGTCAGCAGATCATAAAAGCTTGGTAAAGAGTTAAACTTAGAAACAAGATAATTATGTGTGATGTAAGGAGTCTATGGTAATTAAAGAATAATGTACAATGAGATTTGTTCATTTTGTTAAAGTTAAAATCCTGCATCAAATAATCAAAGCCTTCAATAAATTGATATTAAGAGCCGGAGGAATTAATCCAATAAAAATAATTACTGTCTTCTCAAGCTGTCATGATGAGGATATCGTTAAATTTGGTAATCTTATCCCTGCATTAAGGTACCTCACTACATCAATATTTATACTTACTAAGACAAAATGTCCCAAGAATTGAAATGTTTTGTAAAATTGTTTGTATCAATTGATTTGGTTGAATATAATGATAGCTCAGTGGTTAAAGTATCTGGCTTGTTAACCACAGATCATGAGTTCAAATCTGTCTGGGGGCTTTTTTCCTATGTAATGCACTAGATTTTTGAAAATCATTATTTTTTTAATCCAAAACTGCAAATTCTTTGCTTATTTGACTTAAACACTTCTTATGCCTCATGCTATCTTTCACAATCAAGTAAATTTCTGCTGATTTGAGAAACTAATTTAAGGTATAGTGAGCCACCTTAAACTATGCCTCAGGATACTACAACATTTATTTTTCACTCTCATTTTCACCTCCCAGACAGTCATAACTGAGAATAAAGCACACCAATAGTGCAGTTATGCAATAAATTTATATTTTATAGAAAAGATCATTTTTTTAAACACTAAGAGATCATGAATAAAAGACATTCCAGAATATGTTAAACATGTTAAATTTGTATGTGTTTAGTCTTACCCTCATAATTCACTACAATCAAACAGATGCATATCATAATTAACTCAGCAAAAAATCTCTTAACCAACAGAACAATATTTATAATTCAGTACAATCAAACAGATTTGTATCATAATAAATAAACTCAGCAATAAATCTTATCACCAACAGTACAATTATATATTTATAATTCACTACAATCAAAAAGATTTGTAACATAATAAACCCTGCAATAAATCTCCTCGTTAAGAGTATACTGTATACAGGGTTGTTTTTGCCCTGTGTGATTTTTCGTCCTTCTACACTTGCAAACAGTTTTGTCCTATTTGAATTTGCCCTTACACATTTGTGTTAAAGAGAGATAATTTGAGATATTGGAATTCACCAAGTCTTAAATTCGCCCTCTGACAATGAGGGCGAAAGGGGTGAAAATAAAACGGGGAAGAATATTTCCCTGTATACATTAATTCATTTCAGTACCATCAAACAGACAAACATATTACCAGTATTTATAAATGAACTCAGCAATATCAATGTATCTCTTCACCATCAGTACAATAATTGTCATTCACTTAAATCAAACAGATACGTATTCTAATAAATAAAATGTCTTCACCAAAAAAACAATACCGTTAATTATAACAATGCAATACTAGTGGGTATAGGTACTTACGTTCTGGTGGGGGGACTGTGGTGAAAGGACCAAAGGTGGACCCTGTAAAGGAAGCAGACAGACAGGTGAGACAGGTGTATCAGGTGTGTCAGGTGGTGGCTAGCTCGTACAGACCACACCTGTATCTGTGTGATCGCCTACAGACTCTCAGAACAAACTACTCATGCAAACTCTCTCAAACACGAAATTACTGTAATACTTATAGACTAGGGTTGGAGTTCTATTGCACATGTAGCATGTGTAAGTGATGGCTACTTGCTCCTAGGATGTAAAAAGTACAAATCTTTGTTTACATGCAGATAAGGCCTTCATACTGAAAACTTAGATATACACTGTAGTGTTTGACCAACTTTTGGTCATAATCACTGAAAAGTAGAGAGGTTTTTTATCTTTCTTCTCGCAGATGGATTTTCATGTATTTTCAACATTAAACTATTTCTGCATGCTAAAACAGTACATGTTGTCATAAAATTACAAATACATTCATGAAAAACACGGCACACATACAATGTAATTGTGTGAACTGCTTGCGAAATATAATAATCAGTGAATGCTGGTTATATACAGTTATCAGCATGCAAACTTTTTTGGCATTGAAAAAATCTCAAAGCATTTCACAAATTCTGGTCAAAACTGTGCTTACATTTTGGCATACCAGAAATATCAAGCATAGTAAATTTTTCAATACACCAACAATATATATTGGCAACAATGAAAGCACCTGTAAAGAAAACCTTTTTTTTTTCCATACAGATTAACATCTACAATTTTTTGCTCCCCCCAAGAACATAAATCCCCCCTTATCAGTGATACTTCTGGGGCTGTGTAAACACAATTTGAGTGTGGAGAGTAATAAAGGGGGGATAATTTACGTATGTCTGCCGATAGGATTCCGTTAGGTGGCTGCAGGTCACTACACCCACCATGACTTGCCCCATTCAGTTGCTGGGTGACTAAGCCGGCTATACCTTGCAATAAAAACAAAAAAGCAGCGTCATTCATATTGGAAAAAAGCACTAACAAGACAAAAATATCTAGTTAATCGAGGGAGAAGGACGAGGGCAATGTCTTTTTCAGGGACAGACACTGGTAGATCCTAACGCCAACTGCAGACCCCTTATTTCTGAAAAAATTCTTAAAACTTACAAAAGAAATGTTCATAATTATTAAATTTTTAGCAATTGTCTTAGCAATATGCTAAATCATGCATTTTCTGGGTCTACCAGTGAAATACGATACCAGTCAGAAAGGACAATTCCTAAAGCTCATTTTAAAGTCCATCTTAAATAAAGTTATCACATGTATCTATACTATAATGAAATGAATAGTTAGTCTTTTTAGCAGATTTAACAGTGATTTTTCTACAACTAATTTCCGTCAGAATTGAGGCACTGGTATAAATAACCATTTTAAAAAAAACATACTAAAATCTTCCTTGCTTCTTAATGCAGAAAGGTTAAAAAAATATATGGAAAAGCCAATTCAGCTAAATACGTTAAACAGAAAATTGAATTAGAATAAATCACTCCAAACTGCATTTATTGTTAAATGGCTTATGATACTGGTCTTTCTCAATGAGACTGAAATTTCAAGGATATTTCCCAATTAAAATGCCAAAGACTCCTTTATAAAAATGTAGAAATATCATTGCTTAGAAAATGAATCTGCCAGTAAAAATTGTATTACAACAATTGTTCAGCTGTAAAACTGGAAGCCTGCAGTATGAAAAAGAATATCATGAATATGAATCAGATCATCATCAATAAACAAATGGATTCTAGGAAACAATATAGTTATCTGAAACGCTGAATCCACCAACACTCCAAGTACATTGCTGACTGAATCAAATTACAAATTACCTTCAATTGACATTGACTGCTAGTAAACAACATAATATTCTCCATTACATGGTAATCTAATTGAACGACCTTGACCTTTAACAGTCATTTCCCAATGACCTTGACATAACCAAGGAGGAATGGATCACCCCCAAATTATTAGGTTGAGGTATATTTTTATCTTGAGAAAAATGTACAACGTCAGGAGCCTGTGAGTAAGAGGACAAGAATATTGGTTATTCAAGAAAAAAATTGACTTAGTTCAAGAGATGTCATATGAAATGAAAGTATCCTCTACTTCTTTACAAAGCAGCCATTGTGCAATCTCTTTATTATTATTAGTATTTGGATACTAATTTTGACTTTCCAAACTGAATTGAATAATTTTGCAAAAGCCTTAACATGAGTGCCAGTAACAGACCTTGGCACAGAAGTGACAGAAATGATATTTTGTCCTCTTAATTTGTTACATAACAATTCTTTCTTTATGGTGTAACTTATTATGTAAATAGTTTTTGATAATGCTTTGTAAAGTTGTAAGCAATGAACTGTGGTGATCAAACAGATGACTTGAGTATATTGGTCTATATCAACCCTGTCCAATCAGTACATGTATAATAGAGTAAAACAGATGTTATGATAGTTAGGTACAGTACATGTATCCTTTGATACTCAAGACAATGACATTTTTTTTACATAAGAAAGAATTGTGAGCTCTGTATCTCGCTTATAACTTGACGACTGACACTCAAATTTTGGTTGACTACTAGAAATTCCATACTGAAGCATTGTAAACATTAAAAACGAAAAAATAAATTTTGACAAAAATCGTGACCATGCCCATTTAATGTATCTAGTGTCTGTGCACCTGGCATGCTGGAGCATTGTCTTCCCTCCAGGTGAGAGAATCTTAACTCAATGACCTTCGGCTTGACATCTTTTATACAGATCAATATGTAACAGGTCCCCTGTCCAAATTTCTGTTTTATATTGCAAACACTAAAATATGCTGGAAAACTAAAATTCATAAAGAACTGAACATTAACATATTAATCAAGTCAATCACCTGTTGATTGACTTACTTTATGAATAAATAAATGAGAACACAAAGAGCTGAAGTTATTTGTTCGAATATAAAACTGAGCTCACAGGGAGGTAATGATCTCATGAAGTGTTAACATATGACAGGAAAGGTAACCTGAATATTGATGTAATAGCAAGACAACCAGGTCTTTCCCACTGCTGATATTTCAGAGTAATTTTTACCTATTAGCTATGGCTTGTTTGAAGCTGAATTTTATTTACTCATGTATAGTAACTAGTTAGATATGACTTGTACCTATGGTAAAGGTGATTTAACTTAATTACCTGCCCTAAATGTACATGTTTTCAAAGAGGATGCATTAATTACCATAATTTTTTGCTTTGTAGTAAAAGAAAAATCATATTCCTTCAAATTAACAACAAAATATGACATGTTCTACATAACCAAGGCATTAAGGGCTATTGACTACCGATATTTATATAATTTTGTAAACAGCGATTTTTAGAGTACATACATGTACCTTTTCAACTGCTTACAAAGAAGTGTAACAAGTACACAAAGATTATATTTATGTGTAGTATGAATCAATATAGTGCAGAGTCTGCAATTGTTTCTCGTATTTCTAAGAAAAACACACTCCTGTCTAAATTTGTTTAATTTTATCTGCCACCGGAAAAAATAACTAATGAAACAATCCTAAACACAATTTGCTCACCAACACACATTAAACCCATATTTCGAAGCCAACCAACAAAACAAAAATCTAAAGTCAATGGAATAAGAATCAGTTCAAGCAAGTCTTTTTTATTAATTTACATAGTACTGTTATGGTTCTAAATCAGTACCAGGTCAGTGCATGGTGTCATCTGAGAGATGGATTTTTTTTTAAAATAAAAACCACAGGTGCCTCAGAAGTTAAACATAATTATTTTTTTTCATAATAAGATGAATCCCTTTACTATAATAATAACAAGGTTTGTCACAGTCACCATTTAGAATCACCTGCTTCAATTATCTGGCTGCGATTCATGCAAAATTGATAGGTACAAATATTTCCATTGATAGGTACAAATATTTCCATTCGCCACTTTCTACTTTTAAGTGTACACTTGTGCATCATCCATTTGAATTAATGACACAACCGTTCCTTTTATTAAAAGCACATTCCAAATTCAGTCTACTTCTTCTCATATCGATAAAACTGGAGGCCAGAAGTTTGTGAAAATATGTTAATGAATATTCCATCGCTTTATCTGATTGATTGATACTTACACAGAAAATTCTTGTAAAAGGGAAATTGCATGTTACTGGTATCTTTGTTTCCATCTGTGGCTCAAAGTTGAACTAAAACTCAATGTAAATATATACACTGGACCAAAACTCTAAGTGTTCACCCATTATAATGTATTTACTATTTGAAATAAGCACATTTATTTGTATTGCCGTCAGGGTGGCTGATTTCCACCTAACTTTCAAATAGTTAAGACCGAAACAACTGGCATCAAAAATTCAAGTCCATGACCTCGTATTTTCACAAAAGTGGGAAAATCAGGCATTTTACACGTTGTTTTTCATCTCTTAAAAAAATACAGTCCCTGTTGCTGGTGGCAAACCCCTCAAAATGAAGGGGAGTTCTAGGAATTAATATGCCTCAGCCATGTTTTGACATTAACCTGCGGAAAAATAGTGTTGTGAGACCTGCATAAGGCCATCTGGTCTTACTGACGTCATAAGCAAGGGAGGTAAGCCGCGTAAGTCAATGTTCCTTTTCCCGATTAAGTGATTTTGATCGACTGTGGCGCTGACATTTTGCATAAAATATCCAAAAAGCAATGCCAGTCTTATTAAATAGGCACTTATGAACTCATTCCCATATATAAATCAATATGGTCAGGATATCATTTCATATGACCTTTAATATTTTTAACAATGTCAAGGAAAAAATAAACAGCAAATTTAAAGTGAGTACTATCTGTCCTAGAAACAATGCAGACACCAATATTCCAATGGCTCTAGCTGTTTTCTCAATGATCATTTTGGCCATGTTAAGTGTTTTTCTTTTTAAACTATCACTAAAGACTAATATCAATTGCAAAAAATTGCTAATCATATTACGCACACGCAGAAAAATACCAATTTAATGTTTTTTTCGTTTTAATGACAGTGAACGAAATTAACAAAATGCATGAAATTGCCCACGGGACTATCCCACTTAGATTTGGGATAGACCTTGGAAAAATGGGATTGTCCACAAGTATCAACAACAAATTTTGTTCTTTCCATTATTTTAAGTTGAAAGTTGAAGACCACAAAACTGTACAGGAGCCATAAAAAACTGGAATTTGGGTGAAAAACTGTACACTACCCATCAAAAACTGTACACTACCCATCAAAAACTGTACAAAAAACGGTACAAAATATCGCTTAAATTCTTCTGAAAAGGCACCTTATTTCTAAACCCACAAATGTATATTGTCGCAAATGTTTTATTTAAAAATTTGTTATGAAGTTTTGAGGTAAATATAGTTACAAAATACGAAAAATGTTAAAAATTCACTTAAATGTTGAAATTAATTACAATATTGAACATAGTTAGTCTAGAAAACATAACTTCGAAATTATTAAATCTAATTTTATTTTTACTTCGATTCAATAATTAAAAAAAAAATGGAAAGTTATTTCGTTAAACCTCTTTTACACTGCCCGCCAAAAATTGGGATAGACAACTCGGTCACTTTTGATTGGGATCAGAGTAGCCCGATGCGATATGAAATAGATTCGGACTATCGGACAGGCGTTAATTTCCCACACTGTCATGGGTACTTAAACTATGTTGTCTTATTTAATTTGTGTTATTAATAAAAAGACATATCAGTTACGAAATGTTGAAAATATCACATTATTTCATTTTGTAATTTTAAAAAATTATTCTATTTATTGGGGTGAACACAAGAAAATTTCGTTGAGTGTATATTTGAAATAATATATTTCTATAGAATCAGACCATCAATGTGCATTAGATAAAAGCAATTTTCAACGTCAACCATAATTTCTGTATTCATACCTACAAATTAAACAACTAGTCTGGAAAAGTCTACCCCAAAGTATGACGTGATTCATTATCCTCCCTTTCTGGTTTTATCCACAAGAGCAGCAGTAGACTGAATTTGGAGCATAATTTTAATAAAAGGAACGGTACGTTGTATCATGAGAAACCTTGTTATTTACTTATTATTATAGTAACAGGAAATATCTTTTTATAAAAAGAAACATTTTTAGCGTCAGGTGCCACTGATGAAAACTTCTCATTTGTTATTTTTTCAATTTACAAAGTAAACTGATTAGGAATATGAAACAACTAAATGACATACACATGAAGAAAAGGAGAAATTTGTATTCAAGAATTTTAGAACTAAAACCAAGGAAGAAGACTCTTCCGCTGAAACAAAATGATTTTGTGAATGCCGTTTACATTTTTTATTAAAAGTTTAACCCTAAAATCTGAAAACCTCGCATGATGGTTAGTCAGCTTATTTAAAACATAACAAATTAGAAAAATATTGAAATGAATATTACAGAGAAGAGAAAAAAACACTGGGGCGAACGAGAAAAACGGAAAGGTGTGTGGAGGGACAACACAAAAATAACTGAAAAAAATCCATCTGTAGTTTTTGACCCAAAATTAGATCCCCCTGTCTTAAAATGATAAATATGATGATGTTGGGTATATTTATTCCACAAGGTCTAACTTAAACACTGTTATGCAGATAATATAGTTTTACATTAGATTATACAGTACATCCATCCAATTTTACAAAAAAAGTTGATTTTTGTCAGAAATTACTAAATAATAACTAATAAATAAGTGTTCAATACAACAATCATTTGTTGAAGTTCTCTCTGATTCAGACTTTTTGATGTTTTGTATCCTTTAATTTGGTTGTAGAAACCTTTATCAAATCTTTATCAAAACAAAACAGCACTTTGATAACATTGTTTGGACCTTAAATAAAGGTTAGTAAGCAATCGTGTTTAGGTAAAAGTATTTCAAATTAACTTAAAATACCTGGTGCAATAGGAAACATTATGACATCTTATGACGAAGGAAAATGGTAAATCAGGAGAGGTAAACAAACTTCTGTCATTTTCATCTTTTGTCAAAAGAAAATATGGCGCACGATTGGTTATACTAATCACCCAAAAAATTTCTGATCTTATTTAAAATACACCTTAACATATTTTTTAAAATAATGTGAATTTTTTTTAAGTCGAACAAAGATGTGATAATTTTGTTTCTATGGAATTATTGATATATCATGATTTTCTTTTTTTAATATTAATTTTTGAGATTAAACTTTGGACACCAACAAATAACGTAAAGCACACCCCCCCCCCTCCACAATTATCTTATGGAATTTCTCTTCACCTCTTGTACACAACACATAATGTGTAGCATTAAAATAAAAGACTTTGGCAAATGTTAATAAATCATTTACTCAATTAATATATCAAATATTGTGAAAGAAACAAAACTTATTAATTAAAAATAACATCGGGATCGAAATACAAAACGACACACGTGATTATCATGTGATATGTTTTGCACAAACAACATGACTAAGTTACATATAGTAGTATTTTTCGCTGTTGTGGTTTTTGCCACATCTTTGGAAAACAAATGCAATGTGCCTCCGGAATTTTGGTGTAGTTCAGAGGAGGTCGCAAGACATTGTCAGGTAGAGTTTACATATCATTTAATGAATGTTTGTGAACAGGTATCAATTAGACGTACACTAGCTGTCAAGGGTCCTTTAATTTCCTTAAATATTGGGGAAAAATGAGACACTTGCAATTCGTTTTGTTTATTAATATACTGATACATATAAAAAATTTTGTATCACTATTTAAGAAATCTCATTTAGCACCATAAAATTGTATTGATTCATAAATTATATCATATTGATTTATTAAAATTGAATAAACATATAAAAATTTTAACTCCTCTTAGCTGTTTTGTTTTCACAACCTTTCTCTTCCTTTTGCATAGGTAACAGAGCAGTGTCATCGATATTATCAACCCAAGGCCAAGGCCGACAAAGTACAGCTCACTCTGTATTTTGAATCAATGTGTCCGGACTGTAAGAACTTTTTCCGCTCCCAGCTGACCAAGACCTACACTGCTTTAAGTGACATAATTAACCTTTCACTAGTACCTTATGGAAATGCAAGGGTATGTACCCCAAAGATAATTATGCACACCACAGACAGATATACAGTAAAACTTGTTTAGTACTACGAACACGGATATAGCAAAATCTCGGATATAGCGAGGTTTTTTTGAGTCCCCGGGTAAAATTCTTAACAAATCTTTGCAAAATTTTACGGTTGAAACAAATTCGGATATAACGAATTTACGGAGATAGCGAACTGATTTTGAGTCCCGTAGAGGTGAATAATAACGAAATTTAACACTTTTATAACGAATTTCTTTACAGTTTAAAAAGTTTGCACTACCATTTAACATGATAGTTTGAATGATTTTATTTTCACATAAATTCTTCAATTCACAATCGGATTATTAAAGGTATCAAAAGAATGTATTTTCATTCTAAGCCCTAATTAGCAAAAATTGTAGTCTGTTGAAAGAAAACATGTATATATTAAATTTGCTATAGTTATTATTACGAATTCATTATACGGATATAACAAATTATGGATATAACGAAGTAAATCCATCAGTCCCTGGGTAGGACTTCGCTATGACCGAGTTTTACTGTACAGAAAATCAAAATTAATCATTTTTAAAATGATACCCTCAGGCAAAATTTGAAAAATTAATACAGATATGCAAATGTGCATTGTGAACAAAACCAGCAAACAGTCAATAAAGAATTATATTTAAAAAGTCAAGTTTATTTTTTTTAGGAAGAAAAGGATGCAACTGGAAAGTGGAAATACACTTGTCAACATGGAGAAGATGAATGTGTAGGGAACTTAATTGAGGTAATCCTTTAGTAGACAATTTGATAGACTACTTATGTAGACATTATATATACTTTGAATGTAAGCAGCTGGGGATGGGGCCCTTGTAAGTGAGAGAGATAGAGAGGTTGAGGAAACATAAGGAGAGTAGAGGAGTGGTGTTTATCTCTACCAAGAAACATATTATAGACGAGAGGAATTTACAATGGATGTTTTAAGAATGTGGTACTGGTATGTACACTGTATGAGACTGAATACTGTATACAGGGTTATTTTTGCCTCGTGTTATTTTCGCCCTTCTACACTTGCAAACAGCTTCGCCCAGTCTTGATTTCACCCAGATACAGTTGTGTTAAAAGAGATATAAATTGAGACATTGGAATTCGCCCAGTCTTAAATTCGCCCACTGACAATGAGGGCGAAAGGGGCGAAAATAAAACGGGGGCAAATATTTTCCTGCATACAGTAGTAGAGATTTTAAATACATAAAGAATATTTCTAAAAGCCCTGTAGTTGCATTTTTATCAGGCAGTTAAGAGACTAATAATAAAAAAAATAAAGTTCAATCAAACCTGGTAGAGACATTGATAGATGATATTTAGTAACACTGTCTTGAATTCCTAATGTGGTAGTATCAGGTATATGACATTCCTACTAGCTCAGGCTAGTGGCTTAACCCTTTAGCTTGATCGGTAGAGTGCTGAATATGCATGCCAGAGACCGGGTTCAAACCCCAGCAGAAGCAATATTTGTCTCTGTTACACTTTCTTTAACCTTTGCTGCTTACTTTTATTAAAATTTAAACAGTGTTATGTATAGAGGCACAGCTGTGATGATAATCATGTATTCTATTTGCATTAAACTAAAATCATGCATGTCAATGATGAAATTTTGATTTATGAACTTAAACAAAACACAAATAAGCAATTATTCTGTGTATCACTTTATCTTAACACCTTTTAATCATGTTGTTCTAATTATTCAGTTCACAAAAGAGCTAACTTTGTTGAAATCTAAAAGTGAGCTGTCAATTGTGAACAGTCAGCAATTTTAGCAGAAATTCAAATATTGGCAAGAAACTGATTGTTCAAAAGAGAATGTCTAGGGACAGATGTGACCCTTATTAGTAGTAAGACATTCAAAGCTATAGAGATGGGTCAGTGCATTGCATTAGTGACATTTCTAGCAGTGGTACAAAAGAACATTGATTTGTATCAAATGAAGTGCAATGTGGCTTGTTGTAACAGAAGAGAGATGAAATTAGTAAGAATTTGATGCTATATGGACAGTTGTTTCTTCTCATTGCAGACGTGTGCTATTCATTTGTTGAAGAACATCTCTGTATATTTTCCTTTCATCAGCTGTATAGAACATGACCAATTTGGAACACCCCAATTCTCAGCCAAAAAGGTAAGATTACTTACATACAACAAATTATCCCCCAACAATATTAAAAGATATCAATAGATTCTGTGGCTGATAGTACAAGTAGTGGCTTGATTCTGACGTCATCTTTTTTTTATCCACAGTGTGCCAAACAACAAGGAATAGACCTACAGCCAATCCTGGACTGCTCCACCAGTTCCCTTGGCAACAGCCTGGAACACCAGATGGCACTCAAAACAGAGGCCCTTAATCCACCCCATAAATATGTCCCCTGGGTCACTCTCAATGGGGTGAGTGATATATTGTCAGTCAATCATTTGAAATTATTTGAAATTAACATTTATTGCATAGGTGCTTGAAATTACAGACTTTCCTTTTCGTAGGAAGATAGTTCTCAATAAAGACATGTATGATATAACTTTTATGACTTAAATTAAAGATACATTACATAAATATGTTTATTTCCTTTGTTACAAATTACACAAAGTCAAATGAAGCATGCTACAAAAATATGCATATTTTTTTGCATATTTTCATTGTTAGATCAGAAGAACAAAAAATATTTATGCATATTATATATGTTTGGAAGTCATCCATGATTTATTCACACAACTTATCATCAAATTTTAAATGATTCCTCTTTGTTACCGGTACATTGAAAATTCCTTGGAATATGAACTTAATTGGTATATGCATGATCAAATCTTCTGAGTGCATGCCCTTTTGGCTTCACATGATTTAATCATTGATAAAGTTCATATCCCAGAGAAGTTTTTAATATTGTTTTTATTTTTTATATCAATACCAATTTTATTTCCTAATTCATGTTTTAGAAGAAATTTTAAGCCAAGAAGTGTTTGAACAGGAAATGTAAAACTCCTTTTGTTAGTAGCTCTATTTCATACAATTGTGAATTGATAGAAGGTGTATTAGATTATAAATTTGTATTTAAATATTTGATGCTATTTTAAGGTACACACGGAGGAGATAGAGAAGAAAGCAGAAGCGGATTTAACAGCTCTGATCTGTGATACTTACAAGGTGAGGGACTTGATTTTATTCTCAATCCATTACTGATAGATTTACAGTATAACTGAATTTTCTGCTGGATACTAAAATTTTGTGGTATCTTTTCAAATATAAACAAATGCATTCACAGAACATCAGTTTTCTAGTGGTGACTTTTTATTTGTAGGGATCTCCCAAACCTTCTGCATGCAACAAAATGGCTGGCCTTCATCATTCATGGAGAGAATTCTAATAGCATCAAAATACTAGCATTAAAATACTCTTCACATATCTTGTCTCCATACAAAGTACATCTGTATCTGTGATATAGGAGAAATCTGTCAGATTCTGTATGGGTTCTTTTATTCTTTAATTAAATTCAAATCATAGTTTTACATGTATTTGTACTTAATCACGTGTTTTCATTGTCAAATCCTTTTCATTTAAATTTTGTTATGATTCAAGAAATCCAATAAAATACCTTGTATCTTAATTTTCACAATTTTTAAAAAAAAACTTTTGTTCAATGTTTGTTGGTATGGAAACATTCTTCAAAGACCTGGTGAACACAATATCACGTGCTAAACAGAAATAATTTACAAAATATCTAATCAGTAAAGTTTTAGTACCAGTGTCACATTGGTCAGATTATTGAACTAAACAATAGGCATGAATACAGATGTCCAAAACAGGAGCTTTGAAGTCTGGAAATTTCGATCTTTCTACTGGAGAAAATGTCCAAAGTTTCCTTCTTGTGCAGTTTGTATTCCAGATGGTAAAACAATGTGTCCTTTTCATTCAACGGTCTATCTGTTTGAACATGTCTTTTTTTTCCTTTTTCTTTTGCCTTCTGTGCAGTTGTCAGAGTCCCAAGTTTGGGGTATGACTTTTAAATTTCACATTTTCAAGCCTTGGTCATATATCCTAATGTTGCTCTTGGGATTTTGGTGGTAAAAAAAGTTGAAAACTGTAGGTCTTTCAAAAGGTGTCTGATAAATTTTGCACTTTTCTTCATTGCAAACTTGTCAAATACTGCATGGATATAAAGTGGAGATTACTCTTTTTCTACAACGGTGCAAAAACTTCAAATATGGCCATACTTATTAACGCACCTGCATTGCAAAACGATTTAGAAGAAGCCTGCAAGATATGAGGATTAAGAGAGGGGCAGTTGCAGCTTCAGACCAACAGCTGCTACTAGCAAAAGCAAAACTTAGATTACTGGTACACAATCAAAAAATATTACAGATGTGGGAAACCCTGTTACACCACAACAAAAAGCGTGAAAAAGACACCAGCTGGAACTAAGAAATTGCTTCTTAGCCCTCAAAGAACTCCAGTGAAGATGATAACATCACAATTGAAGAGGACTGGTACCAGATCAAACAAGCCATTACATCTGTATGTTAAACATCCATCGGAACAAGAATCAAAAGCACCAAGAATGGATCTCTCCCAAAACTTTTTTTAAAATAGGAGAAAGAAACTCAGTTAAGCCTTTAATTAACAAGAGCAAAACCAAGGCATCAAAAACAAACAGCTTCAAATGTCTATAGTGAAGCAAACAAAGAAGTCAAGAAAAAATGCCATATGCCAAGAGAGACGAAAGAAGCTTGCCACAGAAGCAGAAGATGCAACAAGGCATAACAACATCATAGCTCTGTTTGACAACATCCGACTTCTCACTAGATACCTGCAAAAAATAGTCAACCAATAAAAACAAAGAGGGAAAGACTCTAAATAGGAATGATTGCATTGATAGAAAAAATATTTTAAACCACTGATTAACTAACAGACAGCAGAAGAAAAGGCAAGGATACTGCCAACAGGAAACCTTTTGGACTTCAACTGTGAGCGTTCTTCAATTACAGGAATCAAAAAAGCAATACCATTCTTGAAAAACAGCAGGGCGTAAGAACCATGCAGAAAACATTCCCGCAGAAGCCCTCAACGCAGACAGAGATATTTAGACAAGATGCTGTATGTCCTCTTCGGCAAGAACTATCAGACTGCAATAAAGGACATCTTTTAAAGTTACCAAAAAAAGGAATCCAGAGTATTACTGATAATAACAGTGTTATACTACACTATGGCACGCCAAATTCACAAAAATGAGCTAATCATAGTTTCACAGTCGATAAACTAGGTTTAACGGTTGTAAACTATAGTTTACGGACAGAAAACTATAGTTAACGACAATAATCTATATTTTACATCTGTAAACCATAGTTAACGCGATCATCTATGTTTCAGAAGTGAAAAACTATAATTAACACTGAAAACAACCATTTGCGATTGCAAAACATAGTTTATCTGATAAATATAGTTTCACATTGTGAAACTATGATTGACAACTCTAAACCATAATTATAGTTAACAGATGTGAATCTATATTTATCAGCAAAATCTATCGTTAACGTTATTTGCAGACAGATAAACTTAGATTATCATTTGTAAACTATAGTTTACGAATCGTTAAGTATAGTTGCGGTTCGTAAACTATAGTTAACAGTCGATAAACCTAATTTATCAAATGTGAAACTATGTTTAGCTCATTTTTGTGAATTTGGCGTGCCATACTACACTGACTCAGAGCAGGAGTGGATTCCAAACTTCACGACAGCCAAGCAGGGTTCAGACAGAACAGAGCATGTACTATAACCAAATAGCAACACTGCGAATAATATCAAAACAATTAAAATAATTGAAATCACCATTCCATGTCGTCTTTGTTGATTTCGAGAAAGCTTTTGACATACTGAACAGAGAAACA
>WFKH01011801.1:1164185-1184343 GCA_016163765.1 Magallana hongkongensis
AATGCAGATAAAATAAATTCTATCACATTACGTCTGGCCTAAAAACTTCAATATTAGTATTCTGATTGTAAAATGAATGTTATAATTAGGGATGTCAACGAATACTCGAGTACTCGACTATCGCTCGGTTACACCGATCATCGACTAAAATTTTCTTAGTCGATTACTCGCAAGAATGTGAATAAAATTCAAAACATTTTATTTATTTATTCTTAACACTGCAGTTTTTGGGCTACGAATGAAAATAACTGTTTTCTTTTCTCGGCATGTTTGATCCGTAAGTTACCCTCTTTTCAATCAGTGTCTCTAGTGTATTTTTATACGCGGCTACTAATTGATCTCTTTTGATTTACTTAGACAGACAGTATTTGAGGAGAACAATTTGTGTTTCTTCTAATCGGTTATTTTATTGGATCGGATGTTTGTATAATCAATAATTTAATCATATCAATAATCATCTCAAGGCGTTTGTTTTTATAATCATTAAACTTTAATCGTTGGTAAGACACGGACAATGGCTTAAAATGGTACAGGTCACATTTGATTTGCCCAAGATGAAATAGAGCCCAGTTATGTGTAAGCGTCACAAGGAAAACGGAAAAGCTAGGACATTTGCAAACGGATATTTAGATAAAATATTTTTTAATTTATTTTAAATCAAATACATTTAGTACACACAGGGACGTATATACGTCCCTGGTACACATTATTATAAGTTTTTAAATGTTTTTTTTTAATATTTTAAGATAAGATGTATGTGACGGTAGCATTATTTGATTTGAAGAAGACAAACGGTTTCAAATAAATGAACGAGTACTCGACTATCGCTCGACTAAAGCCCCCGATTAATCGACTAAGTCAACCGAGTAAAATTGACATCCCTAGTTATAATACTTATTTGTGAACTATCAATAGTTCCCAATCATTGTGAGTTGTTTTTTATAGGAAAAGAAGGATGCATCTGGAAGGTGGAATTTCACGTGTCAGCATGGGGAGGATGAATGTGTTGGGAACTTGATTGAGGTAAATTATTGGAAGATAGAGAAGATCAGAAAAGTTTGACTCAGACAGCAAAGAGTGTGAACTAAGTGTGATTAAAAGATTAAAAAGATCTTTAAGATACCAATACATGGTTCACTTGAGTAAAATGGCTTGGAAGAGGTTATAAACTAAAAGAAAGTATGTAGGAAATTCACATAATTGCACAGGAAAACTTAAAGAAATAATAGTTATTATTGTCTAAGCAACAAAAAACTATACGAAAGCTTAATTGTATCGGGTTTGTCTTCTGGTAAACGATATTTTTTTGGTTTCATTAATATTCACATGCATCATTTTTTGTTGATTAAGTAATGTTGAAGTATTTGAGAATACTAAAGTTTATTGACAATCGGATTACCAATTGGATATTATTTTTCTTCATTGAACTTTTTATTTCGTGGATCACCTTAATAAAGAAATCAACGAACATTAATGTTTAGCGGATATGGGTGAATCCACAGTGTCATATACAGATGCGAAAGCTTTAAACATGAGCTAGTTGTAATAAACATTTCGGAGATGAAACATCCGTCATTCAGAGAGATCATTAATAGTTAATCAATAAAGATGGAGCTATAGGGTCATGCATTGATGAAGCTATTATGAAGAGAATTGAAGAGAATATATAAATGATGCAGTGGTCATCGATAGAGATGAAGGAAGCAATAGAGATACGTCTGTGATAGGAACAAACTAGGGAACCGTTTGCATTTGATACAAATGTCATTTATAAAAGAATATATGTACAGTTATAATTGATGGTTCACCTACTAGTGATAGAGTAATAGATTGGAAAAGAAGATACATTTGTCATTGAGATTCTGTGAAGTAGTTTGATGAAGTGATCGATATACGGGTTATCGGTAGAAATTACGAGAAGTATCTGCTTGTCAAGAGAATAGTCACTATAAAGGATAGTGAACAATTTGGAACCTTGTATAAATGAGACTAAGATACAATAGAGATCAGTTATTATAAAGAATGGCAGTGATTTTGTCGGATAACTGAAGAGATGACAATATTGTTTAAGATAGAGATAACAAAGTTACTCAGAGTTTAGAGCAACAGCTAGTGCTGAGATACGGTGTAGATCTGTGTGAAGTTAAGTGGTAGAGACCTATGGTAGAGAGGAACAAGATACAGGTTACTGTATCTGGTAAGAGAGAAAAATTATACAGAGATATCAGTTTAGAATATTTAGAAACATGATGGCGTTGTTACACTGTAATAGGTCATTGAATGTATGCTAAAACTACAAAGAGTTAAACGATGTTGCAATAAAAAAAAGGAGGATTGAATGGGCACATAAGCAATTGTGATGCTTTGATCGAGTATTTTGGAGATGAGAACTTGATAGTTTGATGTTTCTCATTGCAGACGTGTGCTATTCACTTGTTGAAGAACATCTCTGTATATTTTCCTTTCATCAGCTGTATAGAACATGATCAATTTGGAACACCCCAATTCTCAGCCAAAAAGGTAAGATTATGAACATACAACAAATTATCCCCCAACAATATTAAAAGATATCAATAGATTCTGTTGCTGATAGTACTAGTAGTTGCTTGTTTCTGACATCCCCCTTTTTTTATCCACAGTGTGCCAAACAACAAGGAATAGACCTACAGCCCATCCTGGACTGCTCCACCAGTTCTCTTGGCAACAGCCTGGAACACCAGATGGCGCTCAAAACAGGGGCCCTCAACCCACCCCATGAATATGTACCATGGGTCACACTTAATGGGGTGAAAATCGGCATTCTTATTTTTATGAATTCTAACAACTATTGAGTTATCTCTCTTTTGATATAGTTGGAATTTTTTTTTATATTTATCATAAATAATAATGTTTTGTTGTTTTTTTTTTTATCGTTTTAAGGTACACACAGAGGAGATAGAGAAGAAAGCTGAGGATGATTTAACGGCTCTGATTTGTGATACTTACAAGGTGAGGGGGTCTTTTGTTAATTTCAAATGGTAAACAATCCCACTATAAAAAAAGCAAACACTCTGTTTACTAAGTACTAGTATTTTCTCTATCAATTCGGGAATAATGACATACCTTAGCTCATTCGCGTGTGAGGCTGGATATATATGATACGGTCAACCAATGACCAGAGTGTTTGATTGTTTGTGTCACTTTTATATACAATAATATTTTTTAATGTTACACCTGACAAGGTGACATAACCGAACAAAACTATTTTCCAATTGATTTAATAAGCAAATAAATACGCCCAGGTGTTGTTGTTATTTCTAAAGACGGGTAAATTCTATACCCCTGTATATTCAACATGGAAATCTTGGTTTTGAATTGCATAATAATTCATTCCACCTGTCTATAAGAATCATGTTATTAAGGACTCAGATTTATAGCATACACATTAGGTAAAGGATTTAGATTAGTGTACATTATATTAAACACATTCATGGGTATACCTGGATATTAAACATTCGATGGTATTCTGGCGATAATTTTCTAGTTGTTATTTTTTATTTGTAGGGGTCCTCAAAACCTGCCGCGTGCAACAAAAAGACTGGCCTTCATCATTCATGGAGAAAATTCTAAATAGTTGTAAAAAAGCAGAGACAATTATCAGATAAAAATCTCTTCTATCTAATGGTGCTACATGTATTTATGTCTCCGTTGAGATGATGATCATAAGTTTGTAAAATATTTAAAAAAATTATTAGCTTTGCCTTTTGGGAACTACTAAGCGTGATACAAAAATAAATACACAAATACTATAAAGAATACAGCGAGCATGTTAATGAATGCTATAAGTATGTAGCCTACAAAACCACAGTAGCTACAAATACACAGCACATTTCTTTCTTGATCTTCTGAACGCCCTGCATGCACCGTTGCTCTTTTTGCCAGCTACTGTCCAAGGTTTCCTGCAGTTTTCTGGGATGGAGTGCCCGCTCCGTGAACTGCCCCCTGGAATCTGTTGATCGATCTAACTGAGCAACGTCTTCTGATTTTATAAAATAACTTACGACAAAGTCGTTATAAATCTTCAGTCTCATTGAATTATCCCCCTCTTACAAAGTTTATATATAACCATTGAATATATCAAACAAATAGTCTTGTGTGTTTTACTGGTACTATGCATTTGATAGAGCGCTAATGAATATTTAGCATTTATAAATTTAGTCATAATCGTAGGTTCTTTTGCAAAACGCAGCCCTGTATGAACTAAACAGCCGAACAGGTTTCTTTTTCTTTCAATGGTACTGCACCATGAGTCTTAAGAGTATTAGCTTCCCTCTGCCTTTGAAATTTCTGGCTAGCCAGACTCCGAGTTGTGGTCAGAATTCCGGTGCACCACAACTCAAGCCTATAGACCAGTCCCCGCTGTAACAAACCCCATCATCTGGATACGCAGCCTCAAGTCTGAGTTAAAGACCTCAAAATAAACTAATAAAGGGTTTAAGTTGATATGAAAATTTTGGTGACGGCGAGGCCTGCTTTATCGTTTATTCCATTTTCTCTAGCTTGGTGACTACACACTTTTTAAAAATACTTTACATGTGTTTTAATGCTACGAAGAAAACTTCTCCATCAATTGGTGTACATAACAAACAAGATTATAATTCTGTTACATTTGGATATTTATATAAAGCACACATTGCATTTGCATGTCAGGGTTTTTCGGTCTAAAATGCCATGTATCTGTTGAAATATACCATTTAGTACCGTACTTTTTTTTTTTACTTTCCTTTGGATTTGTGTGCAGAAGGTTAGTTTCACTTGAAGCCAATATCCGAAAATGTTTCTTAGGTGCTCTCTCCATAACACGTAATTCTACAAACCTTGTGATTCGCTACTCGTGATGCTTGCATGGTTATCAATGTAGCATTACATGGTCTCCTGGAGACTTTGTGGTAATATCTTTGCACATTAATATGCAAAGGTAGTCCATTAAAAATAAGCAACCATAATGCTGGATTTGATGGGAAAACGTGATACAACATGACAATAAGAGAAAACCAGCTTTACAGAAAATATATTTTATTCATATGAATACGCCTATACACAACCATAATTTGTGAGACGATATCAATATTTCAACAATCACGCAGAAACAAAATAAACAACAGAATGCTAGGAAATAATCCGTCAAATGTCAAAAGCATTCAGTTTGTAATAATCTTCGATAACGATCACCAACAAGAACTTATAATGGTAAAATATTTCAAATTTGAAAGCATTTCCTGCATGGTTCAATGATTATAATGATGTCGTAATATTGAAAAACATGAAACAAAGAAAAGGAGAGGCAAAAATTTCATAATTGCTGCAATTCAGAATAAATACACACAATTATTTCTATGAAACAAAGTGTACAGTGTCTATTAAAGCACTAAACTTTACCTAAATAAATAGTTGTAAGTCAATAAGGCAGCACTTTTGTTGATAAAAATGACCTCTATTTAGGTCGAGATTTATACTCTGCTTTACTCATAACTCAAAGACCAAAGAGGGTAGTGTATAAGTAACATCAATAGTATACAACGCAAGAACCAAATATATAATAACAAAACATACATTATGTACATGCAATGAAACAAATGTACAAAATTAAGCCCGTTTTACAAACTATGCTTAGTTATGGGAGGAAGGGGGGATGGGAGTTCCAAGTGATATGCATACAGAAACAAACATGAGGGAAAGTCAAAACACAAAAATGAATATATTAACAGTGATAAAATCATTGGAATGAAAATGAATACATTTTCTACTCCAAATAGAGCCAAATTTTTAAATAATATGCAACATTTCAACGTGCAATGTGATCACATTTCCCGTAGATTCGAACTTGGCATTCTGTATGGAAACGCCAGCCAATACTTAATATTTCGTACCAATATTTTATACCAATATAACATTTTTTTCACTTTATCAGGCTACTTCAATCCTTATTACTGTTTTTATTGCAAATTGAAATCTCCTTAAAAGAATAATAAATGTAACACAAGACAGATGTAAATATATAGATAACAAAATATTTTTAATGGCAGTTATAAACATTCTGATGCCAAAATACAATTCAAAACAAGAAATGATTCTTAAAATGATAAGACATGCCAGGCTTCAATTACACAAAACTGAGTTTTAATCTTTCATATCTAATTCCTCTGTTACTGAGTTCATCTTTTATATCATCAACTGTAACAAAGGATTACTGTGTCCTTATCTCTGACAATCAATAACAACAATGGACAAGCAAGGGAAGAACAAAGAATCAATCCACAGCTGAATAATAAATGTCCTTACCACTCAACCCCTGACCCCCGTTTTTTTGACTGTGTACTTTATTGGGAGTTGAAGTACAGATAAAATAAATTGAACTCTTGCCATCAACGCATGCCTAATTAATATAACTTAAATCGTATCAAATTTTGAGGTTAACAAACCGCAATAATTTTCCAACTTGGAAACATTCCATTTGATGCTTAATGACAAAATTTGTATAGCTTTAAGCGTATACATTTTATATGAGTGTCTTACCTACTTCCAGCTTTTCTACCCCTGTCTTTGGTCGTTCACCACCGGGACTTATTTCAGTAACTAGCAGACAAACCTAATACCCTGACAAGACTTGCCAAGCCAAACTGTAGGGGAATGGGATCAATCCTAATCATAAATACAAAACTTTGATAAATTATGACAATTTTTTTGTTTTTGTAAGAAAACTGCATGTTTTCCTGAGTATAGGTTTTCAAGCACTTAAATTTGATCACAGATCTTTATACTAGAACAAGATTCTTAGTTTCCCAAAACAAGGGGAAAAATGCAAAGTATCTTAGCAACAGTTTGGGTGCACACAGTGGATTTCTGGGACTTGTAAGCTGGTCCTCAATGGGAGTCCTTGTCCCGTTCCTCCTTGATCTTCTTGTTCATTTCCATCTGTTCTTCTGACGTAACATTTTTAGGCACAAGGAACACGTTTCCGTCACTGGACTGTTGTAGAGAGAACTGAGCGGGGTCGTATGGGCGTCCGTGTTCGTCGCGAAGAGACAAGAAGATTTCTCTGTAGAGGGCACTGTACTTATCTTTCATGTCCCGTGTCTGTTTGTCGATCATCTGTCTCTCAGCCATCAGCTTTTCCCGGGATTCTTTCAGCTGAGTCATTTCGTCTTCCAATGTAACAATCACGTCCATTTTACGTTTCCTGCAGTTCTGGGCTGCCACCTTGTTCTTGCCGCGTCGCCTGATGTCTCGGATCAGCTGGAGCTGTGACTCAGAGAGCTTGTGGTGGGTTAAGATCTCGTTAAACTCCTCCACAGGGGAGTCCACGATCTGCTCCATGGACAGGGGCACCTTGAGATCCTCCAGTCTCTTCTTATCCCTGCAGTGCGGCCCCTTTTGTTTGGGTTTGTCCGTGATGGAGTATTTCTTGAACTCTCTGGGCTCCTGCCCGGGCTGCAGTGGGTAGGAGTGGTTGTGTCTGATATGATTGGTGCTGGATGGACGGTAGTGATAATCAGTGTCATTAGAAGATGAGGAATAGTTGGACTGAGAAGATTCGGCTCCATTTTCATTGTAGTTAAATCCACCATTGAAATTGTATTTCCTGGGCCTTTTCCCAAAGTCTGGGGTGCCATCGCCAAAGTCACCACCCCCTCGGGCTCCACCCTCCATACCATCGTATGGGGACATGGCTCCCTCGCTGAAGTGATCCTGAAAATAGATTTACAATATTATAGTTCACACATTCCACATGAAAATTACATAAATACTGCACATGTATGTGTATTCAGTGGCATGAGTTATGGTGGTTGGCGGGGGTGGGTGTGTGTGTCTGATGAGGGTGGGGGTGTCTGGTGTGGGTGTGTCCTTACCTGTGAGGGAGAACCTCCTGAGCTCCCACCCATGGAAATTCCAGACTCACTGCTGGCATCATCAAGCATCTGCATGGAGCCCAAACCTGCTATAAAAAGACAAATTCAGTTTGTAATTCCAATTTTAATCAACACAGAGATTTCAGCAATACATTTATTTTCACATCTATTTACCCATTTAATATTCTTTGAACCATTGGAGAATTTGATATAATATTTCAGAATGAAGAGAAGTCTTGCTCACCATCTTCCATGGCCATTTCGGTGATATTGAGGTCATCGAGGCCCTCGTCGATGATGTTGGACAGGATGTCATCCACTTGGGTTGTGAGGTCCCCCCCGCTGGGCTCCGGGCCAGTACTGCTGCCGTTAAACAACATGCTGGTCGGGTTCCACTCTAGTGGGGAGGAACAGCCCTCACTGGGCGGTGCCGAGGTGAAGTTACTCCTTGTTTCTGTAAGTCAACAAGCCAATCAATAGCTACACTTCATCAAACATAAAACGAATCACTGCGTTATTGTCTAAAATTTTGATACACCCTATCAGAACAAGTTCACGTTATAAGATACATTGTCATATCTCTATCTCTTGTATTCTTTTAGAGTGTTTTCAGTAAGTTTGTGTTATCAGAGACACTGTCATATGCTTCTTTGATAAATATTTTTTTACTGTGTTTAATCATCACAACACCATTATTTGTTTATTAAATGAGAGTGCTTCTTTTGGAAGAACTCAGACACCATTGACAACATCAATTTCACGTTATAAGAGACATGATAATATGCATTTTTGATAAATATTCTTTTAGTGTGTTTTGGTTTTTAGGACACTGATTATTTATGACTGATAAGACTTGTTTTGAATTGTTTTATGATAACTATTTTTTCAGTGCGTTTATGAATTAGGACATGGATTTATCTATGACTGATTGACACCAAGGATTACATGAACTTCATATTATCAGAGATGTTATCAAATGAATCTTTGATAACTTTTCTTTGACTGTGTCATCAGGACACCATATTTGTTAGATAAATGAGGGTGCTTACGAGGCTCGAAGCTGTTAGTGTTGACAGTGTTGTTGATGGGGGTGGGCATGGTGACATTCTGGATCAGGGCGTTGGAGTGATTCTGGGGGGTCATCATGCGCCCTGGGCCGGTCATGTTATTGACCATGCCGGCGCTGTCGTTGCTGGGTAGCTCCAGGATGTTGACCAGGTCCATCCAGGTCTCCTCCAGGGAAGTGTTGCCTCCATAGCCCCTGTTCTCCTGGGTGGGGTACTGGGGCTGGGGCATCCTCTCCTGGGGGTGGTAGTTACCCTGACTCTGTAAACAAAGGACCAAAAATTAGCACACCATCAACCTCTGGCAGTATGCAGCTGCTAGCCCTAACTACAGTGGAATCATCATTTGGTTTGTTCACCTATCAAGTGCCCTCAGTGTTAATAAACTATTTGTGGATTATATAATTTATCAGTTTATGAGAATGTAGTTTTGGATACACATATCACTAAAATAAGTCAGTTTTCAAGTGTGCTGTAATCACTGTGTCAATATACTTGTGAAGGACAAGAATTCCAAAGTTACAGATTTCCCATCAAGAACAAAAATATCTCCCACAACATGATACGAAAGCAATTCGAAATTGATAAGAGCCATGTAATCAGTACCTGCTGCTGCGTTTGATTGTAGGCGTAGTTCTGAAGGCGACTCTGCTCTGGGGACATGTGATGGAGCGGGGACGTGATGGGCTGATGGGAAGGCGAGGCCAGCTGGGGCTGATAGCTCTGGTTAGAGGTCGGAATGTGATAGTCGTTCTCCAGCACACTCAGATGCTGCGGCATGGAGCTGTTCATCATGGGCATCCCAGTTTCATAGGACTGGTAATTCTGAAGATACAAGCGACGGCAAAAAATTACAACACAGTCATATATATAGAGTTTAAAGCACAAGTAAAATAAGAATTCCTGTTTACCAGAACTTCATAACAAGTTAACCATACCTGAAACTGGTTGGTCTGGTTCATACTCTGCTGACCCATGTTTGTGACATTGGGGGGAGGGACATTGGGCACCTGTGGAGACATGTTTTGGGGGACTGCAGGAGGAGAAGCCAGGGGTTGTGAGGGGGCCCTTCTTCCATTCATAGGCACCCATTCACCTGTGGTTAGAAAAGTAAATAATGAATACATTGCAAAATATTCAATTTCAGGCCATTTGAGGAAAATTAGATTTAGACCTCAGATAAAGACCAAGGTCAGTGTCAGAATCTAACAGTTGTACAGGAACTAACATTTAATATATGTACATGTACACACACAGATGTACAGGTACACATATAGATATACACATACACATAGATGTACAGGTACACCTATAGATATACAGGAACACATAAAGATGTACACATACAGATGTACAGGTACACATACAGATGTACAGGTACACACATGCACACACAGATGTACAGGTACACACATATAAAGGTACACACACAGATGTACATACACAGATGTACAGGTACACACACAGATGTACAGGTACACACACAGATGTACAGGTACACATAGATATACAGGTCCACACAAACACCTACCTGTCTCTCCATCCCGCATGAAGTTCTCCGCCATCCATTGCTGCTCATGGCGTCGACGCTGCTCCTCGAGCTTGGCTTGTAAAAGTTCTCTGTCTTTTTGCTGTGTAGAATAAATATATTTGTACAGAAAATGATCTTGTCATAAAACTTCAGGTACCTCACTACATCAAGACTTACACTTTTTAAGACACTACGTCACAAGATAGCAATTTGAATGTTTTGTTATATTGTTTGTATTAACTGGTTTGGTAACATATCATCATAGCTCAGTGGTTAAAGTATCAGGCTTGTGAACTGCAGATCATGAGTTTGAATCCATCTGGGGCTTTTCTTCATATTTACCGAATTAAATTTTTAAAAATCCTATTGAATATTTATTGCCTATTTGACTTATATACTTCTTATGCATCATGCTACCTATCATAATCAGGTAATATTCTGCCAATTTGAGAAACTAGAACCATTTTAACAAGACCTTGGATTTTGGGAGGACGTAGCTATCTATTTCTTGCATCAAAACAAGTTGAAAATGACGCTGGATTTAAGCGAAATATGCACAGATTGCGTAGTCTTAGCTTAAAAGCCAGACAAATCGTGTTGATTTCAGAGAGCCATGGCTGAGTGGTCAACAACGAAACAGTCAGGCCTACATCACAGTGATGTATAACACAACAACCCAAAGTCCAAACTCTTGTTAAAATGGTTCTGTATCAAGGTGTAGTGAGCCACCTTAACCAATTCCCAACCCAGAAAAACCCAGTTTAATAAAATTTTAGAAAAGTGAAAATTGAAAGGATTACAAAATCCCTGTGTATATGACCGATTACTTTACAGCAGTTAATTCACTGCTGGAGCTGAGCTTACTTTCTGCCTTTCTTTCTGCAGTTCAATTTCTCTCTCTCGTTCAAGTTCTCTCCGGAGATTTACATCGAACATCTCCTTCCCTACTCCCAGATCTATGTCTTGCCTCCATAGTACATCTATCAGGTCTAGATCCTACAACAGAACACAGAACATCAGTACTTGTACTAACAACATCAGTATTGTACTATTAACATCAGTACTTGTACTAACAACATCAGTATTGTATAATTAACATCAGTACCTGTACTATCAACATCAGTACTTGTACTAACAACATCAGTATTGCACTATTAACATCAGTATTTGTACTAACAACATCAGTGTTGTACTATTAACATCAGTACCTGTACTATCTACATCAGTACTTGTACTAACAACATCAGTATTGTACTATTAACATCAGTACTTGTAGTATTAACATCATTACTTTTACTAACAACATCAGTATTGTACTATTAACACCAGTACTTGTACTATTAACATCAGTACTTGTACTATTAACATCCCTACTTGTACTGTTAACATCAGTAATTGTACTATTAACATCAGTACCTGTACTATAATATCATAAGTACTGGTACTATTAACAATAGCATGATTAGTATTGTATTATCAACATCAGTACCTTTACTGTTGACATCAGTACTTGTACCACAGTTTAATTAAATTCTACTTTGTGTGATTTCACGAAATATTAAAATTCTTTTCATTAAAAAAAGAAAAAGCGTCTGTGTATTTTGAGGGGTGCTTCGAGTACAAAATTTGACAAAAAACCATGTACCAGTACATAATTATATCTACAGCAATGTACAGTGGCCACATTTAGTGAGATCTCTTGTATCGCCTCACACACTGAAGTGTTCTTATGGTGTCAGGTTACCAGCATTCTACAGGGATTTTCAAGAATTATGTAACGACTGAAAAATCTGATAAAATCTCTGCATAGTCTGACCCAATTGCTTTATCACCCAAAACCTGAGTCTAGAATCTTGGGTTTTCTTATTAGTCATAGCTTTGATCTTAGTAGATTTCATTCAATATTCAAAGCCAGCTGGATGATCAATGCAAAATCTTAACCTAGGTTGTCTTCAGTTAGAAATCTGTTGCATCGAAACATGATCTGTTCTTAAAAAAGAACACTATAATCAATTAATGTCTAAAACTTGAACCCAGGTTTTCTTGATGCTAACAAACACTCATCATTATGAGTCTAGAGCCATCACAATGGGCAATATTATTCACAATATCCCATCCCATCCATCAAACTAAGACAACAAACAGCTATCTAATGTATGTCAATTTTCTCCTTCAAACACCCTGCGGCACCAACCTTAAGATTAAACTGTGAATTGAAAAAAAAAAAAATCTGTGCGTAATTATTGTAGTGTATTAGAGGCGATCTTTGTGTAGAGGTGGAATTGTTCAGTGTAGGAAACACAGGTAAATCGGTTATGCTCGAGTGATCACGCCATTCAAACCAGTATGTAATACAACACAGCCAAAGAGAGCGCCTCTTTCATACCCCCTGAAAAATAAAGAATTCCAAAGCTTGGCAACAAACACTGACCTATAAAACCTCTGTTTTAAACAAAACCCCACGGACCCGTGGATAGCTACATATCAAGTGCAGTACTGAACAGAACAATCACACAACTCAATGTACAAAATAAATACCAATCAAATATTTAAAGGCTTGCCGCTCTCTGCACAATACTCCTTCGTTTTATTTATACATGCATGTTAAATATTGTGCATTAGAACAGGATCGAACCTGTGTACAATCATTGAGTACTTGGAATGGCTGTTTAGAATGGGACTACTCCCAATTCAAAGGCTAACATTGTCCTAGACACATAGCAGCTGGGAAATGTTATACATTATACATGTAGCCTGTTCACCATGCCTGAGTTGATTTTCATATAAATTAATGTACAGCACAAATAATTCATCATCAACCAACATCAATCTAAACAGAATAAACAGGCCAAATAACCCCAGGACATGGTTTTCATACGGATCAATGATGACAATTAAAAGAGGAATATTCAAGAGATTCTTTAACACAACAGTCTTCAAATACATGACTTACATAGAGATGTAAAGATATGTCGAACAAAATTCACTGAACACCTATGAGGCGTTCAATGATCTACCTAGCGAAGTACTGAGCAGGTTGCAGCTAACGAGTCTGTGCAGTACAACAATGAACAAGTTCTGGGGTTTTTCACTGAGTCACCTGACACAATCACTAGGTGTGGTTCTTTTATTCAAGCTCTACTCATTATACAATCACGACATTTTGTGACTATCTGGATCTCCTTGAAACCTTGAGAGTCAAAGCCCGCTACGTCTCACTGTACACCTAACCCTACGAAAAGATCAATCCGCGTCAAAACCGCATGGATTTTTGGTTGTCAGTTTTTATCTTTAACTACTGTAGATTCCCTCTTTTACTGTGAGTTCTTAAATCGCACTCCTGCCATTTTGTTTCAATTTGGGAAGATATAAAATCATGAGCTCCAAACTTTTGTGGTAATTCCATATTGTGTACAAAGTTCAATAAAATAATGAAAGCTAGATGATAGAATCTGCGATGGGAGCTTATTGGGATTTTACGCAGATATTAATTCCACACATTAGGAATCTACAGCAAAATCTGTTTCTTTAAACTACGGCCATCCAAAGACCAAAATTATTTTCTGCCTTACATAAAACCTGCCAGAATTTACACCGTATACAAACTGTGAATCACCTGATATACACCTTGACAGTGTGATTGACAGTTGATCTCTGAAAATTTTCCATCAAATTTTACTTACATATAACAAATCAAATGTTGTCATTTAATAATAATTCAAGAAACCTCGAACATTTAACATTACTCAAACATAATGAAGTGTCAGAACTGTATTTACACTAAATATATTTTATTAGAAAATGAAATATAAAAATTTGAATTATGTAATCTTGAATAATTGTATAATTCTCTTTATATTTGAAAGCTTAGCCAAAAGAGGAAAGAAGTTTTGGATTGCACCCCCACAAACGTGTTAAGTCCACTGACATTTTTTTCCAAGCATTAAAGATATTGTTGATGTCATACAAAACAAAATCAGCAAAAATATTGCCAATTAAAGGAACAGTTTCATCATCTTCCCAGTGACCAATTCATCTTAAATCACATCCAATATCCACAAAATGTGCCATGGCAAAAGACAAGAATTCAGGGATTTTAAGAACAATGTCTTATGACATCAGCTTTTGTTTACCTGTTGGCTAACGGCCAAATATAATGAAGAAATTAATCAGAATCAAATGTGATTCTGGTAATTCTCAATACAAAGCTTTACATGGAAAAGGACGTAAATTTGTCAAAAAATGAGAAATAGACTTTTTTCCTATAGAAGGACCATAATTTTACAATGTGAATCCTTCAACATGTTCAAGCTTATAACAGAATTACTATAGTTAAGTTCTTTGTACCTGGCGTAATCAAATGACATATATCTTTCATATTAAAGCAACTGACCGAAAAATTACACGAGGTCACAGCATTATAATTTATACTGACATTTGTCACCATTAACGAGGGCTAAAGGCATAAGGTCGGTCAAAATCCGGGACAGCACAGCGAATACTGTGGGATTAAGACATTGCTAAACAAGAAAACAAGCTGACCACACCATCACACCAGGAGTAGGTGAGGTTCAGTGTCCTCACTGACCATACAGAAAGTTTATAAATTATCTACTCGACAGGGAAACCCCCACAACGCTGAGGCATAAGACACACAAAAGATTAATGGTCCATTGAATCATAATGCTTCCTTGACTAAGGCCCAAGATCAACTAATGTAAGTGGGGAAATTTTGGAGACATTTCCTTGAGAAAGCTGAGACAAAATTAAATTGAATCTGCCTTTAAAATTTCCTCAAAGTAGAAAACTTTTTAAGTATGAGTAAACAGACCATTGATGTGGAAATGTTTGTTGAAAACTTTTTTTCCAAAATGTGACAAAAACTTTGGAAGTTTAGCTTAAAATGTTTGACTCTCACAAACAATTTACAAATATTGCATAATTTAGAAAATAATGTACACAAGTTTTCTTTACATTTAACTCAAAGTAATGTTTAAGCACATAAAAAGCACAGACAAATATATATATATATATATATATATAGATCAAATGCTATATTAATAAAAGCACTTTTTCAAGCAGCCAACTCACAATCTCACATGCAGTTAAAACCATTCTACAAGTTCAAAATTCAGAACAGGAAAATAACCTGATGTCTTGATCATGTTGATTATTTAGAACATCTTAATGTAAATTCATCTACCATCTACTACAGTTTACAGATACCAAGAGGATTATTTAAATAACGGCATTACAATCTAATTAATAGTAGATCATAGAAACTATTTCCTCTTCCTATTATATTACATCATGTTGTAACGATTCATGATTTTAGAAATTTCCTGTCTGAAGGTAATGACAACCGTCAGTGCTCCAACAAATTCAAACTTTAATCAGGTCGCGACCAATCGCCCAAATGGGCTATCTAATAGTTAATTTGGGATATATAAATCCTGAACAGGATATAAAATTGCAAAAAATTGATTTTTTTAATTTTCAAAAAATATTCTAAATCTGCATGAAATATATAAAATGTTACAACTTCAGGTAAACAAGTTTTTCTGTAACCTCAGTGTTACGAAGATTGATGTTGATCCTTTGGTAGATCCAAAACTTCTTGAGAATCAATATTATAAACTATAGCTTTGCAGGAAAACTTGCTTAACAAAATTTGTTGTATTTAATGTATATTTAATTATTATTTTGACAACAATTACTTAATAAAATTTTTCCATTTTTTGCAGTTTAAATTTATATCCCACTCTAAACAGGCTATTCTATCCCATTTGGGCGACTGGTACCAAACTTTTAAAACTTTTATCTAATCATGTTCTGTATTAATAATCTTTCATTTACCAGGTTTATAACGAAGTCAATCTTGAATTGAATTTTTAGCAAATGAAAAAAAATCTCAACTAATAAACCATTAACCTTTGAACTACTATACAGAAAAGAGGCGACAGATGAAGTTGAAAGGTGATATTGAGTACTGCATTCAGATTGTTCATTAATTTTCCAATTTTAATTGAAGTATATTCATTCTTTCTGGTAATTCAAAAGTAACGCTCGTTGCACTAAAAAATTAAACATTGCTAAGCACTTGCAAAACACAATAAGAATGAAAACCACTGAAGCTACCACACTTGTTGCCACTACAATTAACTACTTGCCAGCATACAAAAACCAATCAATAAGAGGAAGACAACCCAGCGAAGCAATGACACCCATAGCCGATGCATTTTATCTCTTTTTGTTCACCTCAAAAGATGGATCTACTGCTGAAGAGCAGTCAGCATCGACTTGACAGAGAATGACTTCCTCTTGCTCCTGAGGTTCGGCATTCTCCTCTTCTTGTGCCGTTCCGGACGACTGTTCTGTTGTCGGAGATTCATTTACGTTGTCGTTGCTCACGGGTTGCGTATCCTGAGGTTGCGAATTTGTCAAAATACGTCCACCTCCGTTGGATAAGCCCACAAGAAACGTTGCTATCCTCTGTTGTCTTGTGACTTGATGTCTTGCGAAACGACTTAAGGAACGGAGATCTTGAAGAATAAGTGATGCCTCCCTCTCTACACTCTTTAAATGTTCATGTCCCGAATAATAGTTTTCGAAACTATTTCTGTGAAAATTAGTCTGTGTGTACACTGCTGTCTGGCCAAGAATCAGCTCTTGCACCTCTGGGTAGTTTACATAGTTAGTGTTCAAGTAACTGTTGAGATCAATTCGTAACAAGCTTAGAACAATGGCTATCTGCACGAGCCCATCTGTGAAGTACTGCTTCAGAAGCATTTCGTATAAACCTTTCAATACAAAACGTTTCTAATAATAATATTCTTCCCCTTTAATGTCTCCACAAGGAAAGTGAATCAGTGGTTATTTTTAAATCGAGACTTTCTCCTACTTTTGTCTTCGGTCATAAGTAAACAAAGCACATTTTCAATATATGGCAACCATGTTTTTTCCTTACCGCACGTGCAACGACGTGAAGCGGCATTTCAGAGTCAAATCATCTTGAATTTTTGGCTGAACGGCATCAAATTCTTTGGTATTATGTTGAGAAAACCATTCTTCGTTATGATGTAATGACTAGAATATTCCTTTGACAGGAAGCGGACATCATCTATCGAAACAACTCTGATCGTGCAGAATTGAATGTGACGTCAGAGTATTTGCTGTACGCATGTGCATGAAATACTATACGAAGGTCACATCCGGGTCACAAAAGTGCAAAATAAACTGACCAAAAAATGTGTTGACAAGGTGTCTGCAAGTGTTAACAGATGCCCAAGTACATTTTAAAGATTTAAGCATACTCACATAAACCTTAAACCGAACCAATATCATTTCAACACGACACAACACGAAAAAACCCCCCAAATTCTCAATACCTCCAGTTTTGACAACCTAGTTTTGGAGAGCTTCCAATTAACTTTCAATACTAACAGTGGACGGAATAATAAGTTCTAAGTATGATATACTAACCCCATTCACCGGGTTATTCCCGTGAAGTATGACAGGCTGTGTTTCCATCATCTTGAACGGCTTGATTACAACAGGTGCCCTATAGCCGTCTTTCAGAGCACTCGCTTAAAATGAAGTCTGTAATTCCTTAATCCAAGTGAAAATTAAAATATCCACAACTAATCAAAACTTGAATTTTAATCCATATGAATAAAACCTTAACTGAAACATGTTCTCCATGAAAACATTGGATCTGATCTCTCGACGCGTTCATCCACGCACATTATCAACGTTATGCCATGGTGTGTGTGTGTGTGTATTGAAATGTGCTAATGTATTTAACCTGCTATGTGAGCTATTCGTGTGATTGGCTGAGAACTTCCCATGTGACTCTATAGGTAAAAAGGACCGCACAGGGGCTTTATATTATACGGTCTACATATTTATACCCTCATTTGTTCATATTTTGTTACTTTTTATAAACAAATAGAAAGGATGAGTCAGATTGATAAATACGTTTTGATTTAGATATACATTCACTAAATTTTAGGAACTCATAAAAACGGTCTTTAGATTGAGAACTGATATATTTTTTAATTTGTTGAAATATTTTGTATTTTTCATCAGTTATGTAAAGCCGAGCTTTTCCTGAAATGCGGAACTAGATTGGAAGAAGAAGAAGAAGAATAAATGTATAAAACATATACATAGTTTTGAAATGAAAGTATACAAATGTTATAAGAGAGGGAAAGAAAAATAGATACAATATTTATATATATATATATATATATATATATATATATATAAAACTTTTTTCTATACTCAATAATATAGATCTGTATACTCAATAATGCTTTCTATAGATCATACATAAATGCATGATACAAGTAAGGTAATACAACATCGCCAGTTTAAAAAAGCATTGTCTCTCGAAAAGACTGACAAAATTTGAATTTAATATAATTGTAAATTACTGGACTCTGACGCACAACGTATAGCAAAATTCCCGTTTGTTTTACGCTAGGCAATATATAACCATTTTATGCATACGATTAATTAAATATCATATTTTTATTCCTTGTAAAGTTGAAATGTCGCACACTTGGGAATATCAAATTGTAATTAAACTAAATCAGAGAAAGTTTTTCTCTTTTTCTCCTCCATTTTCACCCCTCCCCCCCCCCCCCCCCCCCCCCAGACCACAACTTTTACAGGTGCCGGTTGATTCACACTTTGCAGTGAAACTCGTGTCCAAGGTCAGGAGCGCCATCACTAATTAAAGCAGGTAACAAGGCCCAGTCATTTTTTGGACCCGGCCTCTACATAATGTCCCTCCATCCACTATATGCTTTGTGATAAGGACAGGATCAAATTTAACACGCGCAATGGAAATAATTAAAAGAACGAATAAATGCATGGAGAAAGTGGATAAGTGGACAGGAATGCAATCTTTTTACCTGTAGGCTAGTACACCACTCAGATCATTGCACTGAGATGTTATCAACACATTTAGATTTTTTCTCTAATTTTCTTTGAAAATTCATACTGAAATTTAGAAAACTGAGATAAAACAACTTGCCGTCACTATACCTGCAATAGTTCCAAAATGGACTTTCCAGTTGAGCAGAATTTTAAATAAAGGTCAATTTATGCAAATCTTCGTATAAGAATGCGGTTAAGAAGTATTTTATGAAGTATCTTAAATAATTTAAAACTTTTTTGTTAGATTAATTATGTATTTAGAATTTCAGACAGATACACGTACTTATATCTACAATTGCTTGGAAATAATTAAACCATAGACAGGTTACAACAAACCATGGTGATTACAGTTTTATAGAATTTTATTTTAGAAAGATTCAGACCCCAGTCCAATAAATATAGCAGGCATCGTAGCGTGCCTTAATCGCCATCTTGAACTTACACCCATAATGAGAAATATTTTTTACAGATTGATCGATATCTGCTTTATTCACAGCAAAGTATTTCACTTGAAACTAAAGCGGATAAATTAAAGATTAAGAATGAAGAAATTCTGCAAACAGGATTGTTCAGTGCCAACGACTACCATTCCCAGGGGCCAGGAATAACATCAGTGTGGGGCGGGGCCATATGTACCTGATTACCAGTTTCACAGACTGTAATATCAATTGAAATATGACTTTTGGAGAGAGAGAGAGAGAGAGAGAGAGAGAGAGAGAGAGAGAGAGAGA
>WFKH01011801.1:1185754-1201879 GCA_016163765.1 Magallana hongkongensis
AAACCCCCCCCCCCCCAAAAAAAAGAAAAACAACAAAACAAAACACAAACCCGAGTGTGTGGGGGAGGGAAACCTGAATCTGACTTATTCACATTTGTGGACTAAAACCATTCTTTCATTTAACTGTATATTTGTTATAATATACATTAAAGAAAACTGACCTCCTTACTTTTCTGAGACAGCATAAAATTTATCTTGAAAGAAATGAGACCAAACTCCCCTCAACCTTCTCTCTCTTATCCCAGAATAGAAATTTTTGATGTTAAGCAAAGTTTATATTTATTTTCATTTTTCATTTTTTCTGCTTCTTAATTTTTTAATGTACATATGCCCCTCCCCTCCCTTGAAAACGAGGCGTAGTGCCTGAAAGGTTTGCCTTGATGCAGACAGGTACTAAGTTACATGCAATTTCTGTAAAGTAATGCATTGACGCAGGTACTTACTAAGTTACATGTAATTTCTGTAAAGTAACGCATTGACGCAGGTACTTACTAAGTTACATGTAATTTCTGTAAAGTAACGCATTGACGCAGGTAAGTACTATAAGTATATGTACGGTAATGCCGTGAAGCAGGTATAGTATAGGTATGCATTCTCTCTCCGCTCAAGGACCGAGGTTCGTGTAGAAGTTTGAAGGCCCCTAGCCGCTTGTAATGACGTGCCGCCTCGCTGCTCCCCGATCAACCAAATCGATATTCTTCTGGTCGGCGAATGAAAGAATCCAGTTTTTTAAAAACTTTATCTTTTTTATATTTCTTTTACCTAATAGCGATACAATCAATTCAAGAGAGGCTGCCGGAATATTTAATGACATAAAAAAGAACTCCTGAAAAGAATAAAGTCTTTGTCCTCCATTAAAGCAGAACCTCTCCTGACCTTGAACGAAGCACTACAATAAATCTATTTAATTCAGAGGTAGATGTGGCACTGTTTGATCTGACAGTCCATTATTGGGAGTGACTTAAAGTATGCATGCATTCTAGACCCCCTTTTTTCTGTGCATACCCAATTAACAGTTTGCATGTTACACAGAGACGTTGCATTTATTGTACTATCGATTGGCAACTGTACAAACAGTCCTCTGCCACAGCTACCCATTAAATCTACGCTGGAGAGAAAGTTCTGCTAATTACCGTTTTTGTAATTTCTTCTCCAGGTAAACATTTGTTACACGTTCAATGTTTGTTACCGGCACACGTCATCAGATTAAAGCTTTCTTCTTTGAAAGGATAAACTTATCCATAATATCTCCTAAAATAAGATTTATGCACGAATGTGTCCTCAACTTATCAAGTTGTTAAATAATAAACTTAGAAGTTGGCGTCATATCAATTCATTCTATATATATATCATTGCATTTTTTTTCAGACAAACTAAGATTTGGTAAAGATAATCGATAACGTTAACGATCGTGAAATTATTTTTTTGAGAAAAAATATCAAATTAATTTTATCCTTTACGAGTATATGAAAGTGTTGGAGAAATCGCAAACAGATGTATTCAACGACAAAGAGAGACACAGAAATCGTCACAACAGAGTTCTAATGAAGTTATTGATCGGACGTTAAACAACAAACAATTGATCAATCAGTTACTCATCAAACAGAGGGTGCATGTATTCCCACTTATCGCGGATAGCCATACATATCGTAACAGAAAAATTAACCGAATCTAAGAACGCAACCCTTGCTCACGAGTCTATATATTTTTTTTAAAAAATGCTTAAATAACTGACCAAGACCGTAAATCAGTTAATGAAACCTCAAAGTCAATCGAAGTCAATCGAACCTGGAACAAATATACATTTTGCTTATACAAAAATATACTGGATTAATTAAAACTATAGGTTTAGCAGTTACAGATATCTTATTTCTATCAAAACTAAGTAATGTTTTTATTGGGACATCAAAACTTTATTTAATACGTAATACATTTTAATGAAGGTCGACTGACGTCATCATAAATGAGTGATAGTGTTCAGTCACTGGACTCAGTAATTCACACGGAAAACTTTGAAATGTACATAATAATAAATTTAAAGCATCCAAATCTTCGTTCGGTTCATACGCTGTATGTGTTCTAGTAGATAGCAAGATTATTCCTGTACTTAATGCATGCTTTGTCAAGGGTAATAATATGTTATCCACATTTGTGTCCCCAATGTTGAAAGCATGAGCGTGAAATAATACAGTTCACACGCGGTCGATTATCTCATATATGGGTATTATTGAATTTCTTTTGCACATTATGCCGTGGTATCATAAATATATGTACAGTGTAGATTGTGGTTTGATGATATGAAGAAAAGGAAGAGGTTACTGAAGCCTACACCGTTCTCAGGGAAACATGAGAAGGTCACAAAATGGGTCGAGGTCGCTGGCCAGTGTGTTTCCTGTATCACTGACAAATGGGATTCTGAATTGACTGACGTCAAGATGTGCGCGAATTTAGAAAACAAGTAAACCGAAAAATTTATCAAAACCATTCACCATGAAATCCGCGCACAGATGAAGTGCCCAGGTAACGAGTGTGACAAAGGCTCGCTGTACACGTATGTTCTCTGATTACACGCTGTAATTGCACGGTCAGGTCAGACACGGAGATCATTAGCGCGCAGTTCTCGAGTTACTCTAGTAGAATCTAAACCTCGACTTCTGGTCTCTTAAGAAAAAACCCCGGAAGAACGCCAAAGACCTTGATTTAGAGGAAGCAGACGATCAAAGAAAGCTGTCGTGAAGGAAAGTCGTAAAGGCGAACCATTATAGACGTAACCGAGATATGTTCCACAAATTTCCGTTATTTCACACAGAAATCACGAAGAGTCCAAAGAATGAGAAGGCTTTATAATCACTACATGTGGATGAAATGTGCGAAATCGCCGCTCGACAACTTAAAATTTTAAACATCGGTTTAAATACCGCCACCCCCCCCCCCCCTACAAAATGAATGTCTACTTAAGATATTTCTCACTTTCTACAGATCTGTACGAAATATGTCTTGAATACACATATCTCTTTATTTATTTTTTAAATTTTGTAATATAAGTATATCGTTTTCGAAAATAGCGTGCATGGATGCGTACCCCTGTACTTGAAGAATATAGACCTAAAAATAACACGTGTGCTGAGTGCCCTTACATATACAAAACACATGTAGGTATATAGTATTCTATGCATGCCCCAAATACAGGACATTTTACCTGGCCAAGAGCTTTAAATGGGACCCACAAAATATGAAGCTTTGTGTCTAAAGAGTTTTTGGCTATGGTAATTTGCTATTTTATCTTTAATTGTGTCTAGAACATTATTAAATGTTCTGTAGTATATATTTTTAAGGGTGATTCAGCGAAATTGAAACCTAAATTATTTTGCTGTATGAAAATTTTTGACTAATTAATTCAATGCTGTGATGAAATTTCTGTTGTGCGTTTGCATCCCCACATAAATTATACAAAAGACACAAAATCCAAAACTATTTTTTTCTGACTTCAATATCTATTCAATTCTTGGTTTTTGGGCCCATTTTTCTTTTCAACTGCTCATCCATCTCTTTACAATTTGTTTTTCTTGAAACAAACATGGCATTTGTTAATGAATAGTTAACAAGCAGTATCGTTTATTGGAAGAAAATTGTAACATTGCGTCATAAGATAATACCCGAGCAACCTGTGTCAGGGGTACATGATCATATAGTCAAGAAATACCAGCATTTTATGCGATTTAATGAATGATTGAGAAAAGCTTTAAATTATTTTGTTGTCTTGAGGCGGCAATAAGATGTACTGATCAGTCGAGATTTTTTAGCGTAAATGCAGAAAGTTCGCTGAACTCCGAGGAAATGTTTGTGTTCTCTTGAAGTCTCATCAAATGCATATTTGAAATATTTAAAAAACATAGAAATTTGTTACATTAGGTAAACATATAATCATTGAAATACTACAGAACTACCTGTCAAAGTAAACCGTTCAGGTATCCAACCAACCTGATCTAATGCACGAAATGTAAATGTTTCTTTGAATTAGTCTTTTTTCCGTGGGCAAGGAATAAAAAATCTATCATTATAAACCGTCAAATTTTCCAAGCCAGTAGGTATGTGATTTGTTTGTAGTCTGTCTGTCTAGAAACTTTATTTCAATTTAAAACGAATTTCTTCCATAAACATTTGATAAAACTGTAATTTTTACCCACTTCTTCGCATCACATACCAATCTCTACTTTTACCTAGTGCTCTCGGCCATATCCAAAAGGAATGAATGGGTAGATAATGTATTTTTGCAGAAGTCTTTGTCCAGGATGACGATCTAAGCAAATTACTGATGACAATGTAGTAACTGTATATTCCCCCTTTTTTAAGTTATTTTGATATTGATGGGAAAAAGATGTACAAGGCAAGCTTTTCGAATAGAAGAAAAACAAATGAATTCTATATTGTTTCATTTCATTTGCCTAGTTCACCATATAAAGAGAGTCAGAATTATCTGAACTTTCCAAAATGTATAAATCCTATGATAAACAAATATTGTTGTTTGTTTTAATACACAAGCTGAGCGACATTGTATGAAATGACAAGAGTTTGACACCACGGGATTAGAAAACGTGTACACCCAATATACATGTAATTACAACAGCGGTGAGTACACTTAAGGAATAAGGAATCATTCTTTGAGAATTACGAAGTGGTCAAATACGGTCGGGGATGAACAAATCCAATAAAGCCCGAAGGGCTTTATGACAGATTTGACCACGCCCGACCGTATTTGATCACCTCATAATATTCAAAGAATGATTCTTATTACATATATTTATATAATTTTCAACAAATATTAAAATAGTCATTGATAAAATGTATTGAACCATACATTACATAACCGATTCGTAGTGTTATCACAGACAAAGACACTGGAAAATGTAAATATTTATAGATAATGTGCTAAGTGTACGTCAAGATGGCGCGATAGCGCGCGTGAAAACTAATATCAAAACAAGTGTACATCTGAAGCTGTCTCTACATGTTGTTAACAGCTTCATTGATAAAGATTATCAAATTAGCAGTAATTAACAGCATTCTGCAGGCGTGAGTGATTTTCTGTTAATTAAACTAGCAAAAAAATTATGAACAATTTCATATCGCAGAAATCGCGAAAATACTTATTAGCGAACAATTAAGAGGATGCTTAAGTTGTTTACATTGGAGATGGAGACAGTGGCGTACCGGGTAGGGTTGAAAAGGCCTCATTCCACTAGAAGATATCATTTAGTTATAAACCTATTGACTCTGTATCAATCTAATTAAAATTAGAACTTCCATCCGCTCCCCGGTTTTCGACACGTCGCGATAGCAAAGAGGTCTGGCTTTAGACAGATAACTTTTGAAAAGTTTATTGATATTCCAAGTTTCGATTTTTTTTTTAATTTATTTATTTCACTGGCATTCTCCTCTGTCAATAAGGTTATCACATACACAGTTCTATAGGGTTTCATCACATACACAGTTCTAGGTAAATTTTGTAAGTTGCATACTTAAATGATGATTTTCTAAAGTGATTGCTTCTCTCTCTCTCTCTCTCTCTCTCTCTCTCTCTCTCTCTCTCTCTCCCCGTTCCTCCATTGACAACTAAGGGCATTCGTAATGAAATAATACTCATCTATATATACCCTTACATAATTGATTACAAACTCTGAAATCTGAAATCTTTTGGATGATCTATGGTCTAATGTTACAAATTCTTACATGATGGTCGGGTATAAAGTGAACAATTATGTTTGTTTCGATTCTTTTCCAGAGTTGCTCCAGCCAAGGGTTTCAGCTGGTCGATCGCTATTTACTCAACTTTTCGCTTCTTTTCCATTTCCATTTGATTTTCTGATAAAAATTCATTCGTGTTTTGTTTCTTTCTTTTTCTTGCAAATTATTTCCTTTCAGAACAAATAATGCAGGTCCCTTTAACTCTTTTACCGGGGAAATTGTGGTAAACGGTTCAATAGAATGACTCACATTACATGTTTGTGGACTGTAGAGGGTGTAGGGTGTAGAAATGAAGATAATATCAGGAAACTTAATCCATTGCACACGGAGAGAGAGAGAGAGAGAGAGAGAGAAAGAGAAAGAGAAAGAGAGAACATCGTTTGAATTATCTATGAATTCTATCTCATTTATAAAACAATTGTATGCATTATAGAAAAACAATTTATTCCTGGTGAGCTATTGAGTTCATGCATCAGAACAGATTACTATTATATTGACATATCAAATGATCAATACATACATCATTTTAAACCTCAGTAGACAGACAATATTTTTAAATTTTCATTCAGAGACAAACACCTGCAGTTGTGATATATACCGTGGATTGTGACGTAATAAAAGATGGTCGCCCACACACAGGCGGGAAAACCTTTATAATCCGTTCGTTAGTTATTTCATAAACATGGTAATCATATGAACGAATAGCAAAACACATTATGAAGCCTGACATTTGTACCCGAGCAAAAAGGTTGTTACGATCCCTATTAATGATCGTTTCTGAATACCATAATCTTCAACCTCTTCAGCTACATGTTCGTAAACATGTTTATATATCTATTTGAAAATCACTTGAATATTTCGACAGTAGATAGCAATTTCTATTCTTTTATATATGGTATTTTATATTCTTAAAGATGGTTACCATTATAGTGGAAACAAGCAGGAATAATAAATCGTAAAAAAAAAACCCCATTTTATTTTAAAAAAAATAAATGACTTGATGTGACATTATAATAAAAATAAAAAACCAACAACAAACAAACATATAAGAGGGGGTTTGGTGTTGGGTGTGTTGGATGGTAGAGACAATGTCCTAGTCACTATTCTATGGTCTGAGTTTCAATGGTTAATCTACTAAAGATAAATGCAAAGTAGATCACACGACTTTGTTCAGAACAAATAGACTTAACAGTTTAATTTATGAAAATCATTGATTACAACAAAATACCTCATGGAAAAAACCATTCCTATAAAATATCGTTGGTGATAGAATCCCCAGTGTTGATACAATAGGTATTTGTCTCATTAACACCTGGATTTGAATCATTTAGGTGGAAACCGTCTTGGCTCATCTTACCGGTCTGCAAGAGAATGTCAACAAATTTACACCTCAATTCTCGCAGGCATTTACTTAAAATTACTTAACAACTTGAACACTTGATAAATGTGCGGATTCGGATTTAAAAGAGAAATTCTTCCATTAATAGAATTTATAAGCAAAATAAAGAAATATATAGAAATGGACCAAACAGATGCCGGTATGACGGAATATTTTTGCTTTACGTGAAAGTCCCGATAGAGGCGGGGGAGGGGTGAGAGTGGGATATTAATTCCAAAGACACAATATCTAGATGATACTACCCATCTAGATATTCAATAAGCTCAGGGGACAAACAGATACACCCCCCCCCCAAAAAAAAATAAATATATATATCGAAACAAGGCATCTTTCGGTGCCATGTTGGTCTATCCTCTGACGAAAATTCCAGAATTTAAAGGCATTTTTCTGCATGACCATTTTGAACAGACGAACGGACGAACAAAGCCATAAAAATGTATTATCTATTAAAAAGTGCGGTACTTATTGCAAAGATGATTTCTCGATAATCACAAAAGACTATGAGGTTATAAATGATATCCTGTGACCGTTGACAGTCATCTATATATATAGCCGGTTTTGTCGCCTTCACATTCCGTTTCGTTATGTCCGTTACTGTTTGACATTTAGACATTAACAAACCACCGTGCGCCGGGCCTCGTGTCACGCCGCCCGTCATCTGTAATTGACGAATTTGACAGTGTCCGAGAGTATAGGCCCCCACGACAGCTAGGGCGGGGCATAAACTAGAAATCGATCAGACATACAGAGATTTTCCACATGTTGTTGCAATGGAAGTAGGTGTCAAGTTTGCAGAGTGGGTAGTGCTGGTCCATTGTTGTTAAATCTACCCCAGACTAAAAATATTGAAATGAAAAAAAATCTTTCGTTTTTGTTGGGGATCGGGTTCGGTTGTTTGGTTTTCGATGTAGAGGGGTGTCGGAGGGTTAAATAGAACCATTTTAACAAGAGCTTGGACTTTGGGTAGTTGTGTCAAACAGCAATGTGACGTAGGCATGTCTATTTCATTGTAGGCCACTCAGCCATGGCTCTTTGAAATCAAAAAGATTTGTCTGGCTTTTGAGCTAAGACTACGCAATCGGTGTATATTTCGCTTGAAACCACTTCATTTTTAACTTGCTTTGACGCAAGATATAGATAGCTACGTCCGACTGAAAGTCCAAGGTCTTGTTAAAATGGTTCTAACTGATCCCATCGGACATAGCATGAATAACGTGCATTGATCCTGTTCTGTCACTGCTAAATGTAGATACCCTGTTTTCTGATGTTAATGAACATAAGTCGATGAACCACTCTAGGTATACCGCAGATCTAATATTGAATACAACGGTCTTGGCAGGATGCTGTCTGACTTTCAAATTAGCAGGCTTGCCGATTTCTCAGCGACATTTACAAATCGGACCAATGCACAGATTCTATAGATCAAAATCCTTATAATTCCCCTCAATTAATAGTTTTGACAAACAAATATGTAATAATGACACGAATAATTTTTTTTTTTAAATGACTCATAAACTATTTGTTTTCACGTGTTTCTTAATTTTTATTTTTTTTTAAATAAAAATTCCATGTTTTACTTTATCTGTCATAGTCTTTATCCGGGACACTAGCCAAGGACAATGTCTGAACGTGAACACGTGCGTGGATTCTCATTTATTTTGATGCAAGTGTAGCTGTGGCCCATTTCTAAATTTAGTTGCATGACTCAAACAATATCAAATTTAGAAAAACAACCCAACAGTTTTGTTTAGAAAACAATCCTTCGTTATTTATTTGTCTTTTTATTTATTAACTGTCACCAAATGAACACTTCATGAATGAAAGTGGTGAAAAAGAATAGAAAATTGAATTGAAAAATCAATATATGTATAATCAAAATAAAATTATATTGAAAAATATATATTTTGTTTAAGGCTTCAATAAAAAGATTATCTGTGGAAAGGAAATGATTTATATGTTAAAATTTTCGTGAGGGCTAATTTTAATGTACATGTGGATTTAACTTTTAGAATCAAGTAATGTCAACGTGTCTTAGGAAATATTTGATAATGTTTCTGATACAACTGCAGACCATTTACTTTAATAAAAAATGTCCTTAGAAGGGATTCTGTTTCTAGAAGTATGTTGTAACTTTCGGGAAAGTTCACGTTCGCACAGAATTAATGGACAGCAATTCAACGGGGCGGTCGGTGGGAATGTAAGACAGGCATCTGAGTCTGGGACGTCTTGTTGGTTTAAGGTGACCTTCATCTGTTGGTGACATCAGGAAGCGCCCTTACAATATCATCCTGATGTCAAGAAATCTTTTATTCACGTAGAGAGAGAGAGAGAGAGAGAGAGAGAGAGAGAGAGAGATCACTATAGTCGTACAGATAATTACATTTTAAGAGTTATTTATCAATCTGTATCATATTAATACATTACGATTGCTATCATTGGCAAGTGAAAAAAGGGACAAGTGGTGAAAGTTATCCTGAAAAGGTCAAAACCATTCCAAGTAATCACACAATAAGAGTATTTTGTTGTTGATATTGGTATAAATCTTGAAAGCATTCAAGAATTAGTGGAAAATACAAGTAATAGTTTACATTTTCCATATTTGGAAGTACTTCCTTATTTGGAAGTCTGACGTCATTTTGTGATCCCATCTCTCTCTCTCCTCTCTCTCTCTCATGTTACGTAAATATAAATGGCAAAAGTATCAAATAAGTATCAATGAAGACAAATGTGAGCGGTATTTATAGGTATTTGTATACTTTTATAAATAAGTTAAAACGACATTGTTGTTATACTCCTTATGGAACTTCCGTTAATTTTTTATACATGAAAAATGCTTATGCAGTGGATGAGATAAGTTGAATAGCAAAAGTGAGTTTCATTTACTATACATGCAGTATAGTTACTTCTTTAACTGAATGCTTTTTCGGCTTATCAATTACTTTGGTTGTTTGCTGTTTCAATCCCCGTCGAGAACATGCGTTTCTCAGATCGGTGCCCAATCGGTGTCTTTGGATGAAAACGAGGTCCAACCGGTGCCTGTGGATGAAAGCGAGGCCCAACCGGTGCCTGTGGATGAAAGCGAGGCTCAACCGGTGTCTTTGGATGAAAACGAGGTCCAACCGGTGCCTGTGGATGAAAGCTAGGCCCAAACGGTGTCTGTAATTGAAAGCGAGGCTCAACCGGTGCTTGTGGATGAGAACGAGGCCCAACCGGTGCCTGTGGATGAAAGCTAGGCCCAACCGGTGTCTGTGGATGAAAGCGAAGCCCAACCGGTGTCTGTGGATGAAAACGAGGCCCAACCGATGTCGAGTCCAGTAATGATTTCTACGGTGTACTATTTTGCAATATTTTGGCCCTAAGTCGACTTATACGTATTTATGGTGATTTGCTGGATACTGGTTACACGGAGAAGCTCTGTGAGTCACGCACACGTATCTGGATCCAGGTACCCTGAAGTTGGGTTAAATTGGGTTTTTAAGTCAATACAAATATGGTTGGAAAGCAAAAATATGTTTTTGAAAGCGCCTATTTATAAACAGTCAAATTAATAAACCTCTAACTATTGTGATAATTGTTGGAATTTACCCGCTATATAAAGCAATCAGACACTGCTATTTTAATTGAATTCAAGATAGAAACAGTTAGAAGTAAGTTTATTTGAAGAGTAAAGTTAAACACTTCCGATAGGAGTGGTAGGATTGTTGGTTAATGTCACGTCGGGAATATTTCAGTTTTACAGCGGGGCTTGTTTTTAGGAAAACAATATACACACGTAGAAACATTAGTTAAGTTTAGAGATTACGTTTAATATGATAGCCAAAAAAAAATTCTACTGATAGGAATGAAACAACCAATTGTACATTTTCATGCGTGTAGCACCTAAATGTTTGACAAAAAATCTCTTAAATCGTTAATTTTAGTAAACTTATTTTATTATGGGCAAGAAAAATCGGTGTTGCATATGAGACTTCTCCCGGAAGACTAAATAACGAGCCCTCACCCGGCGACTCACAACTCATAAATGGCTAAACAACTAAATAACGGGCCTTCACCCGGCGACTCACAACTCATACAGCAACCCCTTTGGGAGGAAGACTCGCTAATTAATTCTTAACTACCCTCATCCCTTCTTCAATGTAAGTTTCCGGAATAATTTTACATATACATGTAGCTTACCCTCTTTCAATTGTCAAAATAAATTAAATATTGTATATTTGAAACAATTTACTGTCATACACGATGCGATTTTTTTTTAAGATTGTGATAAAAAAAATCACATGTATACAATATTTATAAAAGAATATCACAAAAATATTGCTTTGAAAATATTCGACTTCTAATTTTTACCGTCTCTCATTTTTGTGTACCGATTTAAACTTGGTGCACAGTTTTTGCTATTAATGAGGTACGTTGTCGACAAGTGTGTGAGAAATGATCGATTAGGAAAAAATGATCCATAAACAAGTTATGTTTGCAATTGCTTATTGAAACTCATCTATACGGGAGAAGTCTCATATGCAACGTAACGATTGCGAATTATTTTTTCACAAACAGACCCACCACACACCGAACCCCTCGCAGGGCACCACCTTTCACCACACACCCAACCCCTCTCAGGGCACCTCCTTACACTACACACCGAACCCCTCGCAGGGCACCACCTTTCACCACACAGCCAACCCCTCTCAAGGCACCTCCTTACACCACACACCCAACCCCTCGCAGGGCACGACCTTACACTACATCCAGCCTACGCTCTTATCCTTATTTTGAAATTGCTGGCAGTTAACTCAGTTCTTAGTAGACGAGTGCAAAAATTTGAGGTAAAACCTAAGCTTTGAGACTGATATTTTAGATAAGAAAATTTAGTGACGGTGGGGTCTGAATTTATAAATACAATATCTTTTAAACGTCGGTGTAAACAACAATGATCGAGGTGTCAGACCACAGAAAGCAAACAACCCCTACGCCATGACAAGTCCCGCACACCCAGAAGGAAGTGCATGCATTATTTGGCTTATTGACAACACGCAACAGACGTACCAAAGTTAAAATGTTTTAAACATTTTCTATTGAGTAACGTTTTTGAGGTTACCATCTCAGTGGTGGATCTTTACCTACAATAAATCACCGTACTGTGATCTATCGACGTGAAACAAACAGGACCACGTGTGCTGCAGTGATGGCGGCCGGAGACAAGGGCTCCATTGTTCCATGGGTGATTGACGAGCTTGTCACGCTCCATTAACGATGCAGCGTTTGATGTTCGATAAAAGGACTCGCCAATTAAATTCAATCTACGATCTCCCGTCTCCTGAAATCAATTCCAAACTTCCTTGCCACTCCTGAAATATTTTGAATTTTAATGAAGTATTTACGTGAAGTAGTTTTCAATCAATGGGGTTTTAATGGATAAAGCTATATATAGAGTCTTTGATAGACTCCATTTGTTGACACGATGACACAAATATTGACAGGTAACCTTTAAGCGTTTATGTAAGAATAAAAATAAATTAAACAAACCTGCACCTATCGATCAATCATACACCGAATCAATTACGCTCTCGAGCATTGGCTTTGATTTTGAAGTCTTTAGTAGGAAATGTTCCTTTCAATCAGAAAAAAATGAATGAAATAAAGAACCTTGCGTTAATCTTGGTTGAATAGGTGTGTTCGAAAATAAAGTGAGTACTATGTAGATGTCAAGGTAAAGCGCGCATGTCAGGAGCTGTCACGTGACTGTGGACCATGAACCAAGTGACCCATACAGTAAACATACAGATACCTGAATACGTTTTGAAAGGACTTTCAAGTTTAATTCACTACATGTATTTCCTCACATCTCACGTGCAATAAACACGACCCATTGACGTGTAGAACTTGGTTTTAACATATCTTGAAACAAAGTAACCAGTACGACACATTAGCTCTATAATGTGCAAGTATTCATGGAATAACTGATTATACATTTAAAACTTTATAGCTGTGAACATCAAACAGCAAAGGAATTTAAGTAATAATAGATCGCGAAAGCCTGCATTTTCTATGATTGTCTTAACCCAATCCCTCACCCATATTTCTCAGACCTGTACACGTACCTGGTACAGAATAGTACAGGTCTGAACAAAAACCCAGTCCTCACCATCCACAAACAGTTGGCCGGTACTGTACATTACACATATTTACATTTTCCAGTGTCTTTGTCTGTGATAACACTACGAACCGATTTTGTAATGTATAGTCCGATACATTTCATCTATTTAATCGTGCAATTGCTGAAAATTATATGAATATAATTAATACGGAATCATTCTTTGAATATTATGAGGTGATCAAATACGGTAGGGCGTGATCAAATCTATTATAAAGCACGACAGGCTTAATGGATTTGATCACCCTTGACCGCATTTGATCACCTCATAATACTCAAAGAATGATTCTGTATTCCGTAAATATAGTCAAATGCTTGTATACACTTGTGTCCTTAGTATGTTTCTGGTAACGACCTACAGAGGGACAGACGCTATGAAATATGAATATTTTATGCTTTTTTAAATAATCAAAAATCCGGTGTTAATGTTAATAAATGCATAGACAATTTATAAAAATAAGACTTTTAAGTCTTCTACGTTTCAAATTAAAAAACATGGCGTCGGTTCTTCAAACAAGCGGACTAACGGAACAACATGATATATATTGACCTATGACATTTTATTTTATGTCACTTTCTCTTGTCGATTAGGATTAACGAACTGCACGCTTTCATGAATGATTTTGATTAAAATGAGTTTCATTTTTATTTTGCTGCTTCATTTGTATACGTATAATTCCCTTGTATTCATAAATGCGCTAAAACTGGTTTCTCCAAATTTTTCTAAGATGTTCTACAGTTGAACCTGTCTACACAAAATGCTTTGAGAAATAAGTTTTGTGTTAGAATGTAAAATCTATTGAATCAACAATAACACCATAATAATTTTATTGTGGCTTGTAATTGGAAAGGCCAGTAGATTCGAATAAAAAGGTGTCGGTTAAGGGAGGTGTTGATACAAATTATACAGGACTGGGCAGCATTTTCATTTTAGGATGAAAAAAACCCAACAATGTTTAAACTCCATATTTATTGCTATTTATTTGCCCATACAATCTGTTCAAAGAGTTTTGAATTATCCACTGATAATATCAGGTGAATCTTTATTACTTACAACATGACACGATTGTCAATATATCAAGGAGTGTGTGAAGGTCTGATTTTTATAATAAAATATCATTACAGTGTATATCTTTACCTTATTGTTTCAAGCGTATTATGGTGTGACATTGGTCCTGAACCTTCATTGTCAATATGTTGGAATACATTAACTTACGATGAATAAAATATTGTGCTTTCTGGTCTGATTAAAAAGAAACGAATCGTTAATTATTGAATAATTAGTACTCCCTACAAGAAAACCTCATTAGGGTGTAATTGTTTCTGTTTTATTTACAAATTCATGGATGTAAAGCTGTGTGTTAAAATGTCAATGTGATATTTGCTACTTACTATTCATTATCAGAAGTGATATATATTGCGTTGTATATGCGTTGACTCTTTCATGGCCAAAGAATCTCTAATTGCATAAATAAAAAACATTCACAAGGGAAAATACGATTGTTTCTAGAATTCGACCGGTATTGTATTAACACAACACCTTTGCATTGTACTGGGTCCAAGTTTTCTAGTGTGATTCACCAATGATAAGTTTGTATATAAGTAGTTGGTAAAAAAAATGAAAAAATTGAATTTAATGTTTTGTATTGCAAACAAGAAAATAAACCGGTTCAGAAATGTAAGATAGACATATTAATCATACACAAAGGCATTGGACGTTAGCCATTTAACATTTTCTGGGGGAAACACCTTTGATTATAATAAAAATTACCTGTCTTACTCAGGACTTCGTTTTTTACGTTTCGTTTTTTTTAAACTTATAATCAGTTTTTGAAAACGCGCAATAAAAAGTGAATGTCTCCAAAAACAGCTGTTATTTGTTGTGTATTTCTGCATTTATTAGTCAAACGATTTCAAGTCGTGTGACTATTTGTAGATGTTGAATGACCAAGTCTAATTCCCCCCGGCCCCTCCACCCATTTATAGCGATATATTTATAGCAATATGAGCTTTTGTACTAAGTATTTCATCTTGCTGCAACATTCTGCATTACAAATTTGATAAAATTATAAGTGGTAGTGGTATATAAGTGGTATAGGTGGCAGTAAATACAAAATTTACAACATGACAACTTTGTCATGCTGTAAATTTTGCATTTACTGCCACCCGGTAAATTCAAAATTTACAACATGACAATACCATCATATTAAATAGGAAAATCAGAATATATAAAGTGAGATTTGAACAAGTTTGTCTAGAGGGAATTGACATTGGTTATGGTTTTCAATCTTTTTCGGTGGGAGAGAGAGTGGTGGTATTACCATTACATTTATAAAGGATGACTGCACTTAAGGACATTTAAAAATTGCGACAAAATAAATTTTAAAAATGGGCATATTTTTTTATTTCATTTATAAATTTGCACGAAAATGTATATAGCTATTTTTTTTTATTTCGACCTACCGACCCAATTGAAAAGAAGAATCTTGAAAAACAAAAAAAATAAAAAAAATACGGCATAAGTTGTGAAAAAATTATTTCTCCTGTTATTGAAGTAGTAAATTTTAATTCTGTGATTAAAGTTTTCGACATGAAAAAATGCAGCTCATATTGCAATATATTTGTACAAATATTAGTACAAATTGGTATCTGATATTTTTTTCTTTTACATTGATAAGATATGAACTTTTAATTTTAAAGGACAATGCGTGCGTCAACAGACATGTTTGTGACTGGCATTCCGTTTCTATTGCTTGGTTATTCCGTTGTTTTCAGTCATTGTTAGTGTCATATTTTTCAATTTGTAAAAGTGGGTGTTTAAAATGAAAAT
>WFKH01011801.1:1216362-1237114 GCA_016163765.1 Magallana hongkongensis
ACCCTGAACTATCCCAAGTGTAGGAAACACCCCACCAAACAATGTGAACTCCATTGTGAACAATGTGACATTCCTATCTGTACAAAGTGTATTTCTTCTGGCAAACATTTAGGACATAAACAGGTTGACATTTTCCAAAACTTTGAAGACAAAAAGAAGTTTTACAAAAAGAGTACAAGAATTAGAGAAATCCATTTATCCTAAATACCAAGAGATTGCATCTGCCATCCCAGTGCAGAAAGCTGACCTGAGTAAAAACTCCCAGAAATTAACAACAGCAATTAACAAACAAGGAGAAGTCTGGGACAGAGAAATAGACATCATATTACAGAAACTGAAATCTAACGTGGAGGAAATGGACTCCAAACACCTGCTCGTCCTAAATAAACAGGAAGGTGAAATCACACACACCATTTCTGAAATCACACAGAGCATTGCTGATCTGAAGAAGTTACTGGACTCCAATGATGTCAGCTGTATCTCTGCCTACAAATCCAGGATTGCTGAGTTCAGAAGATTACCTCCAAAACTCAAAGTGTCCTTACCAAACTTTAGGCAACAGGAAATCCATACAGATCAGCTGATTAAACAGTTTGGTTCTCTGTCAGCGTTATCCTTTACAACAGAGGAACAAGACTACAGCATGTCGCCCCAGGGAGCCGAGTCCTCTCCCCCAGACCGTTCAATGATGGAGGTACCCCGGGTCATCACAGCTATAGACACATAGCATAAATATCTATACGGTGTGAAGTTTCTGAGTGATACAGAGATGTGGACGCGTGGTTTGGATGACAACAAGATCGAACTCTACAACCTACAGGGGGAACTAGTGAAGTCAGTCCAAACCAAGTCAGGGAACTGGCCAGAGGACATAGCAGTCACAAGGAGTGGGGATCTAGTTTATACTGATTACTGGGATAGTACTGTGAACATAGTGAAGAATACACAGATACAGAGAGTGATCAGACTACGGGGATGGAGACCTCTTGGTGTCTGTAGTACCTCCTCTGGTGACCTCCTGGTTGACAGTGATGATGATGAACAATCAAAAGTTGTGCGTTACGAGAAACAAAGTATTCAGTACGATGACAAAGGACAACCTCTCTATTCATCTGGTGTCATTAAATACATCAGTGAGAACAGGAACCTAGATATCTGTGTGTCAGACTGTGAAGCCCATGCAGTTGTGGTGGTCATTCAGACCGGGAAACTCCAGTTTACCTACAATGGTCCTCCCTCTACTACCAAGGGATCATTTGATCCATTTGGCATCACAACAGACAGCCAGGGTCGGATCCTGACAGTAGACCTTGACAACCACCGTATCCACATCCTGGATCAGGACGGACAGTTCCTCCGCTACATTGACAACTGTCAATTACAGAAACCATGGGGTTTATGTGTGGACACCAGGGACAACCTCTTTGTGGCCGAGAACAACACAGGTAAAGTGAAGAAAATCCAGTATTACATGTAAATCAATCAACTGTGTAAATTAAACCTAAACAGAGTGTATCAAGTGTGTTTATCTACATACTGTGTGTAAATATGACATGTAAACAAACTGTATATTAACACTGCATGTCATCATATGGTGTATATATAAGATGTAAACATGGTGTGTTTGGATTATGTTTCTCAAAGAAACTACCTTACATTGTCACTAAAATATAAACAGACTGTTTAACTGTATCCGTACTATAGGTTTTCATGTGTTTAATCTTTGCATGGCATAAATATTTGTTTAAATATGATAATTTTCTTTGTATGTGAACAAATTGTTTTTTGATAATTTATGTTTGTAAAATAAAAATAGATCATGCTTATATATTATATGTCAACAAAGTGGCTGTGTTTATGTATCGCATGTAAACCAAGTGACCCTATTTACATGTTTATTATTCTTGTATTGGAGGTATATAAAGTGACTGGTGTTTTAATGTACACAATATTTGATTTTCAACATCAAAATACACCAATGGATTGTATTTGTTACATGTAGTTATCAGCAAACTCGCTGTGACATGTATTAATTACATAAGGGTGAATGGACGTGTAGCACTCGATTCCTTTACAGCAATGGAGCGAGGCCACACAGGGACTGAGGCCCATTGCTTATAAGGAGGAGTGGTACAGGTATATTAACCCAATTAGAATTCACATTGACTGAACTAGTTGTTATTACTTACCTTTTAAATCTTGAGAATTAGAGTAGATGTTTGATTTTCTGTCAACTTTGTTTCCTCTGTTCTAACTCTATCTTCATCTGAAACATTCTGTCCCTTGGTGTTTTTATTTTGGATAAAGATTCTGAAAATGTATTTAGACAATGAGAATAATTGATACTGCTTATGAATGTTTTACGAGAGATTTTTTAAAATAAAACTTTAAACGAAAATTCAATGAATTTTTGCTCAGCAGGAAGCCTTTTAATTTTGGTGTCAACCTTACAGTGGCACCAGAACTTTGGTGAAAGGGAAGATGGAAGGGGCAGCATTTGCCATCCTAATGTTATCTTTTGTAAAAGAGGGAAAATCATATCTATATTATAACAAATAAAAAGTAGATAACTTTTACATATATATAAGCACCCATTTGTCTTCATTGGAACAGCAAATATAACGTCTATCTGTGGTCAGTGGAGCAGTGAAGTGTGAACTCGATTTTCTGCACAAATGCATCGTAGGGTATTATTCAGTCTTCTTTGCAGTATCTGCAATTCGCAAGAAAAGTGAAATTCTTTGTATAAGAGATCTGTAGATTGAGATTCCCTATTTTTAAGCTTTAAATTAAGATTGCCTTAATTGTAAATCCTTTATCATGATTTCTAAAAGAAATAGACGAAAGATATCATACTTTAAAAATTGCTTTTAAATTATATTGAATTTTCACAAAAAAATGTTAATTCATAATCATAAAATAACTAACGTTAATATTACAGAAACAGAACTTTATATAGCTAGCTTATTGTGGTAAACAGAAAAGTTTGGTCTAAAATGCTCCTAAATGAATTTTGAACCATTATTCTAAATCAGAATTACCCTTTTAAATTCAAAAGGAGTAGGGGGAAGGGAACATCCTTCCCAACACTCACCCCCCCCCCCCCCCCCCTTTAAGGGGATTCAACATACCGCCTGTATTCACCTACCCATCACTGAGTTGTTGAATACATATGTCCTGATGTATTTATATATAGATCTGAAGATAGTGTATTTATCTCTCTTCCAATACATTTAACGGGTTATTGATAGAAATTCAGAGGCCTGTGATTTTAATTACATCTTCGCTAGCCGAGGAATTTCGGTCCAGTCCGCTTCCCACAAAATCCATTGGTTTGCGAAGAGGACAGCACAGCTTTGGAATAAATATGATAAAATAGTTAATATCATTCGTAGAAATAAAATAACTAGTGTTTTTGTTGTCCATAGAAAATAATATTACCATCTTCAGGTATCACACCGATAATCGACCAATCAAAATGAACTTAGCCAATTGTAGTTCCATATATACTTCAGAATTATTTTTTTCCTTGATTGCATTTTTACATTTTCCTTTACCCAGTTTTAAAAATTTTTGTACCACTGAGAAGGATATTTCATGTATTTTGTTAGATGATGATCTTTTTTCACAGGGACTACTTCTTTCAGGGCACATGCAGCAGCTTCCTTGGGAGTGTGCAGTCTGTTTACATACAAACAGAAAACACGTGGTTTTGAGGGTAGACCTGTTTGAAGCTAGATATTTTGAGAAAATGCCGTATCGTGTGCCCTTTTTATGGTGTTAGTTGATGAGATAGGTAACAAATAACATTTCCTCCGAATATTTTGTCATGAGAAATACGAACTGATTTTTAAGAATTTTTTCCCTCTATAGTGTTATATAGTGAAAACAATTACCGGTGTGATACCTTCATTCTCCAGACGACTGGCAGCTGTATCCCGTAGCGATTTACCCAAATGGACCCAAATGAACCCAAATGGACCCAAATGAACCCAAAAGGCGACCCAAATGAACCCAAATGGCGATTAAAATGGAAAATTATCACAATAAAACCAATCTTATAACTAATTTATAATGAATTACATTATGAAATTATTTTGTATAAATAACTATAAATGGGGACTCTGTAGGTAATCACAAATTATGCGAGACGGTGGAAAATGAAGAGTATACTATCAGGCACGTAGGATCGTTTTTGAAAGTTAATGCTATTTTGTTTTATAATTTTACATCCTCCAAAAAAGTGGGTGGGAAGGGGGAGTGTAGATAACTTTACGTTGGAGAATTTGATCTCGGAATTTTTGAAAATCTGTTTAAAGAGAACGACATTTTCGACTCCTGGAGATACATGTTTATTATTCCTGAATTTTGTGAAATGGATGCTATATGTATAAATTACTGATTGCAAACATTTATTATGGAGGTTTAAAATTATAGTTAGTTTTGACGGAACTTAGTAAAACTTTGCTAGTTAAAACGTTTCTAAAAATAATGTGTAAGTTTCATGTGTGTGGCTTAGAAGTTATTTACAGTACTGTGGAAGTTATTGCATAGCAGTAAGCCCCACCTACTATAAGTTATTGTATGCTGGAATCATGCCAAAGTTTTTCTGTCCGATTTAAAGAATTGGTAACATCAAAGAAAAAAGGACCACACCATGACAAAAAATAACTTCCTAGCATACATAAGATTTAAAAAAAAATCAAACATTTCTTAAGAAATCAAAATTCCCTTTTAATTTAATTAATGAGGAAGGTACTAATACCACGGCATCTAACGTCGTTATTTAAACGCATGGTATAAAACGCGTCAGGTTTTGTGTGTAAATATCGAAGTCTTGGAACGAAGACTTCCCGAGGCGAAGCCGAGGGAAATAGGCTTGCTCTCGGGGAACTGGATTCTTGCTGACTCCCTCAATGGTATACTTTAACTGTTTTATTATACCAATACAATCAATCGGAAAAAGTTCAAGTTAATATGATTCTTCGTGTATCCAACAAGTTATAACGTCAAAGTAAATAAAATTCAATTGCACGCGGGTCGAATTGTGACGTAGGGAAGTTTTTATGAATAGGTATAGCCAATTAAAAAGGACGTTGCAACTAGAATTTTAAAAATCACATGATTATGAATATTCATGATTTTGTTCGGAATATTTTGGATTTTTTCCTTTCGTTAACAGAAATTACTAAGTGTTCCGAATAGGTGTGTATCAGTTCATCGAACTGACGCACCTTTTTGCAGGGAATCAGTCAGTTTTGCAGCGGATCAGTCTGTTTACGGCGATTTTCAGGGAATCGGCAAAATATATCGAATCACTCTTAGATAGTGAAAAATAAGTAGATGTATATAATACATTGATGTGATTGACAATTAGTTCTTTTTTATTGGTATTGCTCTTGTAGAATCCTCTTGTTTTTTTTTATTTTTTTCATTTCCAATACATGTATACCATTCACTTACACCACACCACGCACATGCATGTTGATAAAGTAAATAACAAATTATACCTGATGAAGTCTTATTAGAAATAATACATCAAACAGGCATGCCCATTTTGACCATTTTCTTTTTTAAAATTCTATTTTCTAACATTAATTTTTCTAACAAATAATAATTTTGTAAATATTTCACAATATCATTAAATGTAATATAAGTACTTTTTCTGGATTGGTTAAAAATAATTATGTTTCTTAACTAACATGATAATCAAATTTATATAGCCATGTGTTTCTTTTCTAGAAAACCAAAATTAACAGTCTTGGTATCGAATACAAGTTTCACCAGACTTTCTAATATTCCAATCAAACATTAATAACCATATTTGAGAAATAGATGGCCAATAAAAAAAGATATGTGTAATTGTTTCTGGTTCTAAGGAACATACTGAACTTCAAAATAGTGGGGGATTTTTAGTTTTACACATGTGTAGTATTTTGCTAGTACCTAATATTCTGTGGATAATTCTATAGTTAAACCATATCAATCCTGAATCTTTTGTAGTAGATCTAGGGTTTCAATGAATTATAGTTAAAATCAATAGGTAAATTAAAATCGTTAGCCCATTGGTTTTCGCAAACAAGTCTATGTTGTGATTTTGCCTTTAAGTGATCATAAATGCTCCGTCCTCCTTTTTTTATACATGCAAAGTATTTTAAAAGATTCAGGTTGGTATGACTTGATTATTAGTCCATGGGATTACTGCTTGACATTTGGCCAAGAACAAATAATTGCTTGGTTTAAACCCTCATATGAAGTAAATGGAATCTTAATTGAAAAGTCATTAGTGATTCTCCCATTAATAATGAATTTACCTTGTGCATCAAATAAATCATGTACAATATGAAATCCTTTCTCTTAAAGAGTCTTACAGAATATATATTTATTCTGAATCCTCTTGTTGATCACATAAAATAAATTCTGTCATTATATACCGCAAACCCTCTCTTAACTTCTTCAATTTCGTTGAAAATACAACGTGACTTTCATTTACAACAAAGATGAGGATTCTATCAGCACTTTTCAAGTATTTTAGGTCATATGCATCTGATATTTTTCAAATTTATCTTTAGAAATATTCGGGGTACTTTTATATGGCACGCCAAATTAAAAAAATGAGCAAAAATGAGCTAAACATAGTTTCACAGTCGATAAACTAGGTTTATGAATTCATGTCTTGTGATTCAGTGGATATATGCTTCGTTGTTCTGTTGTCTCAAAATTCTCTGCATGCCTTGATTTCTTCACTGTGAATTATATTCAGTGTAAATAACGTAACACCCTTATTTTATGAGACAATTAGTCCAGTAGTTCAGGGGAGGGCGCTCTGTTTAGGGAATTTGCTTTGTCTCTATACTATGATGCTTATTCTTCCAGCGTAGATTGAGAATCAGATTTTTTTCTTATTGGGATGACCAAGTGCACTGACTGTTTGGCATCTAGGTAATCCTTTCTGTGTTTTTATTTCAGGAGCGGATTAAATTGGCATGTTCTACAATTACATGTATAGTTGGACGGAGCGTTTCGCAATTATTGCCACTGATTTCTTTATTCTTACACGTTTTATCCAAAGTCTCAACAAGCAGGGCTGAAAATTCACCTGTGGGACCATATTTCAGTTTCATATGGAAACGTTGGTTGTCTCTTGGTTTCAGACAAATGAGTGTCTTTAGAAAGCAACTATTGTAGATCCATTATCCCTTATATAATTATGTCGTTTCAGTTTTTCGAATTCTGCAAGGCAAATCTCCCTACGTTTGTGGTACCATCATTGTCAATATATTGATTGGCGAAATATTTCTCAAGTTCTTAAAAATTTCAGTCTGTTGCACAAAAACATAATGCAAATCTATTGTTAGTAGCTGGATCATTTTGTGTAAATGTGTTTTTAGTAACTGGGTCATTTTTTGTAAATGATAGAATTTACTAAATAATTTTGTTAGTAGCTTGGACATTTTGTAAACTTTGTGAAGTTACTAATTTAACAGTTGTTTCTTTTTTCTTGCATGCCTCTCCAATACAAACCACTTTCTTTAAACAATAAAATGCTTTCTTTAATGATTCATGCAGCATGTAAGGTGGCGACATTGCAAAGAAACTACATAACCAGCGTTTTATTCAAATGTCTCTTCTCTCCTAACTTGGTCTCGCAATTGCTTATTAATTTTGTAAATACATGTAAATGTTTTTTAACCCATGTACAAGTGATATGGTTTGAGAGAAATAAAACATCCTTTCATTCATTCTGTGTCCAGGGTTCTGTGAGGGATACTGCCATTCCTACATCCCGGACTACCCCTACGCCCGGTGTCTCCACAGCTGAAGACTTCTTGAAACAGCTTTTCATATCTAACCTATTTCTACATAAGACGACAAACATACAACAGTGCCCAATGCATGTTACTAGGTCAGCTTAATTTGTAAAGGAAAAGGTGTACCAATACACCACATCAGATATTATAGAGAAACTGAGAAATGTCAATTGAATAGAAGGATCTCAAGTCATGAAAAACATTAAAAAAAACCAAAATAAATAACCTACATTTTTAAGATTAGCTGAATATGTTCATCAGTGATACAGAGTGTCAGTCAATGAGAGGACCAGCAAAAATTGCAAGTTTGTACAATCAATCACATGATCTTGCGCAAGTAGCAACCAACCAGGAACAATAAACATCCGGAGCCCGCCATATGGGATCGTGAAACTCTGTAGTTTACCAATGGGGTAAATTAGTGTTATAACCCATTCTCATCGTGTATTCTTAATTATCAAAAATTATTTGGACTACTAATTTGTTATGGTTAAATCCATACCTAATTTAAAAATCAGTTAAAAAATTAGGAATGTTATGACCAAAATGTACAGTTAAGGCATGCAATAGAATCTCTGCATTCTACATATAGAGATGTTAATCAAATCAATGCATGTATACATCATTCATTTCTGAATTTGACTTCATGTCTATTTCCACTTATATTTACTAGGGATCCCTGATCATAGATCAATGGTACAGCGCCCAGGATGTTGTAGCTGAACCCTGTATCAGACGTCTGTGGCTTCCATGTACTGTGAAGTTTGTCATATACATTTGTGTAAAGACTGTGCAGAAAAAAAAACACTCATAAGATTCCTCTAAAGTTCATAATGTGGTCTCATATAAGCAATATATTCAATCACTCTGATCTATTCACACAGATAAGCTGACTGAACAATTTGGTTATCTTTTATCTTTAGCATTATATTTTACAACAGAGGAAGAAGACAGAGTATGGAGAACTATTCTGTGTGACGTGTCTGAATGATACAGAGATGTGCACGCGTGGTTATAAAGACAGCAAGTTTAGATTCTTCAACCTGCCGGGGGGGGGGGGGACTAGTAAAGTCAGTAAAAACCAAGTCAGGGAACTGTCCACTTGACATAGCAAGGAGAAGGATTGGGGATGTAGTTTATACTGATTTTAGTGATGGAATTGTGAACATAGTGAGGAATGCACAGATACAGAGAGTGATCAGACTACGGGAGTGGAAACCTCTCGTTGTGTGTAGTACCTGTTCTGGTGACCTTCTGGTTGTCATGGGCAATGATGATAGAAAAGAACCAAAAGCTTTGCGTTACTCTGCCTCCACAAAGAAACAAAATAATTATTCAGTTCGATGACAAGGGACATCCTCTCTATTCATCTGGTGGACTTTAATACATTAGTGAGAACAGGAACCTAGACATCTGTGTGTTAGACAATGGAATTAGTGCAGTAGTGGTGGTCAATCAGGCTAGGAATACTGGTCCTCTCTCTAGAACAAGGGTACCATTTAGTCCATACGGCATCACAACAGACAGCCAGAGTAGGATCATGACAGCAAAGCATTACAATCAGCTTATCCACATCCTGGATAAGGACGAACAGTTCCTGTGCTACATTGACAACTGTCATTTACAGGCCCCATAAGGTTTATGTGTGGACACCAGAGACAACCTCTCCGTGGCTGAAAACTTCACAGGTAAAGTAAAGAAAATCCAGTATTAAATGTAAAATCAATGAATTGTATGAATAAAATCTACATAGAATGTATCAACTATATTTATCTATATACTGTGTGTAAATATGACATGTTAATAAACCGTTTATTAACACCGCATGCCATCATGTGATGTATATTGTATGTAAATATGGTGTGTGTTGATCATGTTTCACACATAAACTGACTGACCATGTCTATATGATATACATTAAGCTTAATCTGTACTATCGATGTTCATGTGTTTCAGCATTGCATGGCATCTAGCTGCAGATCAGAGCTCCCGGTCTGAAAAAAAAAACGGATGGACGACCCGGGAGCTACTGTGCCTCCCATAGTAAAAAACTGTAATTAATGGCGCACAAAAATGCGCTAGTTTTGGACTGATAAATCTCATTTTCGAACTCTTTGCAAATATTTAATTTTAAAAAATCCCTCAGACATTTTACTACAGATTTTGTCACTTCATTTGCCTCTGATGTTCTTTTAAACACCATCATCAGTCCCGTAAAGTGAAGTGGTGAAGGTTATTTACATGTAAAAATGGCGACTCTCGATCCCGACGTAAATAAATATACTTCATTTTCCGAGGTCGGTTGAATGTTTAAGAGAACGTCTGAGGCAAATAAAGTGACGATATCAGTTGTAAATTGCCTGAAGAATTTAATGGTACGAAATTATTTTTTCACAGAATTTGCGTGAAAATAAGGTTAATCAGTCCAAAACTATAACAATTTGTTGTGCGCCGTAAATTGCAGTTTTTTTCACTATGGGAGGCACTGTAGTTCCCAGGTCGTCCATCCGGATTTTTTCAGACCGGAATCTACAGACCTGCAGCTACATGGTATCAATCTTCGTTTAAACATGATAATTTTGTTTGCATGTGAACAAACTGGTCTTTTATAATATACAAGTAAAAGTGGTTGTGTTTACGTATTACATGTAGAAGCAAACTCTTAATAACATCTGTTAATTACATTAACCCAATTAGAATTTGAAATCAATGAACTAATTGTTCTTACTTACCTTTTTGAGAATTTGAGTAGATGTTTGACCTTGTTCATATAATATGTAATTCCAATTTTCTTTTTCTACAGAATATAATTTCTTGAATAATACTTGATGAATAGAAGGTTTAAATTTTTTAGACAGTAGGTTCTAATAGAAGAATTTACATATCTTGTCTTCTTGTCTTTAATGCAGCTAAAGCTAAGACGATTGATAAAAAAATCCCATTTTGCTATTTTTTGTATATATGGACAGCATATCATATTAAATTTTAGTGTTTTTCAAATATAGCAGTTCTCACTATTTTATATTTACATATCCATTTAAATTTCTCCTCAAGAGATGAAGATGATTCCTGAAGAGTTTTGAATTGTCCTTTGCTATTAAAATCCTTAACATGTAATATGCCGATACAAACCCACTCTTTAAAAATGAAATGTGGTGATAACGATCAGTGTTCAAAATCATAAGTCCAAAGGAAAAACACAAACAGGAGCAGAGCAAACACGGACCTCTAAAATAATTAGAGGTAGGATCAGGTAACGTAAATAGAGGAGTGAGCATCCTGTGCTAACCGGTCACACCCGCCGTGTGCTCTTTGTCGTAATTGGGAAATCGGAAAAATCCGTAGACAATTAGGTGATTAATCGTGGTCTAACAATAAGTATGAAAAACGTCAGTCAGCATGCGATCAATATGATATTAATAGATAAGATATCATATGATATCATGTTATATGATTTGATATCATATCATATTTATTCATGTCATTAGGAAATTAGGGCTTATTTCAGATTTAAATTTAACAGTATTTTCTTTATGTTTATAATGTAAGCTACGTTTTTCCTTAACCGAGTCCTGGTTCAAGGTGTTGTAGAGAACGGTATTATAAGGAGAGTTTCTCCTATTATATATAGACTTATTTTGTTTTCTTAGAGGTATATCTTTTAGTCATCAAAATGTAGTCCGTTCCTCTTTTTTTCCTTTTTTTTTTGATCTATTTTAGGTGACCCAGTAGGGACATATCTTTATAATTGGCATTTATTTGACATTTTTGCATTTTCCTACTTTTCGAGATTAATTTTTGAACCTTTAAGTATATACATGTAATGTAATATCAATTCATTTTGATTTCATAATAGATCTATTTTTATTGTAATTTTCACTTTTGGTACATCTGTTTGTAATCCATTTTTCAATCGTTATAAAAATTCTTATTGCTGTCCTTGACTTAAATCAACTCTATTAACATTGATAAATTGTAAAATCTTACTGGTGTTTTCATTTAAAATGGTGTTGACCATAGTTCAGAAATCCCCTTACCTGGGTTAAACCTTAACTAGAGCCAGCTGTTTCACAATTAGATATTCTTTCACTAGAGTTATCGCCCTTGTTACACTGGACAATTCTATTTCTTTAAAAAAAATTGCTAATAAAACATATGCATATAACATGTTTAAACATAATCATTACAGTTCGTCAGTAATAAAGAATGTCAGTTCAGGTTAAATCGCTCAACAATGAGTGACCTAGATTTTAGACCAATGCAAATCCTAGTACAAGTTTGTAACGGGCATTTAAATCAATAACGTGATCTTCAACAGGTAGCAAACGACTAGGAATAATTAATACCTGGAGCCGGCCATGTTGGATCGTAAAACTCTGTAGATTACTACTGGGGTACCATGAGGTAAGTTTTATAATCCATTTTTTTTTATTGTGTAGAGTTAATGCATGAAATGGAATCTCTGCATCCTACCTTTAGAAATGTTTATTAAACCAATGCATGTGTCATTTTGAATACATACTGAAATTATCTCTTCATGTTTAGTTCCCCGTATATTTGCTAGGTGTCCCTGACCATGGACCCCCGGTACAGCGCCCAGGATGTTGTACGCTGCACCCTCTGTCAGACTTCTGTGGCCCCCATGTACTGTGAAGTTTGTCATATACATCTGTGTAAAGACTGTGTAGAGAAACATTTCTCTGATTTCTTTAAGGTTCATAATGTAGTTCCACTTAAACAATTCTTAACCACTCTGAACTATCCCAAGTGTAGGAAACACCCCACCAAACAATGTGAACTCCACTGTGAACAATGTGACATTCCTATCTGTACAAAGTGTATTTCTTCTGGAAATCATTTAGGACATGAACAGATTGATATTTTTCAAAACTTTGAAGTCAAAAAAGAAGTTTTACAAAAAGAGTTGCAAGAGTTAAAGAAATCTATTTATCCTAAATATCAAGAGATTGCATCTGCCATCCCAGTGCAGAAAGCTGATCTGAGTAAAAGCTCTGAGAAATTAACAACAGCCATCGACAAACATGGAGAAGTCTGGCACAGAGAAATAGACACCATTATACAGAAACTGAAATCTAACGTGGAGGAGATGGAATCCAAACAACTGGTCATCCTAAATAAACAGGAAGATGAAATCACACGCATCATTTCTGAAATCACACAGAGCTCTGCTGATATGAAGAAGTTACTGGACTCCAATGATGTCAGCCTTGTCTCCTCTGCCTACAAATCCAGGATGGCTGAATTCAGAAGATTGCCCACTAAACTAACAGTGTCCAAACCAAACTTTAGACCACAGGAAATCCACACAGATCAGCTGATTGAACAGACGACCTATTTATTCATCTGGTAACTATAAATACATCAGTGAGAACAGGAACCTAGATATCTGTGTGTCAGACTGTTATGCCCGTGCAGTAGTGGTGGTAAATCAAGCCGGAAAACTCCGGTTTACCTACACTGGTGGCCCCTCTATTACCAAGGGATCATTCTATCCATACGGCATCACAACAGACAGCCAGGGTCGGATCCTGACAGCAGATGGTAACAACCACCATATACACATCCTGGATCAAAACGGACAGTTCCTCCGCTATATTGACAACTGTGATTTAGACTGTCCATGGGGTTTATGTGTGGACACCAGAGACAACCTGTTTGTGGCTGAGTACGCAGGTAAAGTGAAGAAAATCCAGTATTACATGTAAATCAATTAACTGTACAAATTAAACGTAAACAGAGTATATCAAGTGTATATATCTACATACTGTGTGTAATTATGACTTGTAAACAACTGTGTATTAACACTGCATGTCATCGTGTGGTGTATATTGGTTGTTACCATGTTGTGTGTTGATCACGTTTTACACATACACTGACTGTGTCTGTAAGATGTACACATAATTATCCGGTATGTGCATCAGGTATATCATTTATGATTTTTGACATAAGAATACATCAATGGACTGTACTTGTTACATTTAGTTATAAGCAAACTCTCTGTGACATGTATTAATTGCATAAGGGTGAATGGACTTGTAGCACTCAATTCCTTACCAGCAATAGAGCGAGGCCACAAAGGGACTAAGGCCCATTGCTTATAAGGAGGAGTGGTACAGGTATATTACCCCAATTAGAATTCACACTGACTTAATTAATTGTTTTTACTTACCTTTTAAATCTTGAGAATTAGAGTAGATGTTTGATTTTCCGTCAACTTTGTTTCCTCTGTTCTAACTTTATAAAATCCTCATCTGAAATATTCTGTTCCTTGGTGCTTTTATCTTAGATAAGAATTCTGAAAATGTATTTAGACAATGAAAATAATTGATACTGGTTATGAATGTTTTATGAGGGATTTATTTTATAATAAAACTTTGACCAAAAAATAATTATATGTATTGTTGATCAACAGGAAGCCTTTTAATTTTGGTGTCAACCTTACAATGGCACCAGAACTTTGGTGGAAGGTGCAGCATTTGCCATCCCAATATATTCTTTTGTAAAAGAGGGGAAATTATATATATTATAATGTGACGTTTTTCTCTTAAGGGCTCACAGAGTCAATGCTTAAGGATCTCCTTTGTCCAGCGTCACAAACTTTTGTGGGTTCTGTGTTGTATTTTAAGAACCAGTAGATCTTAATAAATCTATTGAAGACGAACACAAGTTTCTTTGGAATCAAGTGTATTTAAATGAACAAGTAATAAATGTACATCCAATGTCAAACCGCTCTGCTCTCTCGCTTCTGGCTCCCTCCTGGCTGGCTCTCCTCACATTCTCTCTCTCCCCTTATATACTTTGCCCAGAGACCTAACGATGTTAGGGCATTAGGGCAGAAGGCTCCGGTACCGAGGCCTGCTACACCATTAGGGCATTAGGGCAGCAGGCTCCAGAATTAGGGCCTGCTTACACCATTAGGGCACCTGTTAGGGCAACAGGCTCCAGTATTAGGGCCTGCTCCACTATTAGGGCACCATGATTAGGGCACCAATATTAGGGCTCCTATTGATAGGGCTCAAATATAAAACTAATTTCCTTAAACAGTAATTATTTATAAAACAGGAATATATAAAACAAAAACTCTACAATAACAAATAAAAGTAGATAACTTTTACATATAAGCACCCATTTGTTTTATTGGAACAGCAAATATAACGTCTATCTGTGGTCAGTGGAGCAGTGAAGTGTGAACTCAATTTTGTGCACATCGTAGGGTATTGTTCATTCTTCTTTGCAGTATCTGTAATTCACAAGAAAGGTGAAATTCTTTGTATTTATAAGAGATCTGTAGATTGAGATTCCCTATTTTTAAACTTTAAATTAAGATTGCTTTAATTGTAAATCCTTTATCATAATTTCTAAAGTCCTGGTGTATTTATATATAGATCAGTATATAGGGTATATATCTCTCTTCCCATACATTTAACGGCTTACTGGTGGAAATTCAGAGGCCTGTGATTTTAATAACATCTTCGCTAGCCGAGGGATTTCGGTCCACTCCGCTTCCCACAAAATCCCTTGGTTTGCGAAGATGACTGCAAAATTTTTAAATAAATTTGAATATAGTTAATATCATTCATAAAAATAAAATAACCAGTGTTTTCGTTGTCCATAGAAAATAATATTACCATCTGCATCCTCCAGACGACTGGTCTCTGTATCCCGAACCCGACTTGAAATTTACAGTTAACACCCGTAGCCCTCTCTTTTATTGTAAAATTTAAAGGATAATTTTTTAACTATGACGATTATTATCAACAAACATATGGGATCAATTGTAGATTATAAAACCTACATTATTTTAGTGTAGAAAATTACTCAGCAAGACAACCTGTCATGTATTATCAAAAGGATGACTGTGTCAACAAATACATACATGTAGTATCTTTTATAGCTGCTGAAATCTTAGCCGTTTTTGCCGGTCTGGAAAATCCATCAATGAGCAACATGGGTTTCATGGTACTTTATAATTTTGATGCACAGTCAGGATTATGGTACGCGGGTAGGTTGAGGCGACGCCAAATTTAATGATCGTTCAAATTATGGCCATTTTAACATTGTTTAATTTTATAACTAAATGAAAACAACTGGATGCCGAATATTAATAAGAAGTGAATGTGTTAAGTTACGAATCATCTTTGTGCGTTGAAATCGAATTGCTTATTGAGGCTGTCGTACCATGGTATTACGTGACAGTTAACAGATCACTATATTTTGCCTTGATAAAAAATAAAAAAGTGTAACATTACAGTGAAGTTTATAAGTACGTATGATATATTTATTTGATCGTCAATTAGTTCTTTTTTATTGGTATTGCTGCTATGGAATCCTCTTGTTTTATTTTTTTTTTTTTCATTTTCAATACATGTATACCATTCACTTGCACCACACCACTCACTAGCAAGTTGAAAAAGTAAATACTAAATTATACATAATGAAAGCTTATTATGAATAATACATCAAACAGGCCTGCCCATTTTGACCATTTTCTTTTGTAAAATCTTTTTCTAACATTTATTTTTCTAACAAATACATGTAATAGTTTTGAAAATATTGCAGCAATCATCAAAAGCAATAAAAGTACTTTTTTCCTGGATTAGCTAAAAATATGTCTCTAATATAACATGATTATTAAATTTATAGCCATGTGTTACTTTTCTAGAAAACCAAAAATAACAGTCTTGGCATCAAACACAAGTCTATCACCAGATTTTCTAATATTCCAATCAAACATTAATAACCATATTTGAGAAATAGATGACCAATAAAAAAAAAATATATGTGTAATTGTTTCTGGTTCTAAGGAACATACTGAACTTCAACATAGTGGGGGATTTTTAGTTTTACACATGTGAAGTATTTTGTTAGTACCTAATATTCCGTGGATAATTCTATAGTTAAACCATATCAATCCTGACTCTTTTGTAGCAGATCTATGGTTTGAATGAACCTGTTTCCAGTTAAAATCTAAAGGTAAATTAAAATCGTTAGCCCATTGGTTTTTGCAAACGAGTCTATGCGGTGATTTTGCCATTAAGTGATCATAAATGTTCCGTGCTCCTTTTTAAACATGCAAAGTATTTTAATAGATTCAGGTTGGTATGGCTTGATTATTAGTTCATGGGATTACTGCTTGACATTTGGCCATTCACAAATAATTGCTTGTATTAAACCCTAATATGAAGTAAATGGAATCTTAATTGAAAAGTCATTAGTGATTCTCCCATAACTAATATATTCACATTGTGCATCAAATAAACCATGTACATTTAAGTGTTTTAAAGTTAGTTAAACTTTTAAGTGTTAACAATACAAAGGAACTCAATAATTTAGGTAAAATTTGTTTAGCGCTCTAAAATTGATCTCAGCATTGTAATGATATCCAAGTTTAAACTAATAAGCATACAAGTCATATATGTCGATTTATATTTTATGTTGTGTGCATTATTTTTTCTTATGTCCACTCACCTACTGCACATTGCAGATTTGTATATATTTATATGTACTTTACTTTGTATTCCGATGAGTTGTACAGGTCGAGGACAATAAATTGAATTGAATGGAATTTAAAATCCCTTCTCATAAAGAGTTTTACAGAATAAATATTTATTCTTAATCCTCTTGTTGTTCACATAAAATAAATTCTGACATTATTTACCGGAAACACTCTCTCAACTTCTTCAATTTCGTTGAAAATACAACGTGACTTTCATTTACAACAACAAAAATAAGGATTCTATCAGCACTATTCAAGTATTTCATATTTTCATATGTCATATGCATCTGATATTTTCCAAATTTATCTTTAGATATATCTGGAGTAGTTTTATATGGCACGCCAAATTCACAAAATTGGGCTAAACATAGTTTCACAGTCGATAAACTCGGCTTATCGACTGTTAACTATACCGGTAGTTTACGAACCGTAAACTACGAACCGTAAACTATTATATAGTTAATGATTCGTTAATTATGGTTTTCATCTAACGTTGTAAACTATAGTTTACGAATGCTAAGCTAAGTTTTTCTGTCTGTAAATAAATGTAAATAAACGTGAACAATAAATTTTGCTGGTAAATATATATAGATTCACATCTGTAAACTATCATTTTATTTTACATTCGTTAACTATAGTTAAGAATTGTTAATCATAACTTCACAAATCATGAAACTATATTTATCAGATGAACTATGTTTTGCAATCTCAAATAATTGTTTTCAATGTAAAATTTAGCTTACATTTAATTATTGTTGACGGAGAGTCATCCGTATTTATGAATTCATGTCAGCTTTAACTTGTGATTCAGTGGATCCTGTTGTCTCAAAATTCTCTCCATGCCTTAATTTCTTCATTCAAGAAATAAACAGCAATTTGAAAAGTTCCCTGGGATATGAACTTGGTTGGTCACGTGATCAAATCCTGTGAAGCCCGAAGGCAAACATCAATGGTAGGTTTGAGAATGGCAAATCGTTCAGAATCATTAATGTAACGGTTTTTTACGTTTACAATATTGCAAATGTCAAGCGATAAGCGCGTGCAGTTATCATTGTGACGTCACGAAAACTTTCACTTAAGAAATAAACAGCAAGTTAAAAAGTTCACCGGGATATAAACTTGGTTGGTCACGTGATAAAATCCTGTGAAGCCCGAAGGGCTTCTCAGAAGATTTGATCTCCTACCAACCAAGTTCATATCCCGGTAAACTTTTTAACATTGCTGTTTATTACTTATATTATGTTTGAGAGAGGCAAATCGTTCAGAATCATAAATATAACGGTGTTTTTACGTTTACAATAATGCAACCGTTAAAAGATAAGCGCGTGCGATAAGTATTGTGACGTCATGAAAAAGTTCACACAGAATTGAACGTTTTCGCTATTCTATAGGTTCATATAAGGAAGCATATTTGCAAATGTAAATATTGTGAGTTATATTCAGTGTAAATAATGTAACACCTAATTATATGAGACAATTAGTCCGGTAGTTCAGAGGAGCTAGGGCGCTTTGTTTAGGTAATTTGCTTTGTCATTATGCTATGATGATTATTCTTCCTGTGTAGATGGAGAAATTATATTTTTTTCTCATTGGGATGACCAATGTAAATGTATTGTAAGTAGCTGGGTCATTTTGTGAGTTAAAATTCCTAATTAATAAGATGCTAAGTGTATATTTTCTCTTCTTCATATAATTGCCTGTCTTTCCAATACACACCACTTTATAAAAAAATGTACAATCACACAAAATAAATACCCAGTATTCTCTATTTGTTAATTATTTCAGTTATTTAAAAAACACATTAAGCTTTAGAGACATTTTATTTTATTATAAGCTTTGACATTTGTAAATTACTAAAAACTGAATATTATTGGTCCAATCACAAATGAATAATTGACAAGAAGTGCATGACATTTTATTATTTAATACTTGACCAGATAAATTAATTTTATATCCAAATAAATCAGATATTGTCACCCTCAACTTTCTTCTTTACACATTAGTAGGGTTTGGGTTAATTTCTGTATAGCAATAGATAATTCATATAAACTGTAAGGACAAAAAGGAATTGCTTTATTTCGAATGCCCTCAATTCATTGAGCTTAAACAATGAAAGAATAAATTAAAAACAGGTTGTGGACGGTTAATTTGTAAATAAATGTAACAGAAATATAACAACACAATTGTGTAATAGAAAATTTACTGGATGGAATAATTTTAATCAAAAGCTTCAATTCTCAACTACAGCAAAGTTGTATGCATAAAATATCCATAAAGAAAATTGTTGACTGTACATGTACTTATTTAGCGAGATTCTTGCAAAAAATAAAATATATTAAATAAAATAAATAAAAATTAATATTCAAAAGAAAGGTAACAATAGAAATCTTGACTATTAAAGCAGCAGTGTTGTACTAGCATAACTTATTTGGCCAGCCATATGACAACATTTCTCTCAATAAGAACACCAATAATTAATAAAAAGTTTCTCCATAATCTAAAGTTTTGACATTTCACGAGATGTTTGAAACTCTTTAGCCATAACATAGACACAGGTTTTTTCCTCCGTAGTAATAACATCCTCCAGTGTTTACATGCGCTGACCTCTTTTCCTCCCCCTCCCCACCCTATTCCTGGTTTGACCTCATTGTCCCCGAATGAGATCTTCTCCCTTATCTGTCCTGAACCTGCAGAGTTCGTCTTAATGGGCGGGAACCGTGCTTCACTCGAGGCTGAAAAAGAAACATAACAGACTGCTGCACAAACCAGAAACTAAAGGGAGATTAAAATACGACACATCTCTCTGTCACTTATATAACCTAAATAAACAACATAAGGAACCTTTACAAGGGTTAAAAAGATTTGTTTCAGAATAATCCTTCTTTATGCATTAATTACAAACTAACTATAAAAAAGAAGGCATCAATAATGATGCAATGAATGATGCAAGACTTACTGAGAGTCGGATGTTACCGTCCCCCAAGACCTGGGAGTCAAGTTTCGCAAGATTGTTGTCCACGCCGTACATCTGTCATCAGCTTCCTGTTTGTGAATGAAGTCTTATCAATTATATGGAGCATTTAATCTTATATCCATATTTTTACAACTGTCAACAGTAGGTCTTAGTTTTGTATCCCGTGAATTCTGGGTGACTTTTCTATTTAATCAAATAAGCGATAGATTTAACTCTTCTAATTCACTTTGCTAGAAAGAATGACAAAATAAGTTAAAAAATAAAATAAGAAAAATGCTAAAACGAGATTACACTGAACCAAATAATCTTTAAATGATGTTTTTATTTGCTATTTATATAAACCTGTTAACCAATACAAAATAATCCAATTAAACATTTCTTAGTTTAGTATCAAACTTTTGAAATCAAAATTCTCCTATAGATCATATGGATTTTCAAGTGGTCAGCTTA
>WFKH01011801.1:1237214-1251149 GCA_016163765.1 Magallana hongkongensis
TTCGTCCTCAAACTTGGCGAACTCCAGGGCCTGTTCCAGCCTGACCCTGAGGAGGTAACCCCGCCAAACCGCCTGCCACAGAGAGCATTGTTTGAGTAACAATTTTAATGATGAATTTCCATATATTTTGTTTCTTCAGTGGATGCCGGTTTCTGTGTTTTGATTTCAAAATAGGTACAACTTAAATTATTGGGAATTTTTTTATACAATTTTATCACTGATGACTATAAAACAATTTGTAACAATTGTTTAGCACTTAAGATGAAATTGAAAAATTGCACACAAAAAACCTTGAAGAAAAAGATCCTGTCTTTTAAATAATTCCAATACGAGAACATATCTCTATTTCATATCTCTATTTTAACCTGTATTTTTGTGGCTGCCTGGTGAAGTTCTCGGAGAATTTCCTGGTCGACTTCATCCAGTCCTTGACCTTCGACCCCAGTCCCCCAGATATGCCTCCTGACCCTGTGACCCCTCCAACAGGCCTTGATCTTAGTGCCTGCTATATTCTGAAGGTCACTGTAAAATCAGCAATGTTAATTAACATCTTTTTTTTCCAGTAAAAATTATTAAGATTAATTATACTTGTACTTGAGGTGGTGTGAGACGATTCCATATTGTGACGTACTTCCTATCAAAATAAACAATAAATTCAATTATAATTTTATTTTTTTTTTCTTCCCCAAAATTATTACCTAAAGGCATAGAGGATTGTGTTAACTACGAATCTGTAATTCATGAGTTTGAATCCTACTGTGGTTTTTATAATTTTTAATTTTCCTAAATAATTTAATATCAACAGATGTACCACACCATAACAAACGCATACTCTTTTAAACAGTTATTTTGTTATCTATTAGGTATGTATCTAATCTATTATTTAAAGTGATATTGAATAGTGTTCCGATGATATTGTTTATTGTTATTCAAACATGTATTACAATATATTTGTACTAATATAAGCAATAATTGTATCTGATATTTTTTATTTACTTTTTTATAGTCATCCTTATTATTTGTTATTCACGACCAAACGACCCAAAGTTTTAGAAATTGGAAAAAAAAATTGTGTGGATTCAGGTGAATGAATTCGTCCATACCCTCATATTCATTAGAAGAATCAGAATATATAAAGGGATATTCAAACAATTTTAGATAGAGGGAATATACACTGGTTACGGTTTTTAATCTGTTTGGGTGTTAGATGGGAGAGAGTGGTGGTATTACAATTACATTCATAAATTGCCACGAAAATGTTTATTAGTATTTTTTAATTCGACCTACCAACCCACTTAAAAAAATCTTAAAAAGAACAAATCAAACCCTGCATATTAAGATGTGATGAAATTATTTTCTCCGGTTATTGAAGTAGTAGATTATAATTTTATGATTAAAGTTCTCGAAATGAAAAATTGAAGCTCATTTTACCATACGTTTGTACAAATATTAGTACAAATTGGTATCTGAGATTTTTTTCTGTTTCAGTGATAAGCTATGAACTTTGAATTTTAAAGGACAATGCGTGCTTCAACAAACATGTTTGTGACTGGCATTCCGTTTCTATTGCTTAGTTATTCCGTAATTCTCAGTCATTCACAGATGGTGTCATATTCTTTAATTTGTCAAAGTGGGTGTTTAAAATGAAAATCACGAGCCCCCCCCCCCCCCCCCCACACTGCTCAATATATATTTCTGACCCTTTCAATCATTCATGCTTTTTGATAAACATAAAAAACTTTTTAAATCTGTAAAGTGGCTCTGCATTGGTTTCTTATTCTAGTCTTTGATATATCATGCTATTTGAAAATCTAAATCTATCGTTTCAAGAATATTAGCACTAACATTATATATAACACACCAGGCCGTGCAGACAAATTTAATCCCGTGCGTTGTAAGTGTAAATATTAAATCTACCAATACATGCTTGTAGTACTAGTATATACATGTATATCACGTACAACCTCACATTGGGGGCGGAATAGTAAACACTGGAGGTACGGAATCGCGAGGTGCATGTACAGACACAACTTGTGCTAGATAAACCCAGTGATTTCCTGTTACTTTCTGTTACTCGTTTCCTAGTTTGTCATTCGTGCGTGAAATATATGAGCATTTACAAAAAATATTTGACGACCTTACGGAGAAATGACAATTTGATTAATATTTCTTTTGTGTAAATAATTTTATCTTTCTTTAAATTCACATAAATGGACTCATGAAGGGTTTCTAAACAATCATATCTAAGTGCACTAGCACTTGAGAATGATGTTCCAATTTGTGCATTAAAATGAAGTGCAATCTATTCGTGCGAATCAATTCTATTTATTAGTAAACCATACAAAAGAGGAACAAATCAATCACAGAAAGATGATGGAAAATGAATAAAGTGCCATTTTATAGAACATTTTAAAAATCACACGTTTCGCCTGACTGGGTATAACGGTATAACGGGTTCCGGTTATAAATCTCGATCGATGACTTCATACATTGTTTATATTTACATTTTACAACATTTGTAAATGGACCGCTGTCGCTCTGAGAATAAAACCCGTGACTGGTCTCTAAATCCGGTGTAACGACGAAAAGTGACCCCAGTAGAATATTGACCGGGGGTCATTTTTCTCCCTGTGGGTTGTAGAAAAATGACCTTGTAGAATATCGACTATATACTAGAACTTTTTTTTTGTCTTCAACAAAAAGTAAGGGCTTTTCGACATCCCCTTATTAAATGTCTAATTTTTTTTCCCAAATTCTTCAACGCTTTCCTAAATAAGAACTTATAAGTAATGCAATGTCAAAAGAAAGATAACTCCAGAACTTTATAAGTAGATATACTTTTAATTTCGTAAAGAATATTTTCAAAAAATTCTATAAAAGTAAACACTTATATCTCGGACCCAAGACTTGGTATGCTAAGAGTATTAATCTCTATACGTTTTTTAAGCAAAGCGGGATAACTCTTATTAAGTAAATTTTTAAATTTTACAAAAGTAGTGATCTTTAGGCCCTTAAAATCCCTATAAGGAGTCAAAAAGTGGCCCCTCGGACCATAATATTTAAATGGTACTCTCCTCTTTGAACTATAAACCGAAAAGATTTTAAAAATCGCATGAAAAATAAAATCGTTACAGCTAAAGGGCTGTTTTGAATATTGACCCCTCAAGATCCCTAATTTTCAGGAATTTTTTTTTTCAGAACCTATTCCAGTCTGCGCATTATGTCCCATAATTTGAATATGAAATATAAAAATATTTGCTTAAAAACTGTTTGAGAAAACGTGACACCCGTGAATTTAGTTTAACATTAAAATTCCCATAGACAATTTTTTATTAACTTATAAAACCGGAAGTTCTCAACAGTTTTAAACGAAACTTAAAAATATATAATGATTATGACAATTTCAACATTTCCCATGCCTCATTTTAAAATTTGTCGTTTATTTTAATTTCTACTTTTTTCATCCCCCCTTTTTCAAAGTTTGAAGCCTAATATCTTGAAAACAGTAAGAGATAGGAAAAAGTTGTAGCTTACAATTTTGTATATCATAGCATGAAGTATTTAATATTTAATTTCAAAATGTCTTAGTTTATAATCAAAAAATAAAATAGATACAAGGGTCCTTTTAATTTTTTGTATTTTACATGTGTAAACCGGAGGTATATAAATCGGAAGTCCAAAATGGGACATAGGGAGAACTAAGAGATTGCTACCATAATTAAACATTAGATTTATATTTTTTCTACCATTTTCAAAAAATCGCCGACGAAACTTTGTCGAGAAGAATAATAATAATAAAACAGAACGAAAACAATAGGTCTTTTCGATCAAAAGTCGAAAAGTCCTAATTATTATTGTTGTCTTTATGGTGGATAGAGGGGTGGTGGGGGGGGGGGGGGGGGGGGTACATTGCCTGCTTTATACTTAGATTGTTCGAATAACAAGCTTGAGTACGCTTTTCTGATCACCTGTTATTGCTTACCATCATTATCTTAGTCTTTCATTTAATTTTTCAAATTAACAAATAAAAGATATAGTCATGTTTCGTTAATTAAAGTACACTAAATATAAAATGTTCCCTTCACAATACATCTTGGCAACGGAAGAAAAAGACGTACCTTAGATAACAACTGAATTTTAAATAGGTAGTTAAAATAGACGCGAATCTAGAAAAAAATTAAAAGGTTGAGGGAGTTGGCGGGGAGGGGGGGAATAAGGTATGTTTACATTGTCAAACCATGACTGAACAGGAATGATATCAATCTGAATGAATAATAAACTCGCACTTATTGTATGCAGAAATTGATACCAGCTAATAATTTACAGGGGAAGAGAAAATTATTTATCACGGTCTATATCGCCATGAGAGATTTTTTCACCATGGATCTGAAATAGAAATCCGAAATAGAAATCTCATCACACGCGTGAATCCAGAAAATTTTATCCGGGGGTGGGGGAAAGAGATCCGAGGGATAATTATGTTTGCCAAACGGGGGAGGAAGTCTAGGCCTATTATCGGTAAATTGGATAAGTGAATTTAAAAAGTTTGAATTCCCCCACTCCTTAAATTCGCGATTGCATGCATCATCCCATTTTGATATTTCTAACAACAATTTGTTTCTTGTTATATCAGGTTTAAGAAGAATATATACCAAACAAATACATGTTTGATTTGAAAACAATATAAACGTCACAAATTCCAAAACTTCGAATTTAGAATTGAACAAAAGAAACAGAATACTTTATAGATGATTCTGTGTGAGTTTGAAATCGATCTCTATTGTAATCAAAATTAAAATGTACTTTCAAACTTCGATATATAACAGAGATAGCAAATCGCAAAGTAATAATGACACTAAAAAGGGCTTTACATGTAGCCTTGACTTTGACTCAAATTGAATACAACCGCGGTACTTATAACCGGCATTCAAATCTAGCAAATATTCTGACATAACTTTGTACTTTCCTTTGATTTAACATATACATGTAAGTGTCCCAGGCATTCATACTCATTTTTAGCAGTTTCTTAAAGTAGAAAAAACAGCGGTTATTTTATTAATATTCTCAAAAAAGTGATCTCTTAACTGAGTGTTAATAAAGTATATCATCTATTGAGATATGTTTGTCGATAAGTAAAAAATGAAGTCATCATCAACGTGTTGCATACTGCATACAGAAAGTCGGGAAGAGGGGCCCTTTACAGTATTGCATTGTATTTGGCGGTTCGTTACAGATCAGATTAATTCTAAAGTTTATTTGAGACAAAATGCATGTCAGGTAAAAAGCATTCGGTCTAACATGTATAGTATTTCATGGTTAAAACAATATTTTATTATGTAAAATATTACATGTACATAGTCTAATATAATGTCATTTGTGAATCACTGCAACATTGCATCCTCCAATAACTTGATTCTGCAATGCCGTTTATCATTATACCTTTTGATTAGAGTAGAGTTTCTTGCATGTGTTGTTTGTATATTTAGGAAACAATTTTACTCCTATGGGGGAACTGTCTTCCCACAAATGTTTATTTAAAAATAAAATTTGGTGTTATGACTATTTTGATATGTATTAAATAATTTCATGATTTATAAAATTCATAATTTGTGATAACATTGTAAGATTTGATTTGTGGTAACATTTTAAGATTTGATTTTTCTACAGAAAAATGTCTCTTATTTCATTATACAATTTATACGACATACAAATGTCCCCTTTTTTTGGTGTTACCTTGTTATATTAATTTCTTTCCAAAAAAGCAAAGGTGTTTCCGCTAATAAAAACATTGGCATGACAAGCTAATGGACGTTTTATTGTATATAAGTAATTGATTAACTTTGAGCTGTTACAGTCAGATGTTTAATCAAATCGATGCTAAAACGATTGCGAAATAGTATTTAGTTCCTTTTGCTACTTTGTCTTTTTGTTAAGAAGGCCGCAAAGCCTGAGGTCAAGTACAGGTGTACTTACTATCTCAATTACCGTGGCTATCTTTTTTTAAGGTCACGTGATTACTCGTTCCAAATAATCTGCTTTATTAGGAAAATTTTCACAACTTTTGTTTCGGCAAATAGACCAATCCTAAATTTTGATTGGCTAAAATCCTGGAATCCAAAGACGCGGGGTAGTTGGTGAAAATTCGCCCAAGCTCGGCCACTTCCATCGACGCCATCCGAAATAAAACATCTTATAACAATATACTTATATTTCCTTTCTTTGGATTTCCAGCCACCGTAGAAGACGAACCCTATCGGGAAGCCCCCACGCGTAGAGCTGACTACTAATCCAATATGGACAATATTCTTCAAAACGAGTAATTTCCCTTGTTATAACGAAAGTAATAACATAACATGAAAACACCCAAAGTAACAACGTGTTAGATCTTTGATATCAGAATTTGAACAAAGCAAACCATTTTGCGACCTTTCGTGTTGGTTGGAATAAACAAATTGGTCTCTGCAATTATTTTTTTCTCAAACAAGTATTTGATATAGGTATTGTCTGATCCTGAGAGCAGTTTGAGTTAAGTACAGTGAAAAAAAAACCCATGGTAATACAATGGCAGTATTACATTCTTAAATTACTTTGTAATCTAAACGGAGACTTGATCAAAATCTATCAGAATCAATTACTCTTATGTAGTTATAAACATGTTCAATAGAACTATCACTATAATACTCTTAAAGCTAGCCATCTAGTATGATGTTTCATGTGTATTGAACTTAAAATCAATTAAAATCATCAAGTATGTAAAGAAAATATGAAAATAAAATTGAGGCCAAAACTTTGTAGAGACCAAGCCAAATTTGAGACCAAAAGTCCTCATTCACAAAAAGTGAATGTGTACATAAGTCTGTCGGTGTGACGGTGTTTTGTTTGGTTGTCAGACATTCACTATAGCTAAATATAACAGATATTAATTTTAAAAATCCGCTTTATCCGTCGAAAATTCACATCTGTCTTCTGGGTTTTTTCTTCTAAAAATATGCAATATATGTGCATACATAGGTCATTTTTTAGGTTTGTCTAGGAAATCATCTTCTAGTGGGGCCTATTCAGCAGAACGAGCAGACGCGAGTTGTCGCATCATTACCGTCTTTAGTCAGCAAAAAGGGAGCGCAAGCGAGCGCATCATCATGCATGTACCTTTAGGGGGAGACACAACCCAAAATGGCTTAGCGATGGGGCACCATAAGGCAAGCTGACGAGTACTTTGATATCGCTTTGTTCAAACTGATGTTATATATGTAACAGGGTAAAACGGGAGGCTTATCCGTCTTTTATATTCTTTCGCTGCCACCTTCCTCCATACCAAACATGAATGCTACACGTATCACCTTTAAGAGGTATAGCGCCTTTTCCCATTATTTGGCCTACACCTGTGTCTGGACGGAAAGTACATGTTACTAAATATAGCTTCAGGTACCTGTCGCAGTTTGATTTTCGAAACATAGATACTGCTTTAATAATGGTGTCTGTAACAACTGATTTGTCATGAATTCGGGAACCTGCATCGAGAAATGAATATATAGAACTCTGTGTATAATGTCGGTATTCTGAACCGTGATAATTTGTATATAGAATACATGTATGTGTTATTGAAGAGATCTGTTTAGATTGGGTGTGCTCATACTCAGGCTGAATTAAACAAGATAATTTTGAAGAAAAAAAAATCCAGCCGATTAGATACATCTAATTTAAACTATTCTTATCATGCTTCAATTAAGTGGAAAAAATAGTTACTACCTGGTGGAATCGATCCAGCGACCACAAAATCAAAAAGATCTCCGCGTTACCACTAGGCCACGCATCTAACAATTCCAATGAATGTCTTTTAAATATATATAGCTATATACATGATTCTATTGGAAAAGTCACTAATTGAAATATTTCTCTAATTTTCAGTACGAAGACCACGTTAAACCAAAATTAATTCAATGTAAACGTGTACTACAATACCTGTAGAACATAATTTTAATCGGATTTCTTTGGTTTAGAGTGGTTCAAATAGTCAAATATACCATTTTTTATCTCATACTAACTATTTTTCTTTATATCCCTGACAAAACCTGACTATTTTAATGATGTCTTGTAAGATAATTAAGACTCTTAGCGCGTGGTTATTGTGTAATTTGCGTTTCTTTGAATATATTTTAACTAAATATTTTATAATATCGAAAATGTCTGATGTTTACAAAAGTGCTATATTTTAGGCGAAATCGTATATTAAGTGCGCTATACCTCTTCTATAATTTCTATGTAGTTTATAAGCGAGGTCAAAATTCTATTGGGTCAGTTTTCAACGTGTGGGAGGTCGTAGATCTACAGGTCTGGAATGGTTTTCTACTGTAGAAAAAGGACCCTACTTGTCAGAGAATACTGACCCTGGGTCAGTTTTCTCCGTAGAAATTTGACCCCCGGGTCAATAATCTACGGGGGTCACTTTTCGTCGTTACACCGGCGGTACCTTCTAGTTACAGAGAACAATGTAGAGGGCACTAGCAGCGTTTACCTGGTGTAATTACCTGGCCGTCCGGCCCGTGGGGTCGTTAGAGTGGTCACCTGTATCAGCCTCTGGGACCCTTCCCTCAGCCCGGAGGGACATGGACGTGGGTTATTTCCAGACCCAGAACAAGCTGGTCGTTTTTGGAGGCAGGGGCGGGCCGATCACGGACGATACCTTGGTGTTTGATTTTGTTGCAGGTGAGAATTATTGATCGATGTTTGATGCAGGTAAACACAGCAAGATGTATGTCTGCTGTAACTTATTAATTGTGATGAACTAATATGATATCAACGACAATAATATAAGTAATTTATAATTGTAATATCAGTTTACAAACGTCGTATGGCTGGGTTTATTCTTCCGTGTTACATTCCTGTAATAAAGTAATAAAATATGAAAAATCCATTTCGTCCATACAAGTCCATTAAGGTGGAATAATACACCTGGAAAATTAACAGTAAATTATTTGATTATAAAAGATATAATGAAAAATAAACTGTACATATGTCAAATAAGCGAAAAATTTGCAGTTTGGGGATAAAAAATGAATATTTAAATATTCAATTCAGTTAGTAACAACAAAAGGCCCTGCGGGATTCGAACTCGGGATGTACGGAGCACAAGCCCAACACTTTATCCACTCGACCATGGAGTAAGTTACATGTTGCCGTCGATAAAATCCTTTAAATGAAACGAAATGTCCTTTCGATCAAAGGTCAGCCATTTTGTGATAATGAGTTATTCTACTTTAAGCATGAGAACTATAAAATATAAATATTCAGTAGAGTAATATTTAACAGAGATGAGCAAGACCTTCAGTCAACGCGATTTTAAATGTCAAACATATAACATTGTGTGTTTCTCTCTCTCTCTCTCTCTCTCTCTCTCTCTCTCTGTTTACAGCACTATATATAAGATCTTTGACTATATCCAGGTTCTTGGTCCGACGTGAGTGGAGCCACCAGACCCGGGGCCCGCTTCAGCATGGTGCACGGGGTGGTGGGGAACCACCTGTACGTCACTACGGGGGAGAGGCCGGGGAAGATGTTCTACAACGACGTGTGGCGATTTGACGTGATGTAAGTTAAAGAGAGAGAGGGATGTCCTGTAAGAATTATTAAGTCTACATCCGGGTATTTGTGAGGAAGTTTAAAGACAATGACGGGGATGATGACTAATAGCATTAAAACATAACTTAATAAAACCTACAGCTGTTATTGAGGACATTGGAGAGAGAGAGAGAGAGAGAGAGAGAGAGAGAGAGAGAGAGAGAGATTTCATAGTGCGTGTATTTAGTGCTTGTTTTAATCTTTTATTATAATTTGGACCTAAAAGAGATAATATTTCTATTCCTATATATATAATGCACTCGTTTGATAAATTCTTTACATATGACTTAAACTTGCTATTAAACTGCTTATGTCATTGTTTTTTTTTTAGTTCTAATACATGGAGTGAAGTGTCCACCACGGGGTAAGACACACATTTACTTTTAAAAAATATCTTAAGTTGATCATACAAATCAAACTATTGAAAGACACAACATTTCACGCTTTTGTTTTTCAGGCACAAAATAAACTGTACATCAATGTATTAAATTCATTATAAAAAATAACGTGTCACACTATTGCTTTGTATAGGACACCCCCGCGCACGCGGTACGGCGCGGCAGGGGGCGTGTACCCCGGCTCCACCCTCCTGTACGTCAGTTTGGGGTTCGCGGGGGAGCGGTTCTTTGACACCTTTGTCGTTGATACGTCGACCAACCAGTGGTCCACCAGTAAGACTAATAATCCATGGCTTGTGAGATATAAATAAATATCATAAGACCGCTCAAGCAATCTGAATGACATATTGTAAAAAGCTGAAAAGTTTTAATAATGCGGTTCCTTGAAAATCTTCCATAATGTTGAATTTACAAAATCGATTGTTGTCAGGCATTTCTCAACAAATGTTATTAACACTCATAGATTTGGGAATCTTATGAATACGAAAGGTGTCCATATTTGTAAAAAAAATATTATCTCGTTTTATTTAATTAAATGTCTCTACTCTTCCTAACTTGACCTTGCATTTGTACATTTGTGAATATATGTGTTTTGTAACTCATGTACCATTGATATGGTTTGAAATAAATAAAACATTCTTTCATTTATTCTCTGTTCAGGGTTCTGTGAGGGGTACTGCCACCCCTACACCCCGAACTACCCCCACGCCCGGTGTCTCCACAGCGGCTCAGTGGTGGACGCCGACCGACTGGTCATCTACGGGGGCTGTCTGAGGTAAGTACTTAGTAAGTTTTGTATCAAATGAATCTTTCTCTTTGAATATCAAATATAAGAACCAAAAATCCTCAACGTTTTACTAGTTTTGGTGATGTTTGAGGAAAAGACTTTTTAAAACCACTTTCCATAGCTTACCTTTCTCTACATCAGACGACAAACAAACAACAGTGCTAGTGTAATAGGGTGCATTTTATGATAATAATCAAATTCATGCATTATTCATATTTCATCAACATCATCATCTTCATCCTACATATCATCTATATTTTACATGTACATATTTAGAAACAGACTACTATCCCTATAACTCCCTGTCTTTTATGTGCCTATCAAGTAATCATTATTTAATTATCCATTCTAGTAGCTTCTGATATTTTATAGCCTTAAGCCATTTCACCTGTATGGTCACTTTAATACATGTGCACATGATCAGGTGGTTTTCTATAGCCAATAGTTTGTTTTTTATAAATGTTCCCGCTAAAACTGAGTAGCCTTTGTGACAGACCAAGGCTAGGCTTCATTTGAGAAAGACCTGTTTTCTTCAAGAGATAATTTAGTATATTTTTATTTTATTTATTTGACCAACACTTTGGAAGAAGTCATTTATAGTAAATGTTCTATTTTTTGTATTCTTGAACTTTGATAAATGATTTAATGAATAAAAATGATATTTTCTGTTAATTGTTACATTTGGCTAATTCTATTTTTTTAAGGTTATAATGTCTTATTTATGAAAGAATGTATTATATAAAGTATCCAAGTAATTCATAGTCTTTATATCTAAGCTATAATATTTTATTGCTAATATGTGTGAAAGGTTAGTTATTGTTACCATATTTAATACTTGTAGTTAGAGAGTACCATTATCAGAATATTCATCAGCAGCTATATAAGCAACCTTGTTCCATAAACAGGTGATCGTTGCAAAGTTATATTTTATATTTATTATATGTATCTTGAAATAATGTAATCTACAAAGGAGCTACATTGAAAGTTTGTTTTTATTTAAATATTATATTGATAGTGATATAGAGCATATTTCTCTATTTTTGTAAATTTTGTTCAAGGGCAGTAACTCTTATTAACCCTGAAAGGATGATGCATTATAACCAGAGTTATCCTTCTTTACAAATAGTTTGATTAGTGAACTCTGAGCAGTAATGTATTTCATGATTATATATTTGAATATGATTATATTTTTTATGCTGAAACTTATTGTATACATTGATCATTTTTATGCTGACATCTATTAATTGTATTACAGGGTTTAATCCTTTAATCCCTATATCTGAATAAATGAAGAACCCTTAAGTAGACTTATTGATCTTTGGGACAACCCACTATCACACTAGTTTAACTCTAGAGTATACCATTATGTTATGTATGTCAATTGGTTGACTAATTACAATCTGACTACAGTCGTGGAGAAACAGGCGGGGCTGAACCATTGTCTGTAATTTACCTTTATCTTAATTAACTGCAAAATATAACAATAATCCACCAAAAAAGCTAAATACGTGTTACTAGTTCAGCCTAAAAATATATAATAGTTGCAAAAGTACATGTTATAATTGTTAATTGACCACGATTTGGTTACAATCTCATTACAGCGGGGGAGAGACAGGCACGGCGTGTCCGTCCGGAGACTCCTGGATTTTCTGGAATTCAGATCAAGAATGGACTCAGTTGCCCGACTGTGCCAGTCCGAGGTACGTTGCTAAAATCGGATCCCGTTGGAAAAATTACTATAACAGTATGCTTTTTTTTTTTTTTTTTACAATTAAACTTAATTATTTCACATAATCATGTTTTCATTGCTCTCCAAGGACATACCGCAGCATGGCTCTTTTACCGGAAGTGAACGGACAGAAACGAGTTGTGTTGTATGGAGGAGTTGAGAAAAATCGACAAGTTATCCAGGCAAGTTCCATTTCTGAAACATCCAGTAGTTTCTTTTTCTTGGAGAGTATGGAACCGTCTCTATATGCCCTAAACATCCCGCCATTTTTCTTCTCGCAGACGACAGAATCCCCGGCAGACACGGTCGTGGTACTGGATCCTGATTCCATGACGTGGACAACACGAAAAACAACAGCAGTAGGTCTTTGTGCATTCTTTTGTATTTATATAACCTACTACTTCTTATATCTATTCACTTATATATAAACCGTGGGGTCTTTACTTTGATTCTGCTTACAGAGCGGATCATTTCCCGCCAAAAGAGCATCAACAGCATTAACCTCCTCGTCATCAGGATTATATCTGTTTGGAGGAATTAATACAGAGACGTAAGAATCTAGATAAATTTAATAAAAACAAATGCAAATTTTATAACCTTTGGTATCTTTAAGATGGTAATATCAGGGACGTGTATACTTGAGTAGATGACTTTTATTTTCCGTTGCCTAGAAACGCCCTACAGAACGACATTTGGTTTCTGGCCGGTAACTCTACATCTGCAGACCAAGCGGCCGCGGGGGAGTGTGTCCCCCTCTTCACAAACTTCCTGCTGGTGCATGGACTCCTGATGCTCTTTGGGTGGGGCATGTGTCTGGTGTGGGGCACGTTCATCGCCAGATACTTCAGCTCTTCCGGGACCACGTGGTTTCTTCTTCACAGAATCTTCCAGGTCAGTCAGTGTAAACAATGTATTATAACCACGTACAAAACTGGATCAGGTAAGGTACTTATGTAGCTTCTATCACTGGTTGTGAACATCATACAAAAGTCCTGGTACATCTCATGATGCCCGTGTCCGTTACTCATGACGCCTCTGTCCGTTGTTTTGTAGGTCTCTGGGTTGGTCCTCAGCTTCCTTGGGTTCGTCTTGGGGATAGTCTCCGTCCAGTTTGACCATTTTAAATTCGCACACGGAGCCATTGGAATAATAGTCATGCTGCTCGGCATCAGTCAGCCATTCAACGCGTTGGCGTGAGTACTTTCATGGATTTTTTTTTTGTTTAATATGATTATTTCCATATCTTAATGTAAGCACACCAATAAAACTCTGTTCTTGTCTCAGTGAAATATTCTTGAGAAGATGTTAAAGTACAAAGATTCTTTACCTACATGTTGACTCTTCATTGTAATCCTTAGACGTCCACATCGACCAGCAGAAGGGGAGAAAACTCCACTCAAGAG
>WFKH01011801.1:1300774-1333643 GCA_016163765.1 Magallana hongkongensis
GGGGGGGATTTGTTTTATGATTTCAATTGCCCGATGCTTTGATGAAGTAGATTTTCAATTTTTTAAATCTAATTTAGACAAAGCACTTTGTATAAACAACGTATGTTTAATAAATTTGCTGTCTGTGATCGAATTCAAGAGTATGCGTCGTTTCACTTGGTTTTATTCATATGATGCATCATGACGATTCTCTGAAAGAATCAAATACAAATACAATTTGACAATTCACTCACACACACATATATATGTACGCAACAAATATAACAAACAATACCGCTTTTTAAGTATTTAAATAAAAAATAAAGGTTCACAGATGTAATTGTTGTTCAATAAACTTGCTTACGTACTATAGATCAATAATCTAAACAAACAATATACATCAGTAAATAATTATAATTTCTTACCAAAATTTGATCTCTGTAGACACCAGTAAACAGCAGTTACGTTTCAATATACAAATAAACAAGTAATAACGTTAACGACGTCATAGTCTTAACAACACGTGCAACGTTGTACCAAAAATGTAACGCGCCAATTATTTAACGTATAAACATATAAATAAGAATAAACAATTCTTACAGTATGTAAGAGTGACACAGAACTGAAAACGACAAATAAATATAATTATAGTGTAATTAAATACAAATATTCAATTGCATGCTTAATTCGTTGAGAGATATGAAAACATATTTTTCCCCATTATTTTTAAAAATTAGCGCACGCGCATACGCTATTACATTGCATTCACAGCAATTATTAAATGTTGGTAACGAAAGCATTTGTTTGACATAGTTTTTCGGACCCACTCCACCTCCTCTTAATTTGCACTTGACCTTGTAATTTTATAAATACCATTACTAGAAAAATCGTCTAAAAACAGCGTGGTCTGATACTTGCACTTTGATTCGTTACAAATGTAAAATTTGTACAAGGTGCAGTTTCTTTTAATTTTATAAAGATGTTTTAGTATGTGTGCAGCGATTGTTCGGAAAGGGATTCGTTACTGCCGTATGAACCGCATGAGCTTGCACAATGTTGTGATCGACACCAAAATGACACATGTTTAATCGTTGGCAAATCGATTTTAAATGTATTGTCAGTTATTGTCATTTAGTGTGAATAAAAAATAAAGCTGATACGAGCATTAACGGAGATGTAAAATGCACGTAGTATTGAGGTATGTAAAAACTATAGACTTTGTGATAAAGAATTGAAAACAAAACCAAATATACAAACTATTAAACAAATACAAATACCATCAAATAATCACTTAAATAAGTTATGAACGGTCTCAAAAACTACGAGTAATAGAAACCACCTATATTTCAGTGGACTGAGTTATATATACACACCGCACTTTCCTGTATAAATCACGTGTTTTCCACACGTTATCGCAAGTGCGCTGTCTGGAAAAGGAAAACGTCATACAACAGCAATTGACGTAAAGCTGCTATAGCATAATAATCAGCGAGATGGGCAAATAATTTTAATACTCTGGTTCCCTCTCCGGTTTCCCCGGTAGGGGACTAATAAGAAAAAGACCTATATAGCGATGTTACTCCCTTAACATTTATTCATTAACATGTATTATAAATGTTCATATTTTAACATCATATTACTAACATGTACATGTAGGCAGCTTTCAGGTAAAATACTATAGTAATCTAGAGGTGCAGAAATTCTACAACAGCTTTGTAGCAACCTCTAATGATACAGTATCCACTAATGATATAAAGTTGCATTAGTGGTCAGAATCCTGACCATAAGGGTCAAAAATCACATTCACTAATGAAAGAGAAAAATGCAAAAGTGTGCATCGTTGACCCTTATTGATATTAATTTTATTGCATTAGTGGATAGACCTCAACCATTAATGATACAATAATGTATGAAAAGGTACTGTTTTAAATTTGCATCTTTGCATGTACCTCTATTTCTCTTTTGTCTTAAAGGAGTCTCATATAGATTATTAAATCAGTTTCTTCTTTGCATTTTCAATTCTTTGGTGTAATATGATTTAATCTTTTGAGCACAGGCTTATGCGGACCATGACTTCTTACAGCTACTATAAGGTTAATTGTATAATGTTAATTTGACACTGTAGAATATAAATATATGATAACGATTAATATATAGTGCAGAATTATTCAGACTAGAGGTGAACAAAAATGTTTAAAAGCAAAAGAACAAACCTCTTTAAAGATTATTCTAAGATATTTTGTTCAGGTTCATAACCTATTCTGAGATTTGGCTTGTTTTGTCGCATTTCCTTTTATTATTCTTATCAGAATTGGAAGCCAAAGTTAAACCGATTGAATAATCTATTTAAACTCTTTTCAGCGACATGTAACATAAAATAGACAAAGGGCATGCAAAAATGCATGCTATCAAAAAAATACTATTTTTATATATAAAAAAAATTGTATCATCAATGCATTGTTGAGGTTCAGGTAATTACCCTCTAATGATACAATATCCTCTAATGATATAAAGTCGCTTAACTAGTCGGAATCCTGACCATTCATGATATAATTTTATCATTAACGTTCTACCTAGCCGTCGATTATTGATACAATTTCAAAATTATATCAGTAATGGTCAAAATTCACATCAACTAATGATATGATTGATAATATGTATTAGGATATATGATATGAAATAAAAACGCAAAATGAGTACATCGTTGACTACTTTTTATTGGATTAGTGGATGGACTTCAACAATTGATGAAACAATTATTGTGAAAAAAGTACTATTTTGAACAAGTTTTCGACAATTCATACTTTTTTGCATGCCCCCTGTCTATTTATCTGTTAGCTAAGGAGATTATATAAGATAGGTTATCAACACAGTAGACAATTAAAAATAATTACATAAGTTAATATTGCATTAGGTCTATTGGATGGTTGTGCCTAGTGGATGGACAGGTCATGCATTTTTGCGAGCCACTCTGTCTATTTTCACTGTTGGCTAAGAATTAAAAGTATAAGATTGGTTATTAACAAAAATAAGCACATCGTTGACCAATAAGTGCGTTAGTCCTAGTGGATCATCTTGTTTAGTGGATAAACTTCAACCATTAATAAAAAATAATGTATGAAGAGATAGATGCATAAATTCTAAGTTTAAAGCTGTACTACTTCATACATTATTGTATTATTAATGGTTGAAGTTCATCCACTAATGCAATAAAAATTATAGCATTAAAGGTCAACGATGTACTTACTTTGCTTTTTCCTTTTACATCATTAATGGATGTGAATTTGACCATTAATGATTCAGGATTCTGACTACTAATGCAACTTTATATCACTGATTAATGGATACTGTAACATATAGGCTATACAGCTTTACTATTTAGGTTATAGCGAGAGTCCATACCGAATATTATGTGTCTATTTGAACTAATGTTGACTGTCCCTGTATTTAATAAACAAAATTGAACAAAAACAGCTAAGTTAATCAATAATAAAAGTTTTTTTGTTGTATGGGTTTGAAAGTTTAACTTCCACGAATACATTCAGTACTTTGCTTATTTTAAGGAAATATACCTTAGACAGGAGCAAAAATGCCACCTAGTCGCTGATATAATTACTCGGCTCTAAGTAACTAACCAAAAGAAATATTAGCCTGTTTCTTATATAAACAAGTAATTGAACTCTAACAATCGCCGTCAATTTCTGACCCAACCGTGTTAGTTCAATTATTTTCTGTTATCGTTTTTTCCTCGTAGTAATAAGATCAATAAACAAATATTTGTATAGCCACCTTTCAATAAATAAACAGAATTACATGTACACATCTAAAGAGGAGTGGTGGTCAACAGATACATGATGAAAGCCATCAGATCTATCCTAGATTTTTAGATATGATTTAGCTTTAAGCTATTATTCAGTACAAAAAAACAACAACAACGTTCCATATATTTTAGCTTTAAAATTTAAATATTTTCCTATATCTTTATACAGAGCTCTTTTATTTAGAAGATCAATAAAGTCTAAAAATGGCCACGACCATCCAGCCCTCTTAAATCAAGTTCCGGCGATATATAACAATTGGGCCAAAATAAGCTAATAATTATGTACAAATGGCACAGGACCAACAATTAATTTTTCACTTCCACTTAGTAGAATAATTCGTGCAGAAACTCATTCATTATCACTTTAGCATTCTTCGCTATTTTCAGAAATTTATTGTTTTTCTTTAACATGTTAGACGTAAGAATTTAGTTCTGAATCATTGTTCAAATAAATGCTCGCTTATCTATGATTTCACAACTTTTGCCCCCCCCCCCACTCCTATCTTCAAAAGAAATTGTTTACTGTTGTTATTATACATGTAGAATCCCTTATGTAGCTCATTTCCGTCCTTTGAAAGTAATTGTTTGAAACCCTGATACTTCTCTATACTACCTTGTGTAAATCAAATTCAAAAGTTAATTGCATCAATTATATACTTATATATCTTACGAAGATGTAAAATTTGGTTCTTCTTGATATTCTGTAGAATGCAACTTCCTGTTTCTGCGCGCAGACAAACGACGGCACTTCCTCTTCCGGATGTAACAACACAGATTGTGGAGCGGTAAACACGTGTGGTGGAGAGACCGCTACGACGGTATACAGAACAGGAAGTACGGGTTTATTCCATTGCTTTGTTATAATTAAACTTTAATAGATTTGACATATATTATCATTTCATACCGAATTCTTTTTAATAAATGAAGAATGGTTTTGCTTATAACTGCGATTCTCTGATATCATAAATCCTTTTTGTTTGGAGTGCTTTTGATGAAAATATCAAAGGTGTTGCTTGTTAACACGAGAGACTGAGAACGTTCTCTTGCTATTTAAACCCAAGTATTGAGCTTAGCAAAGATTGATGTTCTTAAACTTTGCTGAAAATAAGTAGCTCAACCTCTGTGGGAAATTTCGGGTAAACAGGCCTGATTTTATGACCTTACAACCCGAATTTCCTCGTAGATCTATATATCTGCAGCCTTTGTTTAACGTTATCCAGGAAGAAAAGTGGCGATAACAACAATAGATTGGACGGAGGAGGATCTGACAGACCATGGCCTCAATGTAAGCGGGATGTCAGAGCTAGAGTTCAGGGTCCTGGCATGTAAGGATGCGCACGTGCGACTGATGTACGACCGAAATAACATCACCCACGAATTCATTGAGGTAGTGTTTGGTTACAGTAAAAACACAGGGATTGGAATTCGCGCCAGGAAGCATGGTGACTACTTGGACACCCTTTCCGGTTCTTATCTTGACTGCTACAACTGGAAGTTCTTCCGAGTTTGTAAGTATGGCTTCTTTTGTTTCTGATATCTGGTATTCCACTTAAGACGACTGAATGGTCTGTATAAAGTGCTTTTTTAAAATAAATACATTTGATGGATAATTGTTAACCATCCAGCCTCTCTACGTTTTATGTTTGATTGACACAGCATTTCAGAAAAATTTAGCTCTAATGACACCTGCGTACATAAGCGCGATCCCTATAATTCTGATCCTATCCATCAAAGTTTGTAAAACCCGCTTGGTTACGTACTATCAACTCGAATTTACTTAGTGATTTGTTATCGGCGACCTCACTGTACATGTATTTATTCTTTAGATTAACGTGAGAACCTAAACATTACCTATTTTGTTCAGTCGATTACTTGTCAATGAGTAACATAAAGGAATATACTTGAGTAACATAAAGGCATAAACCAGCGTTTTATCCAGAGCACTGTGCACATTGTATATGTAAACCAAACCGGAATAGATGGTGTGACGTCAGAATAATTAATTTTTTTGGTTTTCAATACAAAAGAGTTCTACATCATGTCACCCTCCAGGAAATGGCGGGGAATTCGATTTCTTTAACTTTTAGCGTGCATCAAAGCTTAATTATGTTGTTTATTTTTCAAAACAGCATGACCACGTGGGATAATTTAAACCACTTTATTAGTATAAATATTATTTTTTTACTTTCCTTCCCCTTTACAGCCATCGTCGCAAACCACGGTCTAAACTAGGAGAGAGCTATGCGGACTCTGGACCGTGGCTTGATACGATGCTTACAGAGAGAGAGAGAGAGAGAGAGAGGAGAGAGGAGAGTCGATGTTGGTTGGGAACAAAATGAACTGTTCTGAGAAATCCACAAGCTCTGGTATTGTGTAAGCGTGTATAGCTATAGGTAACTCTGTCTATGAAAACGAGTTGACCAATCGTACAGATTTTACACCGGGGGCCCGTATTGTTTATGCTTGACGTAGCTGACAGAATTGATCGTGACCCTATCGGGAAAAGCACACCAAGCGGTTTTGATAATGTATTGTTTCACTATATTATTGTTTTACAGATATATATTGACACTTTTTCCTATTTTCGGAATTCCTGTATAATTGTTATATGGCATGGATACATATTGGCGTATTTTCCTATTATAATTTTAATATTAACTTTAAAAGAAAAAGTTGGTGAATTGTGTTAAAATATAGATAGAACATTTGGCCCAGAACTAATTCAGAGTATTGCATGGTTGCCTTTCAGATCCCACTTTATGCATAATGAATGTTAATATTGCAGCAGATAGTAGCAATTCGTTGGTAAATCTTTCGAGGTTTTAAATTGATTATTTTTTACTTTTTTACCAAGTCATTTCATCATTATTCGCTGAACACCAAAGTTTTGTGAGTCGATATCCGAAATATAATGATCTAGACAAAAGTCGTCTAAGACATGTCAATAACGATCCTTTAATTGCGTTTGACATCGTTAAATTCCTTGTTTAATTATGTCGTGATCAATACTTGATGTTTGTTTTTAAGATTCGTTGACTTACCTTACCCTCTTTCTTCGATGTTAAACATTTGTAATTTGATATTAACAATTGCAATGGATTAGGATTAAAGTTTAGTTTAAAAAAAGTTATTTGCTTTTTTCCTGCAAATTAATAAGATGAATAATATGAAGTAAAGATATATTATACAGTTATTGCCTTGATTTTGAGAGAAACAAATGATTTGATGGAGCTGAAGACATAGATTTAGCCCAAGGCCGAAGGCAACATTTCTGTTCGAAGGTCCAACAAATCCCAGTCAACTACAGCTTCGTCATACCTTCACAATAGATACAAGTATAATTTAATGTAGTAACCAGCCATTTACATGTATACCGCACTGCGCTTCAATTGTTTACATTCCACTGAGAATGAAAAAAATAATTAGCTGTGAGGTAGCGGTCCAACAGTACTTGTGTTGGACAGATTTTTTGATCGGCAGACGGCCGAATTATCATTCTTTTTGTTGTAAGAAATATATAATTGAATATCTAAAAGGGTAAATAATACTAGGGGTAATGAAACTGTATTCGCTGTATGCCTAATATTGTTTTGAGGGCTAGCGTAATATATTAAAAGATGTAACTGTTATTTAACGATATGTTTCTAGTCTTAATTATTAACAACCATTCTTTACTTTTATCGTAAATTTGATATCATTGAGTTAGACATCCTCTTTTCCTCACTTTAAAAATGAAAGATGATTTCCTAATAATGGTTATGATGACATTTGATCCTTTTATTCAAATTTTAGCTTGGGACAATGGCACCATTTCAATATTTATTGGAGAAGAAAACAAATGGTACTCGCACGACACGGGGATTGTGTTCGATGTGAATTACCTGGTGATATCCGCCTATGATAATACCCAGTGCTGCTGGCAAATGTTTGCAGGTAATCACACACACAGCTCATACTTATCGTTATGACTCAAAAATAAAATGCAATTTCCAATTTTCAATGTACTGCTTTATTACATTATATGATATGTTGGCAGGTAATCATACCTATCTCATACCTATTGTAATGGCACAAATGCCGTCGTAAAATGCAATTTCCAATTTGGAATATCTTTATTTACATTTACTGCCAAACTACATTATATCATATCATATAAAAGCAAAGATTTCAACGCACTACAGTCGATTTAAGTATTTTGGAAAATATGGAGAGATAGAAAAACAGTTTTAATGGTTCTTAACTCTTAAAAAGCTCCATTTTATGAACATTTGCTGACATTTACTGTCCGGTGCTCTAAGGACTGAAGCATTAAATTATCTTTCTTACGTATAGTGGGCCAACTCTTCAAGATTTTTGTTGTAATTACACCATACTTTACTTACATTATGACAATAACATTGAGTACAGACCACCTCTATAAAATTATATTCTTTGAAATATAAAAGGAACTATATTTAAAGATATTGGTACGTATGCACGTATCGTTTTTATTTATTTTAAGTATTGATCTTAAAATCAATGTAAATGCTAAAAACAAATTTTGAAAGACAATCAAATATTTATTTTTCTATTTCTTACCCCTCCTACTATTGGTATTTCATTCGATAAATTCGCCCAACATACCAAGACTATACTGCAGTACAAGTGCAAATTTTAAATTAAATTAAGAAGTTATTAATTACTTTTTTTACGAAGACAGTCTAATGTCGCTGTATCTATGTATTTTTTAAATCTATAATTCATATTTGAGTCAAGTTTTTACGAACATGTCCAAACCCTAATAATGCAGTCAAAATTAAATATAAAATATAAAAACATTCTCCTGTGTGGATGTGCTAGTGTAGCATCAGTATATATCATAATGGCTTGTAAAACTTGTATTTTCCGTGTTTGCTTCTTATAGATGTAATTAAGGATGACATATGTCCCCCGCTCACCATGACAACAGCGGTGGTCCCGGTAACCACGGCACCCATTCTTGTCTGCGAGTGTCCGTGTGGTCTCTCCAACATCTCGGATGAAGCCCTCCAAGAGAAAATAGACGAACTCAAAAGAACACTGACCGTTGACGTCAAGACTACGTCTCAATACGAACGAAAGTTTGTCTGCGCAGACGACCCGCGTCCGTCTGCTAAAGGGGTGGGGATCATATTTGGTCCCGTGCTGTTATCTGTAGTGATAGGGCTTGTAGTGTTAGCAGACTTTCCTAATTTAGTCAGATCGGCCATACAGTTGAAAAAGGTTATCCGAAAGTTGCAGAAACAGAGAAATAAAGATAAATACAAGAAGAATGATAGTAAGGATTCAACAGACTGTGATAAAAATAATGAAAACAAGAACGAAAAAAATGATAATAAAAACGGAGATCCAAACGATGCAACACCTAACATCAAAAACAATGCAAAACCGATACCAACAACAGCTTGGGCAGAGAAGTCCGAGTCACCTCCTTCGAATCAAGAGGCAGATCAAACCAAACAGAACTCATCTAATCCGGAAAAGACTGTTCCAAAGCGTGGACAAAATACACGGAGAATTCTCAAAGCAGGAGGCAATCCGCCATCAAAATTATCACATCCCCCGAACAACCAAAAAGCCGAGGAATGTAACGAAGTCGATGACGCGAAAAAGAAAGTGGGGAACGGTGTAAAAAAGCCACCCGCCAATAACTTGTTAAGGAGGAACGTCAGGAAAAACAACAACGTGTCCAAAACTGTCAGCATCAGTGAAACCTGAAATATATGGAAGCAAGCTGGAACCAGAGAGAGAGAGAGAGAGAGAGAGAGAGAGAGAGAGAGAGAGAGAGAGAGAGTTTTACATGTGACTTTTCCTTAGAAAATTTTTCTGCACAGGGACTCGGTTGTCGGATAGTGAAGTTCTGATAGTGAAGTGCAGTTCTTACGATCATCAACATTAAACGAGTCTTGCATTTATAATTGATTTGGACATTTTTGAGCAATAAAAGTTAATTGCCCAAGAGGTGTGTAATAAATCCTCAAACACTTCAATTTTTAGAATCTACCGTAACATTTAGATATGTAAATTGGATTTTTGAGATTAATATACAAGGAAGATAGAATTGGAACTTTATTAAATATTCCTAGGTAATGTATGAATTTAATTCCACTATACAGATGAATGATTTACCTCCCTTTGTACACTCACTTGGCAACTATCCAAAATAATCGAACTAGGCCTAATACGGCAATCTTAGACATTGCATTGCTAGTGCTTGCACCATTTCAATTTTCATATAATATTTTTATAGATTTATTGTATGATAACTACATGCAAGACAACCGATAAAATGTCACTCGACGGAAATTGTCAGAAAAAAATAAAATCTATTTGCCACGTATAAATCTTTTCACAGAATTTAGCATCGAATTTGCAATTAAAATTTAACGTGTCTCCCATAAGTACGACAGGAAAAATTGATGTTACTGCCCGCCAAAACAAATTCTGGTAGATTGGCGCTGAATGTTCGAATTCGTGAAAATAATATTCAGCAAAAAAAAAAAAAAAAAAAAAAAAGGGGAAATGGAAATATTACAATATACATGATTAAAACATACAACATTTGGGACATCGTCGATAAAGACAAATTAACGAAACGCAATAGATATTCTGTTAAAGAATTCACAAGTGTACAAGTTTTGAATTGGGTTATCGTTTAAAGTAATATAGTGGATTTAAACAAAGAGAAGAAATCAGTACATGTAGCAGCTAACACAAACACACAATTTGTTTTAGAACTGTTTTATTGCATTGCGTTGTTTGTTCTCTTGATGAAATCTCAAAAAGAAAAATTGCCCTCAAGTATTTCAAATTGAATTTTTCACCTTTAAAATATGAATTATTTTCGCTATGAGGTGCAGACAAATACACGATACAAAACGCATTACTCCTTCAAACAACTTACAGACGGTCCCCTGTTTTGTTTTTTCAATACTATCTTAAAAATCTTGTTAAGAATAGGTGAAAATTACCATTAAAAATATAAAAGGACTTCTTCTATAGTTATCGATAAAGAAGTGTGATTACTGTTCGGTTAGCTACATTGATACACCAACGTGTTCATTGACCTACATTTTATTCATCGTGAAGTCATGGTTTTTTGATCATCTCTAAACAGAATTGTTTGAAGTTGATGTCTGGAAGCAAAATAATATTTTTTCGACCAAGAAGCGATGTAACTATTCGTCAAGCACTCCAAACAATCTCTCTCTCTCTCTCTCTCTCTCTCTCTCTCTCTCTCTCTCTCTCATTTGGTAAGCCATGTAATATACACATGATCAATAAATAAATACAACAAAGGAGACAAGGACGATAACAGATCCGAGATAGCCTGACATTGTCAGTTTGATTTGACCTTATTAAGATAAAGGGTTTTTAAAAATTTATATTCATATTCAAATAAAAAACAAACAAGGAAATAAGTCTTACCAAATGACAACATTATGGTCGATAAAAATCAAATATGATATAAGTTAACAAAAGAAACGGGAAAACTTTTCCTTTGCTTTGCGGGTATTAATGTTATTTTACCCCGACATCAGTCTGTCGTTTGACCGCTTGAGGTACAATGACATCTTCATACGTCAACAGCAAATAGCTTAACTCTATACAAAGTCAGCGCCCTATATATACATGTACATTCAGGTTAGTAAGATTTCCATTTCCATTGATGTTTGAGTGAAAGAGAATACTAGTATACTATTTACGTATAACAAGTAATACTTATCAGTTTGCCAAGGGGAAAACGCCACACTTTATACTTGGATAATTTTCCCACTTATTGCCTTTTTTCTAAAAGAACGCTTTTTACGCATGTATTTTTGATCCAATAGTCGTAGTTTGTGTTAATCATATATATATATAAGATACCTGTAATTATATACATTGTATACATGTATACTTCTTCAATTACATTTCCAATTTCTTTCAATTCGAATGTGTTAAAAATATTAGTGGGAAAACCAAGAAAAGGTATTGAATATTTAATAGAGTAAGATTGCAACAGTAGAGTTGTAGTAGCATTGCTAATATTATCGTGATCAGACCGGACAGTTCGTCTCATGCATGGCCCGGCTTGAATTGCTGTCTTTGTCTTCATAACAACAATATTGACGAGACAACTTTAACTTCCTAGTATACCTGTCCCAAGGTATTACTAGTCAGTGTCTTATTACCAGGATATGCACCAAACGATTGAACCATACTGCTTTCTTTTCAAAATACCTGGATATTTCATTAAAAAAATTCAAAGCTACGTAAATTGATCTGCTACGATTCAGTTAACAAAACATTATTAAAGTCAGACGGACGAACGATTAAACCGACAAACAAATGACTAAAACACAATGTGATCAAAGATTGGAAACTAAGGAACGACATTTAATTTGGACCAGATTGATAGGCATCCAATTTTAATTATTGAATCATTGGAAGGAGGCTGGACTGATTAAGACGAGTTCACCCCGGAAGATATGCAGCACTTTACAGTTATTGAAATAGAAACCAACAACTATCCATGCATGAGCAGTGACATACTTATAGATTGCATGGTTCTAAATTACTGTATTGTATTTCGTGTATTTCATTATTTGTTTTGAAACCGAAAATCGGATTTCACGTCAATGTGTTTAATGTTTACCTCAGTTGACACCAGAGATAATTCCCTGGTAGACACTTACATCACAGCAAGCACCTGCTCCTGCAGTCTAAAATAGTATCGCTGTCATTTAGGGTTCTTGTATGCTCTTGAATCAAGGAGTTACATGTATGTTTTGAAGGTTTTAGAGATAAGATAGATAACCTTTATTCCAACCTTCCACCCCAACAAATAAATAAAAGAATCAGCTCGCTTCAGAGCCAATCAGAACGCTTCGCAGAGGAAGTAACTTATCCCGATAGAATAGATTGGCGTTATGTTTCATAAGATCAGGGTTAAGTTCCAGTTGTAAGACGCCTTCGAATGATTGAATATCAAGAGAGCAATAAATCTATAAATGAAACCATGGCTCGCTGAAGGATCGACATTTGTAGGTTTCTGGATGCCGTAGAACCTCTCACACTCTGCATATAGGAAAATGTACTTGTAAATTATGATTTTATTCAGCAAACCCAAAACCTAAAACCTAACACAAAACCTTCAAATCTCTATCAGAAAAATACGTTATTTGTCGCAAAAATCAAATATGTCGGCTCTATTTTGAGTTGCATGTAACTTCAAGGCTCCCTAAAAACAAATTATTTACATCATAACGAAAAATTAAACAAATCTAAACCTTGATCTGCTTTAAAACAAGATTTTCTTCAAAATTTCGTTCCCAAGCACTCGTAAAAAAATTTCAAATCTACTTATACGCGCCACCACGAATTGAAATGATTCCACAGCGTTTACACTGACCTCAACTGGGTTACAGTACCTGGAGTGTATACTGATTTGACCCTATATACCAGGCTGTGTGTAATTGTATAGACAGTCTCCATCCATCCGTCTAACGATTAGGCAGTTCCGGAGTGATGTATGATTTCTTGAATTGAAACAATGGCGTGAATTCTAGTTTTCCAATAAATCGCTTAAGTAGAGCGCTAGATGGCTGATACTTGGGACCCTTTGATCTGAACTGTATCTGTCGACCACAGACTTAGTGGCCACTTGCAGATGAAGAGCCGATGTCCATCTTCTAAGTGCCCATTGGATGAATGAAACCGCTAGAAATCTCAACTATTGTTCGGTTGTTGCTGTAACTTATATATTTCTTGAATAATATTAAACAAGTATCAAATGTCATAATCTATTCAACCTTCAATAAAGATAATAATTCTTTAAACGCCCATGGTCACGATTTTAGTATTAAATTTTCAAATTTCTTTGTTTAAAAATTTGTATTTTCTAATGAGCATTCAATATGTAAACAAAAACATGGCCCGAGCCTTCCAATTGTTTACATAACAATAAACTGTGTGCCCTGTTTCTCGCTTATAACTTGACGACCGACGCTGAAATTTTGGTTGACTACTAGTATTAGAAATACTTGAATTTAGCATTTTAAAACTCAAAATTAGAAAAATAAAATTTGAAAAATTTCAGCTCAACTTGAGAATTTACCCTTCCAATGGTCATTTATCATCATTATAATATTTTGTTTTAATGGTTGATTTGAACCAACTAAAGCCTAACATACTGGTGAAAAAGTGAACAAAGGGCCAAGGCAGCACAAAATTTTGCAAGACAGCAAAATAAAAAAAAACCACACGCGAAAAAACGCATTTAACATAACCAAATCTCTTAAAACCTTGTTTTGTGTGATACACGTACCATTCTTTATGCTGTTGTGGATGTCATACATCACACTATTTGTTTAAAACAATAATTTTGACGAAATTCTTCCTGTAATCAAAGGAGCGATTGCAGAAGAGGAAATATTAACACGGGGATTCAGCCTTCTACCGTTCTATCTTGACGTCAACAATAAAAAGCATTGTTTTGATAACGCCAAGACCGTACAACAAAATGATAATTGCAACAGGTACCAGAAAGTGATTACAAACACCATGTTAATCCGTGTTGGTCGACAAAACATTTTAAGAGGGTTCGATGGTCGTTGCCATTTTTAGATTAACCTCCTGAAGAAGAAGAGCTCTGTATGAAGATATAAGAGAATGATCAAATATTTGGAGTTTTTCTATAATAAATGTTAATTAGTTTATGGCGAAAATACCATATGCCAAATTTTAAGGCAGATCTGATCGGTTAATCTGTTGACAACCCAGCCTCCGTAATCAATGTGCATCAGAGATAAATCATGTTTTATTGACTCTCCTGCGATGTCTGCTATAGCGCTTCCTTCAGACATACACGTCTTGGTCGAGGAACGTATATGGTCGACCTCGCACGGTTACCAAGCACTGTGAAGGTCAGATATAAAAATGTACCCAAATACAGTGCGTAGATTCCTATATGGTTTATTCATAGTCGAATATTCTAGTGACACAAATATGTAGCAGGGACGCTATCCTTGACCTACAAAAAGGTTGCAACTTTCTACAACGTACCTTTTCTCTGTTTTTATCACAGGTGATTTAAATCTGAGAACTGCATTACCTGAAGCCCGTCTCCACGCTGGAGTAACTATCTTTTTAAATCATATATTTGTCCCATACACTGATTGTAAATCTTTTATTGGAATTATGGTTTGGCTTTTTCATTAGGATCGGGTTGAGTTACCTCTCTCTGGTAGATAATAATCACAAAGATAATTTTGAAAACTTTGTTAACAATTATACCTTTTCGAGTGTCTGTTTCAAAGACGCCGGAACTAAATCGTGCTTCTTCTATGCATCTGAAAACCTACCCATGTTAATGTAAATAATCTGTCATCCGAGACCTCATGGATTGAAGACTTAAACCAGGGTTCCCAGGAAGTGCAGTGTTTTTGAAGTTTTAATTTTTGTACTCGAAAGCACATAAAAATGCAGAAGTTTTTTCAAAAGCTAGTTTACGGAGGGCAATTTTGAAAACAAATGCAACAAATAAACAAATCCTTGACCCTGACCTTTTACCTACGTAAAAGGAACACCCAATCAGCGATCTGTAATCTGATATCCAGTGCATATTTAATTTTTAAAAAAAAAAAAGAACTTTGAAAAAAAAATTATATGTTCTTTTATAGAGGTCAACAAAAATAAACCTAACAACATTATCATTTACTTTCTAAGAATGGCTAGATTATTCCACAAATTAAATTAAATTTAGTATGAATTGATGCTTTCGGGTCACCGTGTCATTTTAACGTACAGGCACCCGATTACGGTTTTACAGGTTTCGCTGACTGGATTTCCGTAATAAAGGGATTTTAAAGTACGTTGCACGGATAGTAAATATTATTGAACTTTTAACTTCCCAGTTTAGGAGTTTTACCTGGATTTCCTTGTTCAGTCGATATCAAGAAGTCTGACATAAAATTCTTCCTCTCGCCACACGAAAAACGGAAATATTTACATGCTGATGTCGTGCTTCGAGTTTGATTGTTGTGTAAGATTCCAGCCTATGTAAATATTGTGCATGATAAAATCCCAATATCTGAACGTCAGGGGAGGGGGGAGGGGGGAGGAGGGGGATATAAAGGGGTGGAACTTTCATTAAATATGCAAAATTAAATTTAAAGCCCATGAGCTGCAATTTTCTTGTTGGAAATTTTTATTTTGGAATTGTAGTTTACTACTTAAAGTGACCAAAAAGAAGAGGATTGATGATTTATAAACTTCTGTTTGTCATTTTTTTTGTGGGAAAAGCTATTTCGATGCCCCGATCGAAGCAAAATTACAGTATTATCGTCCTGTCCAAAACTGATTTTTTTTATATTCATTGGTTTAAGTTAAATGAAGAATTATCATAATACCAGTTTTTGCAGCATAAAAAAAAATTCTAAAAAGAAAATACAGCTCATATTGCTTTAATTAACTGACAGTGATACAATGAAAAGAATATATAATGTATATATATAGTATTGAAATTAAAAGTACACGTTAAGAAAAGGCAAGCCACTTGAATTTAACTATTTATTTTTATTTGATCGGAATAATTAAAATCTATTCTAAAAAAAATATGAATCTAGCTCAGTTGTATGTAAATAACTGGAAGGCGGGTTATCAAAGTGTGGATTCCTAGACTGATATTTCTTTGTTCTCATCGTTTCCAGTGCAAAATGACACCATAACAGCATCAGGAGAAATTATACAGAACTTCAAATCAAAAAAGTCGGATTTTGAACAGAAAGTATGCTCTATTTAACAACAAGTTGTAAATGAACTTTCTGAAATTAAGTTTTGGCGATCACTTATTTGCGCCTGCGCCATTCGACTGGCTATATCTATATCTTGTCCATATTGTTTTTTTTTAAACAGCGCCAATGCTGCAATAAAAGAAGATCTATGATTTTATATATCTTGGTTAAGTTTTTTATCTTTCAGCTCGTCTTTTACAGTGAAATGTTTTATTTCCAAATAATCAACATTGATATTGTTGTCGAACAACTTCAGAAATTCTCATTGTCATTGCAAAAAACGTCCTTAAATTTTGAAATTAACAAAGTTAATGAGAGAATGTTGAACTGATCCTCCGGGCTATTAAGGACATTCAACATGTCCAGTCGTCTAAAATACTTGATATATGAATTCAAAAATCAATAAATCGTCAATCATGGACTCGGAGGTCATGAGAATTCTAAGCTATGACCGACATAAAAAGTTAATGGCGTCAGTGTCACGACGTCACGCCAGGTCAGATATTTAACTTAATCATGTTCTTGTAATTAGTTCCAAATATATTAATTCTTTTGCTAATCTTCTTTTTATTTAAAAAAGTTTAAATTTACCACTAAATCTGTGTTCTGATCTCTGTTCTTCGTCACGACCAAAAGCTATCTGCATGACCACTGCAAGAAAAAAAATGTTTCGACCTTGGGAATTTAATCCCCGGCTATTCAATTCAGTTCACTTCCTTTCACTTCGGTTTTAAGGGAAGTGAATTTTTTTGATCTCCAAGTAACTTATTATCGTTGAGCAAAAGAATTAAAGAAAAACCCAAGACGCCTTAAAATTTATCAGGGATTTTTTTTTTCTACGGGATTCCACAGATCTCTATATATAAAAAAATATAAGTGGTTTTCCTATCTAGAGTTTACCCGTTTGAATGTGAAGGTCTTGTATGCTTTAAGTCTCTGTTTAATTGCACTGTACCGTGGTATACCGTAGGAAATATTGGGGGAAAAAAAACCAAATATATTATCAATAATCGAATCTTTAAAATTCTCAAAACTATCAGAAAGAATAATTTATTGTATGTAAATTATTTTAAATCTTTAAATATTTACATATTTGACCCTTTTTTTGCATGTGAAAAATCTGTTTGTCATTTTATTGTAGGGAGGGCGCTACATACGTTATAGAACTTGTGCCCAGTCCTATTGTAATTATATTACAATAAAAATATGTTCAAACTATAAAAAACCCAAAGGCGGGCTGTCTTCTGGATGACACAGAGATTCTATAACAGCTGTTCACTTTAGTGCATTGTGTATGGCATAATCGCGTCTCATCGCGTCACAGTATCTCTTATAGTGATTTCATAAGTACACGAATGTGTTTTTATTTATAACTTTTCCTTTTCACAAATACGCCCTTACAAGTAAATTACTGCAAGAATACATGTGCAACGAACGCAAGAATAGATAGGATGTATCGGATTAATAAAATTTATTATGTAATTACTGGTATAACATATGTTCTTTTCCTTTACTATTTTTGTTCCATTTTATCATTTTAATGACGGTCAAAATATAACATTGCCTATTGAATTTTAAATCATAATTTATATGATAATCCAGGCTGAAAAACCCAAGCCAAAATTCTCAAAAACTATAATAGAAGAGAAAACAATAAATTTGTTTATACTTCGTATTTCAGATCGGAAAGCCTTCAATTTTCTTTACGTGACTTCTTACACATTTTGTCCCAAATTTTTGTGACAATGTCAATGCTACACGATTAGTACAAATAAAACACCGTCTACCATGTACATTTGAGGTGCATGGATACATTGTTTAAGAGAATGTGCAATTCTTCATAAAGACGATATTTAAACTATAAAATGCGTGTTGATCGACAATAATGATAATAATTTAGGGACTTTTACCAACTTTTTAAGGATAATTGATTACATAGATGAGTAGATGAAAATATAAACAATAAAATTCTAACGTGGGTAGGCAGTCATTTTTCTGCAATGCTGGCATAACCCAAAAAGCACATACGAAAAAAGAAAAAACCCAAAATAATATCAATTTTAAAAAAATAAGATTCACAGAAAAAAATAATGGACCACATTTCTATTTCGGCACATGACGCAATCATTAGTGTGTCAGATTACAGCTGTTCTACTTTCGATTTACAAAGGTGACCTCGCCCTCTGACCTTAAATCAATAGATTCTAAATGTGGAAGCTAATACCCGGTTGTATCTAGAGCTAGGTAGTGTATTGTATCTATGAGTCGACTGCAATTGGGTTGCATAGTGATAAAAATTGAATTACAAAGATTTTCAACATTACATTTGTCCGATGAATGACACAGGGTCTACTTTTTTGATTATTTTATTTTTTACAAAATTGTACTTGTAAACAGATTTTTGCATAAATTTTTATTAATAAAATTATATAAGTATTTAAGGAATAAGAAATTATTCTTTGAGCATTATGAGGTGATCAAATACGGTCGGGGTGATCAAATCCAATTAAGCCCGAAGGGCTTTGTGATAGATTATATCACGCCCTACCGTATTTGATCACCTCGTAATATTCAAAGAATTATTCCTTATTACTTATATAATGTTCAGCAATTGCACGATTAAATATTAAAATAGTCATTAATGAATTGTATTGGACTATACATTACAAAATCGATTCATAGTGTTATCACAGACAAAGACATTGGGAAATGTAAATATTATTGATTACATGTAATTGTGCTTCGCCCTCGGGTTTTATACATAAAATGTTGTATTTTACAATGTGCCCAAAATAGAATGTAAGTAGTAGAATGTATTCATATATTCCATGATAAAAAAAACCGTTTAATTTTACAGCTATTTTATCACAATGTGTAATATTGTAATTTTCTTTGTAAATATATTGTTATGTATTCTTTAGGAGGAGTTACAGGGTTCCGTGTATGTATTCCCTATACTAGTAATCTAGTGAGCATTCAGAGCCATTGTAAATACCAATTTTCATCATTTTTTTTTTATCATTTCTAAATCTCTTGCTCATTTAATGAATATGATTTATTATGAAACTATAAGTGGTTTAATATAATGTATATCATATTTCAATAATATATTCTAATAGTTTATAAAGAGAATACTTACCATGTTCATGTGGGGGTTTTTTTTCGATCACAATTATGTGCTTCAATTGTTTGATGGATTGATACAATGAAGCGGACCCAAAGAATGTAAATAAACATGATGGTATATCCATATTTGTACAGTATGCATCATATGTATTCATATTTAGAGGGCACATTTACTTTTATCTTTTTTAGATTTATTCAAAAGAGTATGATCACTTGAAATATGTAATGGATGATAGAACAAAATCAAGTTATCACAACTTGACAGCAGTCCCAGCTCTTACAACGTAAAGTTATTACGTCTCGCAAACAACCTAAAGTCATCGCAGATACAATCTACATAACTCGCCACTAACTCTTCTGGATGAAATGTATTTTACACTTTGATTAATTAATTAAGTATACAGACATAAATAAATGATATAACATCTTGAATTTTTCTGAGCCATAGATATATTACATTTCGAGAACGAGTTTGTGCCTCCTCTGTAATAAGTTGACGTATTTACACTTTCAATGTAAACAAAATAAAAAGGTTATCTTTTACATTTCGGAGTTTCCATCTGAAGTACGCGTCTGTACGCCTAGGTTTCCCGTATTACTGGTCCGGATCGAGGGCAGGTACGTGGGTGGGTTAATGGGGCCCCGTTGGAAGGGGAAGCCCAGTTCGCGGTACCCGTGACCGTGAGTAATTGCGTGGCATTTAATGTTTACTATGCATGTTTTGTGTATACTGTTTTTGCAAAGCGTGATATTACATTTATAGAAGGCCAAAATAGACATACAAGTGCGTTTTAAAAAGCAAAAAAAAAAAAGTTATGTATATCAACAAAGGTTTCTGCACTCAAAATTTGTTTCTCGCCTAAGAATTTTTCTGTCTCTCAGCCAGGGGAAGGAGTAAGATGAAAGAGAAATATACCTTTAACAATAACACAATAACTGATGTCTACATGTATATAACTGATGTCTACATATATAAGTGTTTTCTTGACTCGGTCTTGTTGAACTATTTACGCGGAACAGCCAAGCTTTTTCATTCAGATTGGATCTTTGCACACTTGTGTTGTCGAGCTGTGTGACTCAGTGTTTCCTCTAGGATCAGTTCCTGCAGGAAGAGGGCTCGCAGATCTAATCATGGATATCCGAAACTCCACAACACAGGTTCTCCTTAGTACCATCTGGTGATCAGCCTCGATCAGGCTCAGACTTATCTACATATATACACATACATATATACACATACTCACATACATGTCCAAACAAAAATGTACAAACATACACAGCACTCGCTGATCATTCGATACAAAAAAATTCAATGCCTTTTTGCAATATTTATTATAAACATGTATATTTTGTAAATCAACTACAGTCACATCTCATCGTTATTATTTACAAGCATTGATGAACTCTATACAAGAAGATTTAGTATACATCCCTGTTTTCCAAACCTTTTTTAATTTATACAATAAAAATATATTTGAATCAAATCAATGGCTCACGTTTCATTCTCAGTCCTCGGTCATAAATATTAGGGAAGTCTTTAGGACCTTGGGGTTAATAGAAATTGGAGTCAATTTTTTTTTATAGACTATGGGTTTTTATTCTAAGAGGAAATTTTTCCTTACATTGCCGAATGCAATCATATTTCTTATCAATAGGTTCTGTCAACTGATAACCGTCTTAAACAATAGCATAATTCAAGATATATGTGAAAAAGTTCATTGTCAACTGAAAGGGCCATTGGGCAATTGTTCTTTTCAAACGGTATGATAATTTTTATACAAAGCGTTATTGATTTTTTTTTTAATTTCAAGAACTATGCATTTATAAACCACCCACCCACCCCCTCCATTTCTGTAGTTTCATGTAACACCGCCTTTGACTGTCTACATGTAGATTGTAATAAGCAAACTGCAATCCAACAAAAGCTGTTACCTATTTCTATGTATTAGCTTGATAAACAACACACGTGTAATACAATTTTAAAGTGAAATATTTTATTTCCTTTTACCTTTTTTTAGAAACAGAAATATTTTCTTTTTTTGAAATTGTCCTGTATAATATATCCTGCACGTTTAATGAATGGTCAAGCGTCAACTATTGCACTTAGGTAGTCTGTTACTTTCAAACAATGTCGTGAATTTGTTCATGACACTGAATACAACTCTTAAATCTTAAAACAACTGTTTAAATCAAATATATAAGAAGCTTATATGAATTTTTGTTTTTGCAATATCTAACCAATGAACGATTGCCGTCTGAAGTACATGTAATAACTGTTAATGATATTACAGGATCACAACATGTAGATTAGATGTTTCAATATTTACATTTTCCAGTGTCTTAGTCTATGATAACACTACCAATGGATTTTGTAATCTTGTATGTTCCAATACATTTCATCAATGGCTATTTTGATATTAAATCGTACAAATGCTGAAAATTATATAAATATAAGTAATAAGGAATCATTCTTTGAATATTATGAGGTGATCAAATACGGTCAAGCGTGATCAAACCTGTCATAAAGCCCTTCGGGCTTTATTGGATTTGATCACCCCCGACCGTATTTGATCACCTCATGATTCCTTATTCCTTAATATATAGTCCATACATTGTGTATAACGATTTAACTGGTAGATTTTGATTGCATTAACCTATTCATTGCATTGGTCACAACTTGTGGATTTTACAGGTGTTTTCATCTTGCAGATGATTTGAGTCCTTTTTTTCGATTTTTGCAAATAAGTTTGTTTATGACTTGCAAATGATATTCATTTTTAGTTCAATTATTTGTTCAACTAATTAAGGACCCTCAATAACAACAAGATGGTACATCTCTGTAAACACACGATATACAAATACAGGAAAGGAAAAAAGTTGCATGATTGAAAGGAGAACAGGAAAGCATTGACACGTATACATGTAGTTATCTATATGCATATACAAATACTTATATACACACTAATATATACATATGTTATACATAGTTTACATAATTCATAACTTGAAGATTTCACTTCTTCCCGACTTAAAAGTCTCTGACTTGTGATGTCTTGTGTTAAAAGGGATTCATATTTTTTTTCTTTTACAACACATACATTTAGCTTAAGATTATATGCTGTCATTTTGGTTTAAACTTTATCGGATGGCAAAAAGATTAATAATGATGATGATAGATACAAATTTAACCCACGAAATCATTAATAAATTTATTAGAGTGTCCACAACGCGCTCATTAAACACGTTCCTTCAAAAGGATATTTCGTTTAAAAAATGAATAGGAAAACCGGCTTGAAAATAATTTGTCCGTGCGTTTAATTAACGTATTTTTAACAAATCGTGTTGTTATATTAAACCAATTATTTTGATTTCATCGCCAGAATAACTAATTAGATCTACACTTTGAATAGTTACATGTAATAGTTTTAAATGTACAAACAAAATCTACAAATGCATATAATTAAACACAAAAAGTAGATGATACGATGAATTTCAATACTAATGATTCTGTTTACAAATATGTTTATACTTGCAGCATATTTTCAAACCACATGTACGGTGTATGTACATTTTTCACGGATGTATCTACGCTTGATTGAAATTCACCGTTGTACGTATTATTCAGTGGTTATAAATGTAATCATTTATATATTATTAAGACTTTTTTCTCAATTCTGTACATTTCTGCGCCTTCTTGACTCATATTAAAATTATACAATGCATGGTGTATTCTTAGTATGACATTATTATTTAAAATTATTTTGCAATAATTCGTTTACTTATTACATAATTTTGCTTATAAGCGTTCAGTAGTGTTCATACATTCATTCGTAGATATTTTTATCCCTTTCATCATTAATCCTATTACAAGCTGTGAAACATAATTCAAGGGGAATTTACATGTTTCATCAATTCAAAAGAAATATGTATTCATGCTAGAATCCCTGCCGTCTTAATAGTATACAATATATATAAATATATATACATATGTTTATAAAGGGCCCTTAAAAACGACATATTAACAAATAACTTAAGATTATATTTTAAGTACTCAATATGATATTACACGTACAAGCATGCCCTCTTCACATGCTACATGCACATGTATATTTATATCTGCGCGAATGTAGATTGCGCATGTAAATAAACCAGTATTATTTTTGTCACTAAAGTAGAAAAAGAAGATTATTTTATAATTCAAATGTGTGAATGATTTGAATTGAAACAATTTTCTGGGTTTTCCTTGGCCTGGGGAATGTTTGAAATAAAATGCATATTATGTAATTAGAGTTAAAATGATTTGGTCATTACAGTCCCCTGCCCGTGGCGTTGATTAGTCCGTCCCGCGGGGTAATACTTACCCAGAGATACACGTTTTGACGAAGTGTCAACTCTAAACTACCGTTACATCTACTTATCTATATTACACAATTTCCATAGCTAAACCGTTGATACATGCATCAGGCAAGAAACTTGGAGGGGGATTTTAAGAAATATTCTCTTGTAATATTGCGGGTATTAATATGTCCTATGTAAATTAACGCTTGGCAATTACGCCAATCTTTAATTAATCTGCTTTGCTTCATCGCTTTATGGATACTAAGTACGTCGCCTAGTTTTTAATGATTTGACAGATAGCGGTAAAAATTGTTTGCATGCTGCAAACATGGAAGTATTTAACAGTTAAATACCCACAAAGTTCCACGTGTTATATAAAATGCAAGGCAATTCAATCTTTTCTTTCTTTCTCTTCAATTTAATCTTTTTAAAGTTCTTTTATTCTTTATTCTTAAAAAAACCTCAAAACACCCAAATAAGTGTTATCAGTGAATCACGTGACTAAGGGGAAACCCAATTGAAGAGTTATATAAATACGCAGTGAGTCCCTACTCGTAGTTCAATCTGAATCGCGTCTTGTAACGCTGCAGTCGGGAACAACCAACGAATGACAGTTTGGCTTTCTCGAGGCAACGTGCGGCTAGGTGAGTGTGCATCTACCCGAGTCTATTTTTTGATAGAGTTTTAATTCTGATAATGGCGTAGCGGTTTAATGTTTTTTTTTTTATGATTTTGACAAGTGACAGATGAGACACGCTTTAAAAAAATGAATTTCAGCTTTGTGCAAATAAAAAAAAAATACTGAGGCATTTTGAATCCTGGTGCAAAATTTAGTGAAGTGACATAAAAGTAAAAAAAGCAAATAGTTTGTTTCTTTTCTTTTTTAAATCCGTGACAACGCTCGATCGATTCTGCACTTTTGTCTTCAGTTTTATCTATTCATTCTCTTTATTCCATTTCGCGTTCTTAGCCTTCAGCGACCATCAAGATAAAGTAAAAAATTAGAAAGACAAAATGCTCGTTTTAAAAAGGCTTAATCATTTTGTATATTTTAAAATCGCATCTTCTTTTGATGACACGTTATCCTAGGGTGTAGGGTTTTGTCTTTTCGCTCATTGGGTCGTGGATTTTTATCTTTTAAAACACTTGTGTGTTTACCCCTACGGAGTGGAGAGAGATAAATCCTCACCCACTTGATGCGAGCATCATTGACAGGAAAAACGGACCATCGCTCACATCCTGATAGATTAATTATTTGAAGTGTTCTGTGCATTTTGGTATTATGTGATGTATTCTAACACTTCACATAAATAATATTTTCCATAGGATATTTTTTTCGAATGATCAAACGTTCTCTATCTTTTTTTAAACTGTATTTTACTTTTCAGAGGAAAAACGCACCAGCAAACTTGAAACATTGTAAAGTAGAGTAAAAGGTAAAACATTTTGTTTATATTCTTTCATTTGTTATGAGTAATTAATATAGTTTCATTTGTCTAAAACATTTTGATAAACTGTGTAACAATTAATTCCACAATTTTGCATTGCTTTTTTCAGATGAATAGTCCTACAGAACAGTCCGAAAATACCCCACAAATAGCCCAGATCTTGCAGTTTCTTCAAGACCCAATGGAAGTTCCCCAACTATATTTGTCATATTGTGGTAAGTGTAACGTCTGTCTGCCTGTCTAAATACTGGAAATTAACTCACTGTTCAGCGAAGTTATCCAGGATAAGCTAATGCTTACCTTCGCGCAACTCATACCTGCTCAGTTTCAGCGCACCTGTTCTATTTGATACCATTATAATTAAATAAGTTCAAATCACAACCCGTCATCTCAATGTGTCGTTATATGCCGTATTTTTGTGTGTTTCAGGTGAGGCGCAGACCCCGCAGTATGACCACGAGTACCAGCCCCCATTCCACCACAAAGAATACACTACAGTTAACAACACACCTTATGGTGAGTCCTGAGTCTCAGTCTGATCTCTTGTTTTAAATATTGAATTACCGTGGAATGTCGGGAACAACCATTGAAGTCCATTCTTTACAATGCCATCATGCTGATTTTCATTGGTCTTCTTTCATTCTCAGATGACCCAGCATACCACCCAGAAAATGGTTCCGATGGCAGCGAACTGGAAGACGATGCATCAGGTAAGTGCCCAAGGAATGATGCGTCTTCCATCCATCTTTTCCAAAATTACACTCGGCAAATCTCGGTCGACCACCTGGTTTCTGTTAAGAGTTGGCCGAGGCGTGTCAGTTTGTTGATACACAACTAAATGTACTCTGTCTCCTTGTAGTGATGTTTGACTATCCAATCACCCAGGGCGGCCAAGTCTTCTGTCAGAACTGTGCGTACGGGCAATATCATGGATGCTCCTGCTACACCAACAGTAGCCTCGTCGTACCCCCTTACGATCCGCCCAGTAACACAGACCCCGAGGAGGACTCCAACGACTCCATTGAAAAGAAACTGCCCAGTATAGACATTTTCAAACGTGATACCCGTGACATTATCAGTTCCACAGACTCGCACATTCACGAAACTGGCAAACGAAAGCGAGGTCATTGTCGAAACATGTTTAAAAATTAAATCAAGTCGGAGCTAATTAATACCATGGTGTTTAATTAAAATTCTTATTAATCTATGTTTTCTTTTGAAACAGGGGCCAAAAATATTCTACTGTGGAAGTTTTTATTGGCCGAGCTCAGCGCCCCTAACCCGGTGTCCATTAAGTGGGTTAACAAGAGCGAGGGGACCTTCCGATTCATGGACACAGTGGAGGTCAGCCGGAGGTGGGGGCAGAAAAAACAAAAGGCCGACATGAACTTCGAAAAACTGAGCCGTGGGATACGGTAAATACTTCAAAAATATTGTTCTCCATTCATAAAATATACTATTCACTTTTTGCAAAAGAGAATTGTTAATTATTATTTTTATTTTTTTTTTTCAATATCAGACACTACTACAAGAACAAGTTTATGACACGTATAGATGGCGTTCGTCTGGTTTATAAATTCAACTGGTCCAAAATCCCCAAGGAATGGCGGCCGTTTGGAGTATGAGAACAACCGGAAATTTCTGGGTGTCCATAAAAAACAATCCGAGCCGGGAAATGTGCACGATATTCGCTGACACATTTTTTTCTGAACTGTCTCGAGTGCCGCAGAGGAGGACGAAGAAATCTCAGCAGTCTGTTGTTCAAAGCTTGAAACCATGGTGTGTTCAGACGTTTTCGCTGAAAACTCAACTTCCCATCGTGTGTTCGATTTTATTTGTTTTTGTTTTGAATCACAGCGAATTCTATTTTTTATTGACATGTATATTTGACATTTTGATGTACATAGAAAGACACTACAACTTGTTGATGATTGAAGTTTAATAAATATATTTAAATGTTGAATTTTATTTTTTAATTCCATAATTTGACGTTTAAAATGTTTAAAAAAATAATATTTAATGAAAATGACACCGAGGAAAAAAGCGAGAGAAAAATAAATGCAATGCAAATCAATGAAGCAAATTTACTAGTATTTTATGAATATTTTCACGAGAGAACATGGAATATGGCCTCTTCCGAAATTATTTGTACAATTTCCGGTTCCGCGATGGGGATATCGAGAAGAGGAAAGTCGGTGTCATGCCTACGCGCCATGACCACGTTGGTACTGTATCTATTCCTATTCCAAGAACTGTCAAATATAGCCCACACTGAAGCCCCGATAGTTGCTAAAACCAAAAGAGAGCCATGCTTTTTTTTCAAAGTATATGAAATGTATACACATTCGACTTCAACATCATTGTTGCTATCAATATCCCTGTAATGAAATGAGGAAAGATGCTTAACATGGCACTAACATACCAAAAATAAGGGAAAAAAACACTTCTAATAAATGAAAAATTTACGGGAAATCCCTTCATTTTGACCGTTTTTACACTGTTAGGCGTTTCCACAAAATAATATTGGCGGACAAAATGTGAATAGCCGTTTCCTTATTAAACAATCTAAAATTAATGTGAAGCAGTAAAGTAAAATGCATGATGTTCTGGTGAAAAAAATAGACTTAAACAAGTGGTAATGCTTGGCTTGGAATTTTTTTAGGGATATAAATGGATTTTTTCTTTCTCATGATCACAATGGTTTACGTTAAGTTAGCTTTTACATACACATAGCCCACGATGTAGCAACCATGGGATGTGTAATCAAATCATGTACAAATTACAAAATAGAAATCGTGTAATTTTCCAGGACTTTGAAGTACTTGGATTATAATTGATAACTAAAATGTTGATAAATTTCATCAATCCACTCATGTAATACTCTATGTTACCTTACTTATCAATAGACAAACCATGATTGTAGATTTTACTCGAAAAATAACGAATGTTTATTTCAATCAATTGAGGATATCAACTCGAGGAAGGGAATAACTAACTCAATAAAGCTCGACAATATACACTACAATTTTACCACGAAATTACTGTATCGTGATTAACAGTTCAAATTCCAAAGCAACAAACCCAGAACTAACTCCTCTCAGTCTCAGCGCCCGTACCACTGGGGGGAGGAACTAAGTTAGCGGTGACTGTACCGGAGCGGCGAGGGCCGGAAACACGACGGGACCAACTGATTCCTAGCGACTGAATTCAAATTCATGCATATATCACCCTCTGGTAATTGAAATTGTTCAAACTATGTTTGCTATTTTCCGGAATTTGTGTAAAGCAGATCGCGTTATATGTATAATTGGACGACTTTCACAAGATGAAAGCTTATTTAGAGTACTATCCTTTAACTAAAACCTACTTTTTTCGAGAATATTTGTCATAAATTTGAATTACTGATTTGAACGTATCAACATGGTACCGTTTAAGTTATTAAGCGTTTTAAATGATTTTTCTATGTTAAAATGCTATGCCAATATTGACCAATGTCATCCAATTTAAGACTCTAGTGTTGTTAGAATAAACAAGTATTTGCAATATCAAAACATTTCAATCTTTTTTATAACATCTATTTAAAAAGTTCCTAAATTTATTTCATACATGAATTCATATTTCAAATAAAATGACATTTTTAATAGCATTCTCTATCACTTAATGACATGTGCCAAAAAATTCATCCGTCTCAACGATTGACGTTTAACAGACTGCATAATATTTTTGAATTTTGAACGCAGTGTTAACGCATATGAATAAGTATAATATTAAGAAAGGATAATGCTAAGACGACTTGTTGTACCTACAAAAGATCAAAAAATGAATTTGGTAAAAAAAAAAAAAAAAAAAAAAAAAAAATCCAAACAAATCAAAAGAAAAATTTAGTTTTCAGTTGAAATAGGTAAAGTAAGGTAAAAATGATGCAAAAGGGGAGAACAGGAATTTTATTTATATATCTTTAATTTGATAACAATTATACCCGTAAATCAATATTAACGTACTTCTTTATCAAAAATTGGCACAACCGCTATGGATTTTTTTTTTACATGTATCTAGCTAAAAATCGGGATTTCCAAAACTAAAATTGCTCTTCAGTACCGATCAGACCCAACCAAACAAATGAACCCTGGGTTTACTTTCGGGGTTTACTCTGGGTTTATCCGGGTTTACTAGGTAAACCCAAAGTAACCCAGAATGGACACAGAGAGTACACCCCGATCAGAAGTATACCACTGAAAGCAGACGCTACATGTGTATTTGAAATATACAAGGGGCGGGGCTTACAGGCAGTAAGATGGTAAGATAAAAGACGGGTCTGCTTCACACTTCAGTGCGTACAGTGGACCCCAAGAACAAACCCCGAGTAAACCCCAAGTAAACCCCGAGTGGATGCAAATTTTCAAAAAGCAGACCCAGAGTAAACCCCAACTAAACCCCGAAAGTAAACCCGGGGTTTAGTTGAGGTCTGCTCTGGTGTTAGATTGGGTCTGATCGGTACTGTATGTACATGTAATGACAACTGCTTATCAACTGATGCATAATTATAGGCCCATTATACAGCCCATCAGTATATAATAACAATTACTATAATATACAAGTATACAATATTTACACTCCCTGGAGTCTAAAATGGGGGGGGGGGGGGGGGGTGAAATCCCTGGACAAGTGTTCCACAGTTCCACAATTATTAGAATACATTTGTTTGTTTTTTCTCTGATAAGTCTTATTCTACTGTAGTTTTGTCAATGCTTAAAAAAAATCTAATATTTGTCAAGCCATTTCTTGATACTTTATTGATCAGAATAACTGGGAAAATCCTAATTTTTTTTTTTTACATGAATAGTTACATGAAAACGGTCCAGACACAGAAATACTGCACCGAGGTCGTATCGTAAAACAAAAGAAAAGAGCAATTATGTTTTATGCTGAAAATATTTTTTTCACCTAGATTAAAAATTAGGTCAACAGTGGAAGTTTGAAAATTCAAATCGGCCAATCAGAAGCGCAAGCCAATGAAAAAGGTAAAGGAAGTTCAACAGGCAGCATATTGATAAAGCGATTATTTTCATGTCTGTGTTGAATTTTTATATATAGCTGACTTGGAAAATTTCCCTCTTCCTATTTAATTCTTTTTATCGGTGTTCAGGTGTAATTTTCTTAGATATGCTTTATTTTATTAATTGTCACGTAGCGCGCATGTGATTATGCGCACGTGATTGTGTTGTTAATCGGACACCATGTTGTCAGCAAACAACTGTTTGTCTACAAAGTTGCAAAATATTTCCTGCACTCTCTAGATACTAACATAAAATTTCCTATAAGGTTATTTTAAAAACAGATTAGATGAATGCATTTGATTTAAAAGAAAAGAGAATTTATAGATTTTTGTTGTTGTTGTTGTTCAAACATATCTTCATAAGATAGAAACAATGATAGAATATTTAGACAGAAACCCTTTATAATCATACTTAATATGCACAATCTTATTTTCTTTCAATGAAGATAAAATACAGGGTCGTTTTGTAGTTTTGAAGAAAGCATTTTTTTCTTCACTCTTTTGCATTGCTATTTATAGGCAATTCAACTTACACAAACAGGAGCTCAAGATAGAAGAAAGAAAAGACTGCCAGATTTATATCTAATATAATGTACGCACGAAACTAGCCTTAGCAAACATTTAAGTCCATAGGAACTTGTACATTACAAAAATCGTAAAATCTTTGTAATTTTTTTTTTTTTTAGAAAAATATACATCCAAGAAAGAGATGTGAATTCACAAGTTTTTGAAATGTAGCAATTCAAATGGCAGAAGGGTGGGGGTTGGGGTTCCACAGGGACACCATCTTTCAAGCACGTAGCATCGGAGGAGGGTGAGGGGGGCAGGCCTTTTTCTCGCAGCAAACATTTTTCTTAAATTTACATATAAAAAAATTGAATTATCTTGGAGTTGGCCTCCCCAATTTTCTATAAGCATGTAAAAAATTGAGCCCCCCCCCCCCCTCAACTTTAAAAAAACGATGCCACGTGCCTGTCTTTATTTGAGTAGAATCTCTTCTAATTTATATTTTTATTAGTCTAGTTACGTACTGATCCCAGTTGTAGAATCACAACCATCGGGAACAATTTATGGCATCATGCTTACTGCAATGAGAACCTAGTGTTTCTAATTTCATGTGCACTTGTTGCTAGAATGGTTAACACCTCAAACCTAAAAAGATGTCATTTTCGATGACACTGTACTACCACTCATATTATTAGATTCAAATTCATGTGAGTTTTGGATTTTAAGGATGCATGTACAGTACTGAGAGGTTTTGTTGTTACAAATGACAAGGATGGGATTTACAGAAATAAAAGCCGTAGAAGCAAACACCTTTACCTAAGTTGTTATCCATTCTGTAGAAGTTTCAAAATCTTTTAGTTTAATACATGCACTTATAGAAGTATTCGAATTTTTTTAACGTCAGGTGTTCGAAAAGAACCAAAGAGAAACATGATAACGGTCAAAGGGACAACACTAAATCCGTGTTGATGCAGTAGATCGTGGTTGTATTCAAAATGTTTAACAAACGGTCTACGATAAAATATAAAATAATAATCAAAAAACTAAAAAAGTAATGCGTAATGGTGCCACTTACAATTTCCATGTACATAATTATGTATGATGTTCAAACATATTTCTTACCTGTTAACAGTTCTATGAAACTGATGGTCAACCAACACGGCAGATATTATAGTTTAGTTTTATAGTTATATCTGTATATTATAGGAAATATTATTTCTTAGATATAGTCTATAAGCATTAAACCGTCTTCCTTATTTATCTGTTTACAAGTCTGCTTAACGCAGAACTGCGTATCTTGTAACAGGCAAACGCCTCGTAAAGTTTTTCCATAAAAATAAACAGCTATAGAGCAAGAATCAGTACAACTTTTTTCAGAGTGACTTTATTGTTGTTTGGCTTAGAGGTTTATATATTTGTCACAATTAAGAGTTACAGTTGCTGGAATAATTGACTAGAGCAAGTTTAAGTTGAATAAGGAATTTTTAAACACATTTTGATCAGCAATATACCCCGAAATTGTCAAGACACAATTCTAAGATAATGAATCTAGATTTCCATTGGAAAATCATTATCACATATATCTAACAAAATCTGACTCGCAATATAGCTAGGCTTCAATTGTGCGAGTAACAATTTGGGATATCATAGTGAGCTTAAATAATCCTGCCCAAGTAAAACTTCTGTAGTATTAGCAAAGAGGGGTGAAAAGGGAGGGGGGGGGGGGGGGAGCCCCAAAAAAAAAGAGGGGGGCCGAGAGTCGGCCCCTCGCTCTTGGGTCCCGAAGAAAGCGCCGTGGGGC